>VRYO01001463.1:93315325-93346410 GCA_009812075.1 Sialia sialis | reverse complement strand
CGGGTTGGCATTTTGCTGGGATTTGTCCATAAATAAGCCACACCTGATGATTAGCCGCACCACTGGCGTAGGCTGCATTCTTCAGTGAAAAAGGTGCGGCTTATAATCATGAAACTACTGTACTTTTTTCTTTCTCCTGTCACTTACCTAGGCTCCTCAAGTTTTTTGCAACAAAGATTGCTTTCTCACACAAGGAAGACTTTCCACTCTCTCAATGAAATTCAGAGTCCTTCAGCAGTGTGAGTGAAGATTCCTGTAGGGATTTCTGTACTTGACAGGAAACCTCAGCAGGAAAACATGTCCCATGTGTGCATTAAGTAAATATGGGGAGAGGCAAGTCAAAGCAGTAGAAGGTGAAACTTTCTGCTAAGGCAGTGAGTGTGTGAAGAGTATCTATAGCTTGAAATTATCCCTAGATACTCATGGAAGCTTTGAAAGAATGGAAGGGAAATAACTTGAAGTTCTAGATTTCCCCTGCTCCAGCCAGCAAAACCCACTCATCAACAGAAGCTTTGTTTGCAAATGAAGTATCAGTGAACACTTCAGGGAGGTGAGGTGACGCAGGAAAAAATCACAGATGGACACACACACACACACAGAGTAAATTCTAAACAAGGACTTCAGGACACAGTCACCACATGCTGAAATGCTTCAAGACCCACTTGCTTTAAGCTGATGTCCCTTGGTCTTTTAAGCCAACACAACAACTGGCTGCCAGGGTGCCCCTGTTGTCTAGAGCCTACTGACCAAGAGGTAGGAAACATGTATATACAAACTAAGGATAAAAGGAGTTCTATCAAACCTTTTCCTTGTGCTTTTGGGACATGGCTAACATGTACCTTAGCTTGCCTGATGAGGAGCCAGAAATGTTTTGGACAACTGCATGTCACTGACAGCCTAACGGTGATCAAACCACATTTGAATTTTTATTTACTTGAACAGCTCACTTTTGAATCTTTCTTATTTACCAAGTAAGGAGTAGGCTCTGCTGTTTGTTTTTTGCTGTGGAAAACACTTGCAACTGTTTTTACAGATCTTCAGTTACTGAAATTTGGTCATTAATAATTTAGCACTGAGTAGCCTCTTCTTTTGAACAGTCAGCAAAATTAACCTGCTCGTGAAACAAGGTCTTGCTTTGCACAAGTAAACATTGCAGACTTAAAAACTGTAATATCAAAACCTTGGTGGCTACATCCTTATGGCTTTACTTGCTGCTTCCCCACCCTCCACCCCAGCCTATTTCTTTGTTCAAACTGCTGTTACACTCACATGCGGCATCCATAACATGTCTGAGGTCTGGATCCCAAGATTTTGACAAGTGCAAAAAAATAAAAAGGATATCTCTAAAGATGTTACCAGACAAGCAGCATTATATGAGAAGACACATGCAAAGACCAAAGAATGAGCTCTGTCTGTTTTTAGTATAGAAAAATGCTGTCTGCTCAGATCAAAAAATGCATCTTTATCCTCCCAAGTTTGTTTCTGTTTTGCTGATTGCACTACTTTCCTGTGGCTCATCCACAATGAATAAACTTTCTTTTAATTTAGAAAGCAGTCTCATGCTCTATTTTTACTGCAAGAAAAACAACTGATTTCCCCTCCCCCGAACAAAAGCCAGTGCAGAGCCCAGTCCCTGGCAGCTGCTGCTAACTTTAAGCACCATATATAAGGTATTAAACCACCCACTTTATGTTCTAATAACATTAACAGTCTCACATGAACCAGGACATTCAGGTTAAAGCTGAAATTCCCTCCTTAAGTCACCACATTGTGTCTAGGTACAGCATTGCAGCACTTAATCAGAGGGCCTCAGAGCAGTGGGGGGTTCATACCATATGTGCTATAATACCTAAGCACAGCGGGGTGAGTTAAGGACAGAGTTTTAGACTTAAATCTGAATTTCTTAGGTTCTGTCAGGACCATGCTTAATGTTTTTGAAAAAAATGCATTATGAGTGTCTGGAGAGTTACTTTCATCATTAAAAAAAAAAAAAAAAAAGGAAAGAAAGATGTAGTGGGGATGATACAATGCCAACTATCTAAATTGTAAGTATGGGCATTCTACACAATCCTTGATATTCTACAAATATTTATACAACTTTCAAACACATTAACTTAATACAGATGATTGTGAATAAAGCTATATGAAAAATACTCTTTCAACACAAAATTTATAATTTTTAAGCCATTTACTTGAATTATATCCTATTTCATTTTCCTAGGGCCCTAGCCTTAAAGTTTGGTGAGCACTGTAAAATAAACTCCCTAATGAGATGCTTATACTTCAAAGTTGAATATTATTTCTGCTAGATTTGTGCTTCTTTTTGGCAACCTTGTTGCAAATATGTATTTCCTATGTATTTATCAAATTTAATATTCAAAAGTGATGCTTATATAAAAACTCCATAAAGCAATCTGCAAGAAGGGGAGGCGACTAACTTGACAATGTAACACTGAGTTTTCCTAGCTTTATTTACTGATGATCTCATAGAAAGACTTAAAAACCAAATCCTTCTTTTCTTACTAATCATTTAAACACATATCACCTACATATTCTCAAACCTAAAGAAGAGGAACCAAAGAAATTGTACCAAAAATGTACAGACAGTATTAGTTTCTGGAAACAACACTACCACAAGGTACATCTCATCAGTGGTAATGTTGAAGTTTTTTTGTTTTTAAAGAACATTTCGTATCACCTAGACACCTACTATTTCTACAGAAAAATGGCAAATTAAATTTCCACAGTACATATTTCTTTTACTGGCCCTTGAGTCAAAATTCCTTTTCACAAGTAGAGCGTAGGTATTTGCTAGAATTATTTGTTATGCTACTTCCTCTGCAAGGGAAATCAATTGAATAGAATATAAGCACCATCCAAGGATTGTTGCCCTTCTCTCACTAATACATGTCAGGTGTAAGACATATAATATGTTATACGTTGGTGAACAGCCATCAACTTATCTGATGATATTTAATGTGGGAAACCAGCAAAGTCTAGAGGGGATGTCTGAGAAAGACATGTGAAACACATCCTCAAGAGCAATCCCCAGTGAAAATACAAGCTCGCCTCTTCGGAGAAAAGCTCATTAAAAACAGCAGATCTCAGTGGTTTCGTTGCAAACCAATCAACCTGAACCTGCAAAGGAGTCTGACCTCACCCAGATTCATGGGTCTTCTATTTTTGACTTTACCTGCTAGTGATAAGAATTGATTTAAATGATTCTAAAATTAGTGCTGTACATCAAAGGATTGTTATGGCACATCTTGGCAATGTTGCAGTTTTACATGTTTTGCTGTTCTATCTCTGTGTGTGTGTGTGTGTGTGTGTGTGTGTGTGTGTGTGTTCTCTAATTGGAAAAGTGTAACCCTTAAATCCAGGAATTGGTGATTGAGTTAACTTTGTTCCTGGAGGAGTGGTTGGAAATTGACTTCCTCATAAGTGAGGTTGTTACCCTGGGATGCAGGTGGAAACCAGAGTGTAGTTCTCATAAAGTTAACAAGATCACTTTGCTGGGCTTGGGTCTCATGTAATTTAAGTCACCTATTGTCAGTGAAGGTAGATAGCATTCTTTGCCACTACAGATCAGATCTCCAAAAACAGAGCAGTGATCTTTTGCAGATTTAACCCACCAAAAATGAATGCATTAAAAATGTCCCAAATCATTAGAAACAGAAGGGGTTTAAAAAAAATAAACAAAAACCAAAATGTAAACCAAAACCAAAACAAAAAAAAAAATCTAAATGCTTGTATAGCAGTGTAATAAAGCTTTTTGTGCTGGAAGATCTAAACACTCATATAGATAGTGTCAACACAGTCAGTCAATCAATACCAAAACCATAGACATCACACTAAGTTACTAATCCAGAAAGAAGCCACCCCTACATCTTGTTTTCATCCTTAACACCTTTTAGCTTCTTTTCCTCACACATCTACAATCCCTGCTTTTAGGCTGGAAGGAACTGTGAAGTGGTAAAAGGACTTTGTGCTCATAAAGGTTTGATGACTCGACCATCTGGCTGGGAATGCTCATAAAGGAAGCCCTGCAGAGGTTAAGGAGGTCAGAGACTACACAAGGAGGGACTGAGGTGGGTCGCAACACTTCTCTGGCACCCGAATTCTGTCCAACCTGTAGTAAGGTGCTGTCATCAACCTCCATAGGGAAGTGTCTCTGTTGGTCTGGTGACAAACATCACTTCTTTCTCTTGCTCACTTTCACAATTCTATGGAAACATAAAGGAAATCTCTCTGCCCATACCCGTTGTAATCGCTTCCATCCTCTACCAGTGCTCAGCTCATTAACAAGTGACCTGAAGGCAGGGAAAAAAACTACAACTTTTGTATAATGGAGCCTTGCTGTGTAGAGACTATAAAAATAAGCAGGCCTGGTTCACTAGAAAAAGAAAAGGGAAAAAAAAAAAACCACTAGAAAAAATACAAAACTGTTCCCTGAAACAATCAAATGTCTGATTTTAAAATCTAGCTACATGACAGGTATCTCAGTAATACATGCTTGCATTTTCCATGCTATATGCCAAAAAGGCATGTATTTAAAACCTGTACACAAAAGTTGTAGGCTTCTGCTGTACTGATTGCCCTGGCAGCAGATAAGTGCCCAGCATCGGGTTTATGAATTGCAGGCTTCATTAGTCTTAAAATGGTAACAAAGGAAGATGCGTCCTAAAAAGTGTCATCCTTCATCTGAGAGGGTAGTGCCTGACACATTAGGAATCTATATGCTCAATTAACCATTGGCAGGCTCATTTTTTCTGTCTCTCACTCAGCATCTCCCCCCCACACTTTTTCCTCACCACTCCACCCTTCCTTCTCACTGAATCCTTCAGCCCTTGCGTAGATAGCCCTGACTATATGCAAACACTCAATTACAGAGTGGCTGGAGGGATTACTTTTGGCTGCTACTTGTTCTCTCTCTCTCCCAATTTCCTGTGAAAAGCCAAATAATCTTATTGCTGTCTTCTGCTTTTGATTACCAAAAGTGAATGCACTCAGATTCTTTGTTTTTAAAAGCTAGTTCACAAATTCAAGTTTGATGATTAAACTGCAATAGCTCTTGAGATCCAGAACACTTTCTGAGGAAGCAAGGTCATAAATACCTTTTCCGTAAAAATAATAATTTTATCTGTCTGAAATCAGTTTGTGAATCCAACATTTGAACCTGTCCCCTCCCTCCCCCAATATTTAAATGTATCCTTTACTATCCAGGCAGCCTTACAGAAACACTTTTGGCAGACACATCTTTGGGTGGGAGGAATAAACAGGTAAAAAAAAAAGCCCCAAACAAAATACGAGAGAGAAAGTTAACAGGTAGGAAACACAGCCAATCAGAACAGAAAGCCAGTGTCCTAAATGTTTAATCCTCCATAACTATTAGCATACACATGATTAACTGTATAGTAGACCTGATTAAGTGTGTCTGTACATTATGCTAATCCCTGCACGCTGATTGGCTGACCTGATTAATGGCCCACCAGACTCTGTGCAGGGTTGGAAGGATGATGTGCTGCTTTCACCGCCTCTCTGCAAAGAAAGCTGGGCAAAATAAGGCAGCAGTGAACAGCCAGTCCCCCAACACACAGCAAAGAAAGGGGAAAAGAGGCAGAGGTCATACTCTGAGTCTGAACACTAAGTTAGAGACATCAAGTTTGAAAGAATGAAATTGCTTTTATAGCTCTGTTTCCTAATATAAAAGCCTGTCATCAATGTTATTTTTGGGTGCAGTTCAGATATTAGTTTATTCTAGAATTTACCCCTGTTTCTCTCTGTATTTCCCTCAGCACCCGTATGCATGGGACACCTGCCACAGGAAAAATAAAAGCACTCTGCACTAACTGCCTATAAAAAACTTTCCAAAACACTGCGTGATCACCAGTCTTGCACTCCCACATCTTCCTAAAGGCACAGAATATGCAATTTTTAACCACACTTTTAAATCAACTAATTCCATCTTTTAAGGATGGATTCAAAGCATTTCTGAAGCCTTCGGAGGATATGAAGTCTCCTGTAGAGACTTCGGTGATGGTTTTGGAATTGTGTGGTTAAGTGCTCTAAAGACAAGCACTTGAAAATGCATTGATGCCCCTGCCCTGTCTGTAAAAACAGATGATATATATTTAGCTTGCACTCCTGCCTGTTATTGAGTTATTGACACTGAAAGTCAGCAGTCTTATTAAGCTGAAAGAACTTGCCAAATGGCCTCAATAGAAGCTTAATGTTTAGACAAAGAAGTTAAAAGAGACCCTTGTCTCTTTCTCCCTCAAACATACACTGGTATGTATGTATGTAAAAATGCACGTGCATATCAATGTAAAAAATATTAAATGTCTAGAAAGTCTGTATAATATTGATACACACCATCTGTTCTAGGTCAGGTATGTAAACTTTTTTGGCTGTGTACATTTATCCAGAGCAACTTAAGGGGATTAAACTTCTGGCCTTTAAAGTGTTGAATAGCTTTTCTTGAGTTACTTGAATGAGGTATTCACGTGAGGTCAATCTAGTTATAATGGGTCAAATTTAACAGCTGCTGTTGGCACAAGTTTGGTCTGTGGCAATAAGTCTAGAATCTGCTCCCACAAAATGAGGTTCTCACAGGCACCCAAGGAGTCAGACCCTGGCAGTGCCAAAAGTAGGGAGCTCAGACTGGGATGTCACACCTGTTAGACTGGTAGAGAGTTGTGAACCACTGTGTGGAAACTAAAGAATACAGAAGAGTTGGGCTGTTGGTGCTGTATTTGCTCTTCCTTGGATAAATTTCTTCAGAGCCTTAACTCAAGACCTGTGGAAACCTGTATTACTGAATGCTGGCAGGTCTGGTGGGAGATTCACTCAGCCCTTCTGCTTTATCTCATGATGCAAGTCATGACATCGTGTCTCTAAGCAGCTGTTTCACACAAAGATACAAGAGAATGCAAAACACCAATTACATGTGTGACAATGATACTGGTGAGGTAATTTTAGCTTGCTGAATGTCATTGAGTAGGTGAATTTGTTATTCTTAATTTCTTATTTAGTTCTGGTAATTAACTATTGTCTGTGGAATTATTCAAGTAATATTTATTTTCACTATTTTCAACAGGTTTCTTGATGCTTAGCTTACCTATGTAATACATCAGAATAAATGTATTGTATGAGTACTTATCTGAGGAAACATCTCAGACAAATTGTTTCAAAATCTACACATTGAGAAGAGAGCTGCCTGGAGCCAGCCTATACAGAATGCTGCAGAAGAATGTATATCTTAAATAGTCCTTCCTAACAAACAGAGACCCAAGTTGTGAGAAAAAGGAAGGGCTTCTTCTCTCCTGTGGTCACCAGCCCCAAAACTTTAATTAAAGGTGGTTGTCTACATCTGCTGCTTGCAAGCAGCAGGCCCATTCTTTTAAAGTGTGGTAGTGATGGATGCATGTGTAATCCTTTAAAGAACTTCAAATTACATACAATATTCTTTACATTGTTTTATTTAAAACCATAACTGTTCACTAAGTGTTGGGTGAGCAGCAGACAGGGGAACACTTTTGGAAGTATTTCCCTACTTACACGTTTCTCCATCTAAGCTTTCACTGAAGTGTCATTTCCGTTAAATACTCTGACGTATGACAAATCCTGTGTTTGTGGTCAGACCCTCTTACCTAGGATAAGCCTAATTATTCCATGTAAGAGACAGATTTGAGCCCCATCAAAGCCTGAGAAACTTCAAAGTTCACATCTTTCAACTTTTCAAAGTTAAATACTTTGTGGTGGAGTAAAAAGGAATATCCTTCCTGTGAGTGGAAAGTCACAGGCAAGTGCTCTCTTTTCAGAAAGGGCTGCACCGTGAACCACTTTTGTGCACTGTCAAGGGACTGGTTGGTCTTAAGAGGGGAGCCAGGCACCAAGATGCTCAGGTTGTCATTGCCTGGAACCACACCTGAGTGCCAGGGAGGTGAGGAGCTGAGCTCTCTAAGTACCTTGTGAATCCAGATGTCTCCTGGGCTGGCAGTGTATGAGAATCTGGGACCTAGAAGTCCTACTTCACCCTACTTTGGCTGTGCAAGCCACTACTCAATTCTAGCAACAAAAATCTGTCTGCACCACAAACCACAGCAAACAAAAATATATTCCCATATCTCAAAGGAATTCTCTTGAGGTTCCAGGGGAGATCACAACTTAATTTGACTTCATGCTTGAGAAAGTTACCTTTACCATCATACCAAGCCTAACAGGGCATGCAGTCAATAAAACTCCCAGCTTCTGTGAATTTAAGCTTTTACTAAGTGGACCAATCACAAATGTCTTGCAAAAAAGGTTAGGCTTATTTGTAGCAATATTTAGCAACAACCCTCTGAATTTAAGGAAACAGACTAACTTCCAGAGACATGTAAATGATGTTCCTCTTTTAGTTTCCTGCTAAAAAGGTGTAACAGTGACTCTGCTTTTGTCAGACAGATGTGCAAAAGTAATATGTTGCAGCGTGATTTTTAAGGATAGAGTTGCTTTATGTCCAAAAACGCAAGCAGATTACTTACCCAATGTGCTTCATGCATGTCTCTGCTTCTGTTAGAGAAGTTAAACCATAATTTTCTCTGAGATGTATGACACAGAACAGACACAACTTCATTTAAAACATGATATTCTGTTGACTAACCAGTGGAAGAGTTCATGAAGAAGGAAATATGCTTATGAACTACCTTTACCAAAAGTTACTATGAAGTGGTCAGTATTTTCTCTGTGCAACTTGTAGATGCTGCACATGCTCAAGTGGAAGTACTGCTTTGGATGGACACAGCAAGTGTGGCAGATGTAGATATGAGCAAAAGTTCTCAGATAGTAATTTACTAGAAAAATCAGCCTATTTTTATTTGGAAAAGTCAGAGGCACACTATTATTTTGCAAAATATATTTATTTACTGGTTGCAGTTCTTGAATTGGTGGCATTCCAAAATCTTTACTCTGTGGTTTAATCACAACTATTCAAATTTTAGTGGAGTCCTGTAAAGTATTTTGACACTCTTTTCACTGAAGGAAGAGGGACCAACACAGTTCTGCTGCAAACACCTCAAGGAACTGTATGTGTGTATTTAACAAATGCCCAATCAATACTGCAAGCACTTTCTGATAGTATATTTGCTTCTACAACAAAGAGATCTGGCTTTGCAACTTTTTAACTGTGGTTTTATTTGTGTCCAAGAAGGAGGTCTTTGAAACTCAGAATCAAAGTTTTATCTGAAAAGAGTTTCTCAGTCAGTCATCTATGCACATTTCCAAAACTTCACCAGTCCTCATGAAAAATAAGGTAATCCAACAATCTTGGAGCCCTCCCCAAAGGAATTTCACTTGCTTCTGTATTTATGCTTGGTTTTATCACACTTCACTTCTAAGGGTGAAAATTTGTTTTATAACACTTAGCCTTTGGTGAGGCAAGGAGAAGAAACCAAGGAGCAAAAACTCTGAAGCCAAGGAATTCCTTACAAGATATGCCTTCATGCCAGTTGTCCTAGTGTTTAACTTTGGGATTAATTCATTTGGATATTTCAGGTGACTGTGTTGCTGAAGCTTAATGAAAAAGAATGAGGTGAGCTCTTAAACAATGAAAATCCCTGTTGGTTCAAAGTTTGGAAAATATGAGGGAAAAGCATGACAGCATACAGAAGGGATTAATCAATCTTGTGTACATTTAAAACAAAAAAGTATTGTGATCACTTGAGAATGTTATTATTTCAACAAGAAAACAGATTTTGCTGAAGAATATAGTATATATCGTAGTAGTGCAGAAGGGGTGGATCAGGAATCCCTAAAATTGCAGTTACCTTCTACTAAAAATATGAAGTCATGCAGACTATGACCAGATCTTAAAATTTTGATCATATGGAAAATTTATGGTAACAAAAGAGCAGCTGCACTGGCACAAATCCAGGATAATTCTGCTGCAAACAGCACAGTAACTCTGGAAATGCCAGACAGAGCTGAGAACTGAGCTTCCTGATAATGGGCTGTAAGAGGTATGGGAGGACAAACTTTTGTGCTAGACTCCAATACTGAAGTGTGTCATCACCTATAATCACGGACTTTTTCACCTGGAAAGGGCAAGGATAGGTATGCTCTTCCCTTTGCAACTCACACACCTAAACGGCTGACACAAAATCCCTCATTTTACCCTGCCAGTGTTCTTACCCTTCCTGTCCCATGTGTGCTGTAGCAGCAGAACAGATGTTCATCTCCTTTCATCTGGGATTCTGCTTTTGTTTAGCCTTGACGACCACAAATCACATCATTACAATGGCCATTCTCAATGTACCAAAGACCAACGAAAAAAACAGATCCACTTCAAGACTCCGTTTCAGAAGCCCCAGAGATTGAGGTGGAAATGATTATTTCCCTGGTTCCTAGCACAGATTCTTTTCTAGCTTGTAATCCATTTTTTTCTCATACCTGAAAAGGTGCTGTGTTGAGACTGAAGCTCATATGCTAGATGTCAGTCGTGGCTAATGGGCTATGCAGGATAAAGGGCAAAGGCAGGTGGTGCTGGAGGTGTAAAAGCAGAGGCTGCAGCCATTGAAATTCTCTGTCCTAATTGGCAGGAAAAGGGCACTGATAGGCATGGATTGTCAAGATGGCTTCTCTGACCCTTCTGCTTAATCCAAAAGAGTAATTAATGAGTGTGTTATGATTAGCACTGCAGTAAACTCTTCACTAGACAAATACTTTAAAGCTCTCAGGCTTTAGCTCACCAGCTGATTGCCATTTGGCTA
This sequence comes from Sialia sialis, assembly GCA_009812075.1. Taxonomy (NCBI): domain Eukaryota; kingdom Metazoa; phylum Chordata; class Aves; order Passeriformes; family Turdidae; genus Sialia; species Sialia sialis. Next base: position 93,335,662 of record VRYO01001463.1, on the reverse strand, counting down.
GCAGATTTGTTTCCCTCTGAGAGACTGAACACAACCATTAGTAGTGCAAGGGTAGTTTACGGCTAAAAAATTAAAGTTAGGAATTCTACCAAAATGACACCACCGTGAAAGTGGGAATGCATGGTCTCTCAGCAGAGCTGACTAAACAAGTTATAACACATAACACTGTTGTGTATCAGGAGCAGTTAGCAGCTGATGAAGAGAAGAAAGAATTGTGTACTGAGCATCAAGAAATGTAAAAGCTGTACTTTAAGGCTTCTCTTCTCTTGCTCGAAAGAAGCAGCAAAACAGGAGACAGGAGCCACAGCTTGCCTTTTTCAGTGGCATATACCAAATGGATTTGTAATGGAAAAATGTTCATATCCAACATCTTATTTGTGCCAATTTTGTGAAAAATGAAGAGTTTGAAATGAGCAATACCTTCTTTTATTAGATAATCCCTGTTAACTGAGATTTTACAAGAGAGGTTTGTGCTTTAGTGGTGGTAGGTTCAAGGAGCAGGGTATTCTCCTCTGCTTTCTCAGTTTAATGTCAGCTGAGGCCAATGGGGCAGACAAGTTACAGGATAGTTTGTGCAGGAAGACCAGATGCTCTGCTTCAGACCTAGATACCTTTGAGAGAAACAGTACTGGGCCAGCTAGCTCATGATAGAGGTGAAGAAGAGAAGACACACAGAAATCCAAGCAACTTACCAACCATCCCCAGAAAATTTTAGGAGAAATCTACCAGTGAGAAGAACAAAAGGAACTGTACACTGCACATCATATAGACTGTTACCTGTATGAAAGTGACAGCAAGGACAAATTTCTGTCTCTGCACTTGCCAGTCAGTCATTTTTGGCCAACTCTGGATTTGTATAAGCTGCAAATGGAAGAATAGAATAGAATAGAATAGAATAGAATAGAATAGAATAGAATAGAATAGAATAGAATAGAATAGAACCCACTTGCAAAGCACATTTCAGGCTTCTCCAGGCAAGCTCATGCTAATTACAGAGATTATAAAGAAGGGAGACATACCACTGCCACCTATCCCTGCCACTGTCCTTAAAACAAATGTAAAGGACAATTAACAACAGATTAGCTCCATGTCCTAGTTTGCCATGTGAGGATGATCACTGACCTTCTCATTTCATCCTCATTAGTGTCTCAGGCCAGCAGACCCATTGCTCTTTAATCATGGCCCATCATCCTTTGCTTCAACACATGGAAACAAATGACATGCTGCCAAGAAGGTCAGAGGCCAAATATGAGTTCTGTTGTTGCTGGAGTGCAAACTGGAGGCAATGGGGTCAACTTTGGGGCAAATCTTTGCGGCAGTCTGTTTGAGCAGAGAAACTGTTTTGAATGCGTGAAGCATGACACCCACTGTGGTATTGTTTTCTTCTTGCAGCTGGAATTTGCTCAAAGATTTTTTTAAATTTCCTATTTTTTAGTGGCATGCGAAAAACGCACAGGAGGAAAGGACTGGTGATTCTATTTCTTTCTGAAAACAAAAGGTTAAATTGCAAAGGGATGGGATAAGTGTATCCAGGGTGTCACATGGATATTTTTTTGCCTTTCAAAGCTGCATGTTGTTCATAAAGTTATGAATGCTGGGAGCTTTTCAGGCTGCATCTCTTCATGCTGCTGCGACTCCAGTGCTACTTTCCAATTTGCCATGGATAGCCTCTGAAGACTGACAGGGCTGAAGGCACCCAGTGCCAGTGTAAATGAGCCCCATTCATTTCTTGCCATGGGCATATGGCATGTCATTGTCCTCGGCCACCGAGGCAGAAGTGATGCAATTTGTTGGCATGTCCTGTCACAGCACAAACTATCTATCCCACTGAGCCCCTAGAAAACAACAGAAGCCAGAAAAGGGCAGCCAAAAACTTCACAGCTTTATCACAAGAACACACATGCACACACCACATGGGTTAAAAAAAAAAAAAAAAAAAAAAAAAAAAAAAAAAAATCTCTGACCTTTTTTGGACCTCTGTGAGATTTATATATTTTTAAAATATCTTCGGGGTCTAAAAAGTTGTCCAAACTGGTACAAATCCTTATCTTTTCTACATTTCCACATTCAAGAGAATTAGGCTTTTATTTTCTTCTAATTTTAACATCTAATTTTAGCATAAGATCACTGAACTTGCAGAAGTTCAGCATGGTTTAGTGCTTTTAGTGGGAAGCTACGAGTTAAAAAGGTAGTCAAATATGGTATCTTCAAACAGGAGAGATGATACTATACACTATACTCCTGGAAAATTGTTTAAAAAATCACATTCCCTGGCTGAGAAGAAACAAACTTGTTTGTTTCATTCTTGAATTAACTTAAAACTTGGAGTGGCTCAGAATTCATAGCAGAACTTCAGGATTACTTAATGTTCCAGTTAAGTGAAACTGAAGAGAAGGGGGGAAAAATCCAGTCACAATACAAAGCAACAACAAAGAAAAGGCTGAGCACAGAGAAATTCAAATGTGGGAAAGAGAGAGGGGGAGAGAGGTAGGAAAAAAGCAGAGGGGTGGAGGGATGACCAGAGAGCTTCTCAGTATGAACACAACAGTTAAACTTACTCTAACTCACTCTATCCACATTTGCACCTGGCACGCACAGTTGTCAAATGCTGCACTGAAAGCAAGGACACTGAAAAAGAAATAATTGAACAAAGAAATTGCAGCAATTCTGCAATGTTGAGAAGACTGAGATCAAAATACAACACATATTCAACCTATCTTCCTGCCCAAAAGCCAGCTACCTGTGCCTGCCCATTTTCTGGAGAGAGTTCCATGCTCATTGTCTAATTCAGGATTTCCTACAGTGAGAAAAATAAACATTTCATTTAAGTCTGCCTTAAAGAAAATGTTTTAAATTAAGGAGGGAAAAAAAAAAGATTTAGACATTGAACAAGCTGTGTGAAACTACAGACTAATCTGAGAGTTTTCTTAAGCCCAAATATTACCATATTTCTGAATGCTGCTATGTGTATTTTGCACTTGTAAGCTTTACAGCCTATTTTTGCCCTTCAATAATAAGCTGTGCTGCAAATAAGTTGTGTGCATTAACTACTGCTGCAAATCAGATAATTAGAGGTGACTGTGATCAGATTTCCACTGTAAATTAGGTATGTGACAGAATGAGAGTGCAAGTTTTACAAGGGCAAATTTGTACCCATAAAATAAAGTCAGACACACTACAGTTTAGTGAGAGTTGGGTCTAAGGTTGAAAAGCTCAAACCCAGAACTGAACTTCTCCCAAGTTTGCAGCATTGCAATATTAAATTCGATCATTTTTATTTGAGCCCATTTCTAATTATATTACTGGGTTTCTATAAACCAAATCATACGCAACATTTAAACTGGGATGTTCAGGCTGGTTAGATTTAGAAAACAAACCCATGTTAAATGTCAGAAGTAATTTTTGTAGAGACAAAAGTATCATGCTCCATATGGTTCACATTTCTGAGCATAGAGTTTTTGCACTAGCTAGGTCAAACATAAGCCTGTGTGACACATAATTGCATGGGCTGTAATTATTTCTATTTGAGTGAATATCTATGATACAGTGATTTCTCAGGTCTATTTGGCAGTGCAAATACAGTTGTGGAACATGCTATCAAATCCCTTGAGAAACAAAAGAACAAACTGTTCTTCCCAACACTTCCCCTTTGAGATTTCAGTTCGAGCCAGTACCACCATCACAAAAATGACACATTTGACAGTTTATGTGTCTGCTCCAGCCAACACCACTTTGGTTGGCATTCTCATCCTGAGTTTCTTTCTGAAAACACACATTCCTGGAGGACTGAAAGCCCTTACATTCAAAGGAGATACTTTTCATCAATGGACACTGAAAACCCAAGAGGATTTTCATTTAAAAAAAAAACCGAAACACTTCTTGCATCAGAAAAAAAGAAGTATCTTAATCTTTCACTAGATAAAAACACAAGTGGAAGGCTTCAGGTATAAAAAAGGTGGTTGAACATGGAGCAGGTCCTCAGTCAGCAAAAGTCTGAATCTTAAAGGTGTGAAAACTATAGGAGCTAATAACCAGTACTGCTAAATCCAACTAACTTGCACTGGTACTGCTATGAGAATTTCTGAAAATGGACCTTTGGAGAATAAGTAAAGTGTTTTGCAAATCTGAATTTTAGTTTTCACATGTTCAGACAAACAACCATGTCTACGTTCCTGACAGGGATTTGCAGAGGGCAAAACTACAAGTCACCACTCATCAACTGTGAATGAGTATGCCTTCCTTTAAACCCAACAGTTAGTTCTAGTAAAAAATAAAGTTGTAGAAAGCTTCCTACCTCTTTGTAGGACAGAGAAAAATATGACATTACTGGCCACATGACAAGTCAGCAAAGATCATTTGAAAAAAGATGGATTCTGTCACTGCAGTAACAGTAGTGTTAAAACAGATTAATAAAAAAGCTGGCAGGAGTGGAGTGTCCCAATCCACTTGGTCAACACACACATTGCCCAAGACTACAAAATGTTTTGAGCAAAGTCTTCAGCATCACGTGAGCTGAGTCATTAACAAGGACAAAAACCATCACCGCTACAGTTACACTTGCAATATTTTAAAATTAATTTATTCCAGTAATAATGAACTTGCATTTTAACACAGTAGTGAGAGTTTAGCACACTGCTTTGTGATGTGCGGTATCTCTTCTAGAGTTAAATTGACATTACCAGGAAAAAAAGGGGATTTGCAATATAGGCCAAAAAGTATGAACAAAATTTCAAGAACAGGTTCTATCAGAAGGTAAAAAATCTCTGAGATTCCACAATCATCAACAAAGGAAAAACTCATTTTATTTTAATGGCTGGCAGAATGCATCCATTACAAAAGGGCATTAATAGTGCCAAAATAGACTAAAAACAGGAAGACCTGAATGTAAAATATTAGTATAAAATGGAGTTTAGTATAGAAAATAAGAATACTGGGAATTAAGGCTTGGATAAAATGATGAAAAAATTAAAACCAGTGAGAAGAAATCCTTAAAATTCCACCAGAAAGAAGTGCTAGCTGAGAAGGGGCATTGTCATAATGACACAATTTTGAATTTTAATAATGAATATTGATCCTGTTTGTATAACTATAAAGATAATGTTGCAATAAATCATTATTCTGGTAATTAATAATGCATTAGGGAGTACTACATTGGTATTTTAGAAGGACAAAAAATAAAGAAATTTCTAAGTACATGGACTTGCTCATATGTAAGAACTCAAAGAGACCTGATACTGAAAGATTTTGGGAAACTGAAAGACATCAAAGGTGTCACTAATGCAAAAAGTATAGCTAGCAAAATTTACTGGTTCTACAAACTTAACTAAATTAAGAAATTATATTTAGCTGTATGCTAGTTTTTGCATGGATCCTAGCTTTCTACTCTGAAGAACTCTAATGTAGCATTTGGCCAAACACATTAATCAAAGTACATCAGAGCATGAGGAAATAGCCAGCTGCCTGGTCCTTGAAGTGCTTTGAAGAGTGGCATACTTAAAGAAATACTTTTGTGGTTATAATTTGGGGATAGCAAAACGTCTGTTAAAACTGGAAGTGAGGAGGAGGCTGCCTGGCTTGTTTAAATGAATCCATTTGAATTCTGGGTCCAGTGTGCAATACAGCCCATTCAAAGTGACGTATGCAGCAAAACAGAAATGTGGGACACTGTTTTTCTTCAGGAGTTATTCTAAAAGCGTGGCGTGTTGAGCATACTCAATGGGCTTCTGTTTTGATTTCATGGAAAAAAGTTAATCTAATTGTTGGGTGAATAAACAGAAGAGACATGAGGGCAACTTGGACCAGGTCTCTAGAGAACAAGACAGAGATATTGCACACAGCTTGTGCTCACTTTCTGAAAACCATATTGAAGAATTGGAGAGGGTGCGATAAAAAGCCACAAAACTTATTTGAGGCCTGAAGGAGCTGTTTTTTAGTGGAAGACTTACAGAGCTCCATCCATTTAGCTTATCAAAAAGAAAATTGATAGGTGGTTTGATTACAGTACATAAGTGCCTTCACAGGAAGAAAATACAAGGTAGTAAAGGCCTCTTTAATCTAATACAGAAAGGAATAACAAGAACCAATGGCTAAAAGCCAGACAAATTCCAATTGGAAATAAGCCACAGTGAGAATGATTAACTGTTGGAACAAACTACCAAAGGAAATGGTGGATTATCCATCTCCTGATTGCTTCAAATCAAGGCTGGATGCTGCAATAGTTATAACCAAACACAAGGTAGATTTTATTCTAAACAAGAGGTGAAACCAAACAAAATAGTTTCTCATGCTCCATTCTTCCCTTAAATAATTATCTTTTTAAAAATTATTTTTAAAAATAAATCTTTTCACTGAATTTAAAAAATGCTTTTTCCAAAGTAACTTTTCTAACCAAACACACTGTGAAAATCCCCTTGCTGCCCCAAAGTTAAAAGAAACCCCAAAACTTTCATAGTTGGCTCTGCCATAGGTGATCCTCCCCTCTTTATGCCTTGTTTTAATAATTGCATAGTGGTAATTCAAATATCTTCCTTTCTGAAAGACCTGAAGTTGCATGGAGAGAAACAAACCAGGATTTCAAAGATTAGGCACAGAAAAATAAAATCATGAGTCAAGACAAGTTGGTGTCTGTAATTTAAAATATCCTTCAGAATCTGTTAAGTTTTTTTAAGTGTGCCCTGGCACTGAGGATCAGCAGAATTGTCTAAAAGTAAGATTAGGCCTGGCATTTTCACTTCCTCCCTGAGGTATGGGAACGACTTTTCTTCTTCTTTCGCTTTGTATTTCTCTTACACACAACCATGTCTGGGCTATTTTTATTCCATTTTAGAGATACTTATCATGTCTCCACATACGCAGTGGACACTCAGTGCTTTCTGCAAAGTGTACAGGCTATTTTCACTCCACTGTACTCCATCTGAAGGAAGGGGATGGAAATAAACAGCTCAGATCAATACACTCCTCCCTTCTCTTGTGTTCTTTGTCCCATGACAAGGAGTCACACATCCTGAAAAATCTATACAGAGACACAAGCTAATTTTGAAGGCAAATTCCACAACACTTATCTGTTTTGAGTCAATCTTTTATTTGAGGGTGCCTCTTTTTTTTTGAAAGTACACCAAATGTTCAAACTATGGAACAGTCCATGAAATCCATTACGTTCTGTTCATCCCTGTTGTGCAAGAGACCAAAAAAGCCGACCTATATCAGCAGGAAATTATGAGTTCTCTAAATCAAATCGACATGTACTTACTATCCAATGCATCATAAGAAGTGCATTCTTTGTCTCCTCTTTGGACCTCCATGTTCAGCTCCTTGCAAACAGAGTTTGGAGACGAAGAACCCTACAGCACTGATTATACCCAACTACACAAACACCGTGCTCTTTCAGTCTTCTTTAGACACATAATGGGAATTACTGCATGTCTGTGTTAAAGCCTGTGTTAAGTAAATATTGTGGTGCTCCAAGAGCTCTTAGTGTGTGCATTTCTTTTTGTGGAAGAACCTCACCTTGTCTGGATTAGTATAAGTTAAAACATTTTTAAACTTTTTCATAGGAAAGAAATGCATATAAACAGACATTCACCTTAAATGGAGAAAGATTTTAAAAAAATATCCTGTAGATGTGTTTACCCTCACAGTCTTGTACTGGTTAGAGTAAATTCAAAAGTCTGTAAACAACATAAAGCAAAACAAAACAAAGACATGGCTCAGAAGCAAAGTTTTAACATGATTTTATAGGAAAACGTCTTACCTTACCAGTCAACTGTTTGGAGATGTCACCAGCAAAGTGGGCATTAGTTTGAAATAGCAATGCAGTGTGTGCACCTATGAGGATCTAGCAAAAAGGAGTGAAGTGGAGAGTAGGAAAAGAAAGGCAAAATTACCTGCTTGGTTACTATTCCTTTTTTTTTTTTTCCTAAAGCACAGTGAAAATTATGGACCTTTAACTCCAGGTATTGGTACATGAGCCAAAACACTAATTCAGGAACTCTGGTCATTTGAGAGGCATCTCTTTGATCCAAGAAACAGTGACTTCAGTGTAGGGCAAGACTGAATGTGATGGGAACAGTCTTGCTTGTTCCAGACAGAGGTATAAGCACATTGCTTAGATTAAGAACGATCCAGATTTTCAGAATCTCTTTGCACAGGTCCAGGGTTAGATTTTCAAAGGGCTCCATTACCCATTTAAGCACGACAGGGTCAGCAGTCATGACAGAACATAGGTACTCCCAGGCTGTTTAGCAGAAGAGAGGCTGGAGGCACTAGCTAAATATGGGGTTTATTTTCTTGTACTGCTTAATATATAAGAAGGGGATTTTTAAGTTTAGGTCTCACATCCATTTATAAGAACATTGCCAAAGCGATTAAAGTAATTATTTTGTAAAATAATGAAAGGTGAGTGTCTTCCCTGTGTTTGCAATGGCTATGAAGAGGGCTTAGAGAAACTGGACTAAACTCTCTGTCTTCCCTAAAGATGAGGTGGTCCTTATAGTACAGTTGTCAAAGCTTGCCCCATGTGCAAATTGCTCCCCCTTTTACTTCCCTTCATAGCAGTAGGAATTAATCAAGACTTCTTGTGTGGGGCCAAGAGGAGGGGGAAAGAGGGAAAATCTGTCATATGTCATTAGAATTGTGATTGTACATGTCACCGATGACATAGGTGGTTTGAAATTCTACATATGATTTTATGAGAAAATGAAGTAATCAGCTATAAACACATTTATACATAATCTTGCTTTGACATTTATTTTTAATGAACCAGGGAAGTCTACTCTCTTCTTGAGGTCAAGAAGAAAATAATTCTCACTGGAAGAGAACATTTTGCTTATAACACTGAATGAAATGAATTGTATAATAAACAACATACAGTGGGACTGATTCCATCTCCTCCCAGAGCTGAAAATTTAGTAGGCTGTGCCTTCCTTTTTTCCATTACAGTTATGCATCAGGTACATTCAATATAATGTCCTTCTCTCAGAATTACAGTATATACATAAGGGGAAAGTGTTGATTATTACAAATTATTTTGACGGGTAATTCTTGTTGAGATGAAAGCTTTAATTTCTATGAGAGTTCTAGAAATCAGGTGAGACTGGCAGCAGGTAATCAATCACAATTACATTTAATCACAAAATTCAAAAGTCACAGCAGTTTAAAGTAGGCTTAAACACATACACGTTATACCCTGAAACAATTTCATTTTGCATAGGAAAAATAGGAGGGCGAAACAGGTTTATTTATTTTAAACAAGATTAATTATTACAGTGATAAAAATTAAGAGTCTAGACAAGCAGGGAACCCTGATTCTAGAAACAGGTTTATTGTTAAATAAGAAGACAGGTAGTCTGGGATATTTTGTGTAGTGTTAGAAAGGATGCACACAGTGCACTGTAGACTTAGGAGTAAGACAAGGGCATTAGTGGATGCCTTGATTTGGCTAATAAAAATCAAACCACACGAAGTACATTTTGGCTTCACTTTTTTCCCTCTCCAAGAGGAATTTTACTGTTTTACCCCATTACACACTAGCATTGAAATCTATCTCAGTTTCATTTTCTCCCAAGGGACCTGCAAACTGCATTCCCTGCTCCTGCCTAGAATCCACACTCCATGACTGGCTTGAACATGCAAGGAGGGCAATGCAGGGAGGAAGGTCACTGGTTGCTTGTTGAAGCTATTTTATCTGTAGAAACAAAGCAATCACTGGAGGAAGCCAGTTGAGGTGCTTTTCTCAACAGAGCATCCTATTACCAGACCCAGCACAGTCCTTTCTTCCTGCCCTTATTTAATGATACTGGAAGAATTGAATAACAAATTTTAATTAATGGTACTCCAGCCAAAATGAGCAACCACTCTATGAAGAGCTTCTAGTGTGATGAGTAGGCACTAAAGATGGGCAACCTGATTAATTTCTGCTGCCTTCTTTGTTCATAGAGAAATTTGAAGAAAAACCCCCTGGGTGAACTGGATGTAAACATTGTCCTGAGTTTGAGATAAACATGATTCTGACAGTCACCTGGGAGGTGAGCATGATGGGTAGCAATGAGTGCCTGGTAATTTGGACAAATTGAATTGACACCGATGGAGAAGACTGAGAAGAATAAATCCTCAAAACTTCAGAATTATGGCAATTTTCTGTAGAATCAGACACTGTAGGCAGAGACAGGGGTGCAGGAAACATCTCCCAAGTACTCCATAAACTTGCCAAGTTAGTTGCTGATCAGAGAAGATGGAACTGAAGCTGTCTGCCGTCAATTAATTTTGAGCTGAAACTATGTAATCATTCACTTAGCTCAAAACTGAGGATCTGGAAAACAAGCTCTGGATTTTTCTGTGAATTTTTCTTCTCATATGCAATACTTGAAATGAGACTCCCCTGAAACATCTGTGTGAAGAAAATGAAGAGAAATAAAACTAGAGAATATGTTTTTGTTTTTTTTCTCCAAAGACTTCTCCACTCTGGTCTCAAAAATATAGAAAAAGTCACTGTCCAGTACACATTCAAGTTCTTTGTTATTCTAAGGGAAAGTTTTGAGCGCAAGTACCCGTGTCTGTATACAAGGTAGTTGAGCTTCATTAATTGAAACTCAGTATAAAACACTATGAGTCACAAGTATTACTGGAAAACTACTTTTTTGGGGGGGTGGGGGAGTGGCATGTAAAAATCTACCATGGAGACTTTTTGTTTCTCAGAGGAACTGACCAGCTAAAGCAGTTTGCAATTATAGACATTTACAAATGCTTTACCAGGTCTCAGGATTCAGCTTCTCCACCTGGCACCTTCTTTTTCAACTGTACATTATATTTTAAGTAAAAATAAGTAAAAAAGTAAAAAAATATGGTACTGATTTTTAAAAACTGTGCATCCTATAATCTGTTGTGGCTGTGAAGACCTCTGGTTCTACATTCAATAGAGATTGTGTATTCTTTACACTGTGAACTTACTTATCTTACAAGGTAGCCCAATCAAAAGACCTTACCTATGAAAATGTTCATTAGCATGTATGTTGTGACAAAATTCTTGGACTTAAGATGGAGATTTGGTGTGATAAAATGAATTCACATGACCATAAAGTATTTTCTTGTGAGCTTAATTTATCTTGAGTTTTCAGGCTAACATTGATGTTTAAGCTAGATTTCTGGAGTAGTATTTTCCGAAACAACAAACTAGCTCTACAAAAGAGTTGAGAGTTTATTTGTCATTCAAATTCTTAAATTCTGTTAAAAAATTACTATTGAACATACTCTCTTTAAAGGGAATGACAAAACACCTATTGATTTTAACAGTGTAGAAACTTCTCTGCATGCTTTACTCAGTGAGATCCTAGGGGTTAGTATTATATAGCAGGTCAGGGGAGATGATCACACTGACCTTTTTAGGCCATAAAAGCCCTATGATAAGCACTGACAATGCTGCTTCTCCTGCTGATGTCAATGGTAGAGGAGTGAGGCCAAGGAAAAACCTGTCTGAATTACTACTTCAGTGAAGAGCAATTTATACAAAATTGAATTGAATTAAAGGCAATGCTTTAGATAAAACAGGTAATGAGAAGATTCATGGTAATGAGAAGGGAGTATCAGTTGTTTGGGCTCATCATTCAGAAGCAAGACAATCAAGTTTGAAAGGCCATGCTCTTATACCAGGTACAAAGGCCTCACAATGAATGCCAAAATGGCTTAGAGACCATGTGAGTGAGACAGCTGGGCTTTGTGGCTTAGATAAACCCTATCTAACAGTATCACTTGAATTAGGTGTGCAAACGGAGAGCCCATTTCCCCCAGACTTCTGCAATGCACAAAGAGAGCTCTATATTTCCAAGGGAAACTCCCATCTTATTTTTTCTGAATAATTGTTATGCAGTGTGAATCTCCATATGGTCAAAGGTTAAGGGAACTAGCCTCCTTTCCCTGGTTCCTAAGTTTAAATGTGTACTTTCAGCTAGGATTAATCCAGAGTTAGTTGTCAAGGCATAATACACAGCACCCTGGAGAAGACTAAAACATGTCACTGCCCCTGCAGTTATTAAACACTAATCTTAAAGAAGAGCAGAATCTGTTCTTAGAAACAGCAACATATTTTCTAGCTAATCAATGGTGGTAGCTAAACCAACACCTTGTAGGTCACTGATAGTGTGGACAATACCTACAATTTAAGCTCCTGAAAATAATCTGAAGTAACAAAGATTTAAAGTAATATGGTCTGAAACTATTCTCAGGAGGGTTTGGAAACCAACTCCTTCAAATTTCTTTGAAAAGCCTCCCTATCATTTTGTCAGAACTATTAAAAGTTCTTGTATCTCTACAGCTTTTAAAAACCTATAGAGGGCAAATGCTGGCTAGAAGTGGACATATAAAAGCATAAACGTGTAAGAGAGACAATAGGCACAAGAAGAAAAAGAGTTACTATTGGTATTCTAATTATTCTTATTCTGCAGCCAGATCTGCAGAACCTAAGACTGGGAAATACACTGTTCTTAAGTTTAATTTTTTTATTGTTCTCTACTACTTTTTTGTCTCAGTTTTCTACTCTTTGTGAATATATAGGTTTGATTAGCCTTCCAAGTCAAGTGCTCACAGGGAATAAAGATTTAGCACTTTTTTTTCAGCTTTCTACTTTCTTTTGCAGTATAGCAGTAACTGCCAGCAGAGTTCATTACACACCTCAGCTTTTGAACCCTTCAATCTACATACTTACAAGCTGAGCATGGGATTTTGTATGCCTGAGAATACATCTAAACACCTCAACATATCTGAATCCAAGATTCTGTCACATTGAAAGAAACCATAATTCCTTAAAATTGATTTACTTTTTACTATGTGAAATGGATGAGGATGAGTTCTTAATTTATAGTTCTACAGAGTTGGAAGCCCCTTAAGCTTGGTATTGTGTGCAAGCAAATGAACTCAAAAACAAAGATAACCAAAAAAGAACCCAAAAACATCATAAACATCCACCCAAGTCAGACAAAGGAAGGATTGTTATCACTGATGGCGTATAAGTACATTTGCTGCCAATAGTATTTGCTTCTCAAATATAATCTCTAAGGAAGAGCTGAACTATGCCAGTGAGAAGGTAAAGAACGTATCTCATCCTGAAGTTCATAATAAAACAAAGCTCACATAATTGACTGTTATATAAATACTCCATGAAAAGTTGCAAAACTTGAAGTTTGTCAAATGTATAGTGTTCTTTACTTCTATATTGATAAATATATTGCTGCAACAGCTTTATGATAAATATATTGTTGCAACAGCTTTAATTCAGGCAACAATGTGGTGCCACTTTGCAAAGGCTTGAAGAAGTGTATATTTGAAAAAAAACAAAACAATAAAAGTCCTTTTTTTTTACCTTAATCACTCTTCAGCTCTGATTTGAGCTTGAAATAATTCTGTTCTTATTTTATCAGAATTGGTTATACTCTTTCTAGGTTAAAGCCAAGGCTGACCACAATAATGCAGGAACATTCTCTTGTAAAATCTACAACTGTGGTACTGAGAAGAGAAACAGCCTCCTGATTTAACTAGTATTTAGATAGACTCCTAGACCATTATTTGAGAAGCTGTCCAGATTGGCTTATCATAAAGTAATAGTTTCTCTTTCCTGGGACAATATATTTTCTGAGCAGGTGGGTGGGATGGGAAGGAGCAGAATATATATCTCTGTATACATTATTCTCTGTTTTAGTGGAGATGAGTTCATTTATGTGCCAAAGCTTTACACTGAGGGTCAAGTCTGAGAAAGCAACAGAATTTCAAAGAAGTATCACATTTAACTGAGTTCTAGATCAAACTCATGCATCTCATGATTTTTAGGATGCATCATAAATCGGTTCAGTTGACTCATAACCACACTGAATGCATAGGATATGAGATTTGTATGGCTCAGGGATTTGTTACTTGTATATTACTGAAACACTTCATCAAATTACTTTAGTATCTGTTTACTGTGTGTATATTCTGAATTCCTTATTGGAATATATTGGGTCTCTCTTTTTCTCCTATCACTCGTATTTAAGCAAAAGTGGGGATATTGAAAGAATTCCCATCAAATAATTTTTGTTGCTATTTATTCTTGTTTGACCCTGGTTTTCCATTAATTGTTCTACACTAAAAACAGCTTATTCATAAGCTGTCTCTTTTTCCTTTGATCAGTGATTCTCAGTATTGATATGTGGAAGCCTGAACTAATTTTAGATCCAGAATTATGATTCTCTGTCTTACAAGACAAATTTCTCACTATGCATTGAGAGGACTGTATTGGACATGACATACATGTATACACAGAAATACTTACGATACAACAAAACTATAAACTAATTTTCAAATGAATGTTGTAATGTTTCAAGCAAGGACTTCTAAGGCAGCACAGCTTAACTAAATACTTTTTATACTTCCGAATGGAAAATAGTGTCATCTATCCATTTATCGTGAGGAAAACATATTTCAAAATATTGATAATCCTTTAGTGAAAATATGCACTTCTGGTAAACACTTCCATGATGTTTGTAAACTTTTCATCCTTGTAAAAATGTGTGTGTTGTTGTTTGTCACTTGCTAACCAGCCAAATACTGCAAACGAGGATCAAACCGTGGATGTGTGCAAAAAGCTGGTCACTTGAGAATGCCTAAATAACACAAGGCAAGCTTAATCATAACAGAGGTGACAAAAATTTGAAGAGATGGATGTTCCCACTGAGCAGATGCCTTTGTACTATTACAAGAACAGATATAAATGGGAGGATCAAAATGTTACTAAAGTGGAATGTCATTTTTATTCTCATAGCCAGCCTATGAATATGCAAGGCTATAACTCAGGAAGGGTAAAGTAAGGAAAAGCTATCCCTAATGTGGACAGGGAGAGTTGCTGAAAGTCTGTTGGCAATGACTACAAAGGAGAATCGTGCTGCTAGGAGAGGGAACTACAGCACTGGACGAAGCTTTTTGTGAATATCAACCACAGAAATCCAAGACTCTTACCTCAGTGGAAGTAGGGTATTTCAAATACCCATGCATCATTCAAGTACGGAGCTAATGGATAAGACAGTTTTTTCCCATTGATGATAATTTTGTTGATTCATGAAGATAATGCATTTGGAGGGAAGGGACTTTTAATGATGATTCTAAACGATGGGAAATGATTGCATATAAGAAGAAAGGTGAAATAGGTAGGAGAGATGATTAAATTGTCTCTGTGATTATTAGAAAGTGAACGTCTATAACAGCAATTGTGATTTTTAAGAATGCCAGTTAAAAAAAATTTGGAAAGTTTAAACTGGGAGAATGCCAGTTAAAATACTTGGAGAGTTTGTAAATGAGCACAACCATATCAGTGCCAAGTATAAGTGGAAAAGAATGACAGAAAATACAAAATCCCACCACCTTAGATAAAACTTCATTTATTTGCAATACAGGAAAGAAGCAAACTTAAATGACAGATGACTAAAAAGTCTGATAGCATCAGCAAAGGATCTGCAGACCAAAACAGAGAAAGCGCAAACTAATGAGAATTTAAGGTACCACATGACATTACTCATCCTGATGAAAAGACAGGCTGCTGTGGACAAAAGTGGCCCCTCTTTCCCCCAGCCCTGATTACATTCTTCTGTCACTTCTCTTGCGTGGGGTCTGGGAATGGTGACACTTCAAGTGAGTCAGGTCAGCCCATGACCAGACACAAAAACTCTAATGTGCCAAATGCAAAAGGGGAGTCCTGTCAGATAAAAAATGTTCTGGCTTGCCACGCAACTGCCAGAGCTAAAACAGGAAGTACAATTGGGACATGCAGATAGGGGTAAGGGCCAGGTGCTAGAACTGGGTTTTTTTGTAAAAGTTTACACTTGAATTGAATTAAATTCATTTAATTCTAACTCTTCAAATCAACTATGTTTAAAAAAAATCATCCTTGGACACCCCACAGAGGTGGAAGTGCTGTCCATGCAGACTGGGGACTAACTTGAGAATTTACTGACTAAAGATGAGGCTCCAAACTGTGGAGAGCTTCTGGAATGCAAGGGGAGTAGATGACACTGGGAAGTAAGTGATAAATATGGAATTACAGAGTATTGGAGCAGGAAATCAAGCAATGTGCCCAAAAAACCCCATAAAACAAAATAAAACATAACAGAAAAAAAAAAAAAAAAAGAGAGAAAACGAGAGATGAGACAGTTCTCTATTAACAGGAGGCATTTAGGCATAGCAGAATCCACAAATGTCACATGCTTGGACTTCAACAAATCTTTCAACTCTAACTCAAGTGTTTTGAAATTTTTTCATAGAGATAGAAGGTGAGTGGAAAGTTAATTTAGCACTCTTGGGAAGCCTCCATGAAAATTATGATGGTTTCAAATATGAATTAATTTATTACTACTTAAGCCTTGTGAACATCTTGAATCATAATGAAGAACTTGAAACTGTTAACCTAGGATCAAAGGTAAAAAGGTGACAAGCTAATTTAGACCTTCTTTCTCTATGTAAGATCCCTTTATGAAATGAACAGCAATACAGTTAATGCTTGAAAATTGAAGGATTAATCCATAAAATAATACCCCTCTTTTATGGATTTTGACCCTTTTGTTAAAGCAGAAAGAGAAAAAAAGCCAAGTCTGTAAAACATTTCTAAAACAAAGTAATCATTTTAGTTCCTGGATATATTTATTAACTAAAAGTATAAATTAGAAAACAAAGGATAAATCCAAAGCTGCAGCCAGACCCAAGGTATTCTAAATGTGCCTGTTTAATATGCACTGCAGATTAATGGGTATAACACATTGATTCTAGCTGTACTATTTAGAGGAGGTGGAGGAGCAGGCAAGAAACTGAGATAAAAAATACAGTCTTTGTTTCAAAACAAAAATGAGATTGTAAAATTAAAAACATGAAAGTGGAAGAGAATCACTAATAACTATATTCTTTATCTCCCAAAAAATCAACAAAACCTTGCTTCACTGTATGTTTCAGTGTACTACAGGCAGGCATTATCCAGCCCCTTTCTGAATGTTGGCAGGAGAGTTTGCTTTCCCAACTCTGTGAAATTCTAAAATATAATGAAAATGCAGCTACCGTACTTTCTAAGCTCTTGGTAGATATTTTCACTTACTTTGTCATTTTCAAGGGGGGAAACAATGGTGGCATCTGTGCCCTGGTGCTAAGTGCTCATTTGCATGCAGAGGCAGAGAGATATCCGTTTATTATCAATTTTATGCATTACTTCATTTCATGGTGTTAAAACAATTACATTCAAAGGGTTCAGCAGTCCACAGCCAAGCTATTCAGGGCTCCAGCAGCATCATATAATAACGTTATTCAGGGAGAGACACATACATCATAGTTTACTGACTTAGAAGTAAAAAAGAGAGGGAGACGGAGAGAGAGAAGCAACTCCTATAGAGCTGGATACAGAATTTGTAAAACATCAGAGATATAACAATAAGTGAGAAAGTCAGGGCAGATGGACATGAAATTTATTAACTTCTGAATTAGTTTCCGAGAAAGTTGGGAAAATGTTTTAGACGCAAGAGTTCTACCAAATCCTTTGCCATTCTCAGTGTCTTTTCTATAACCCTCTTCATCGTCCACACTGCCAAGCTCCACTTGAGCAAAAAAGCAGAGACTGTGCACATCCCCTCGAAGATCTCAGAACACATACCTTGGAACAGCAAACAAATGGTTGGGTCTGAAGAGACTTTTTGTGCTCCCTATGTGCAGCGGATTTGCAATCTGATTATCTGGTTACTACTGACAAGGCTCTGCCAAGCCTCCCATGAGGAATTTACTTTTGTCTATCAATTTACATTAGCTAAAACAGCTGTCTGTGCAAAGGATTTCAAGTTTTGAAAATTAGGACCTACCCTCTGTCACCAGACAACTCTCCAAAAACCAATGAAAACTGTGGCACAGTAGTGAAAAAATTTAAAAAGTGCATCCACCTTCAGCGTTTTCCTTACTGTGTTTGATGAGATGCTTTTTTCAACAGAAAGCAAACTATTTGATTGAACATTTATTGAATTTTTTCAAAATGAAAGAAAAAAATGAAATCAAAGAACTTTTAATAATACTTCACTGCTGGAGGATGATAAAATCTGTGCTGTCCCTGTAAAACAAAAAAGCAATTACCAACTTTTTGATTATAATTTCTATAATAATTTACCTTCAAGAAAGCAACTTCAGTGAATCACAAGAGAAGAAAAGCCTTTTTGAAGCATTTCAACATAGAGAACTCATGAAATAAGAAACTGAAAAGGAAGTGTTTTTTATCTGGGCTATTACAGATTTTCTATCATAGAAATTTTACACCAGTT
This sequence comes from Sialia sialis, assembly GCA_009812075.1. NCBI lineage: Eukaryota > Metazoa > Chordata > Aves > Passeriformes > Turdidae > Sialia > Sialia sialis. The sequence goes on along the minus strand of VRYO01001463.1, from coordinate 93,317,366 downwards.
GATGCACATATAGTGCTGTGATATGGTGTGGGTCAACTCAAGCAAGAAATGCAAGCTCTAAAGAAAATAGCTTGGCAACTTAGAAAACCAGCTGCTCCCTGGCAATCACTGCAGGGGAAAACAAATATTTTAGCAGTTCCCAAGCTTTGAGCCTCTCTCAAAAGGATGGGGGAAAATACGATTTGGGCTGTTACAAGGCCAGAGTGCTGACAGAAGCAAAGGACAGCTTGTGGTTGAGGTAGGCATAGGTTTAATGGAAGGAGAGGTACCAAGTCTTTCAACCTTTCTTCATGGTATGCATTCCATGTACCAAAACCCCCAAGGAAAGTTAGCAAGTGGTTCCTAGCAAATTTTCTTTGTTTCTGCTCTAAATATCTTAATAGCCAGAATTTCTTTCTGAGCTATCTGCCTCTGCGCCTGTCATAGTCAGCTTTTATCATTAAAGTAATCAGGGTGGCAACAGCATGCAGCTGTGCCACATCTGCATCTAAAGGAAGGTAAATACTCAATGAATTGGCCCGTGTTGATTCCTCATTAGACTGCTAGCAATGTCTTGTCTAGCCAGTTTAAAGCTAGCAGGGTTATCTTTACACTGTGTTGCAGTCACGACACTTCCCTTAAGGGCAAATAAATTGCCTAAGTACCAGTTTTATTGGGCTATACAAATCAAGCAACTTCTAGAACTAAAAAATTCCGTCTAAGTTTTAGGGCAGAAGCTTCTACTTTTCTTCACTCTGCAGGGCTCCTGACTTCTGTGGCAATGCCTCTGTACCCTGTGCCATGACTCATTTCAGGGATTTGGTGTGACATGTGTTGTAGGCATACTGCTGCTGCTTATGGTGGAAGACAGTCGCACAAACCACAGGCTCTTCAGTCAAACCCTTCTGTTACAAAACCTTGCCAATAATGCAAAATCACCATCATAATAATCAAAAATCCCCGTTACTTTTCTCCTCTTGTCTTCATAGAATCACAGAATCATTAAGGTTGGAAAAGGCCTTTAAGATAATCCAACCATTTATACAACACAACTGTGTTTACCATTAAGCCATATTCCCATGGCCACATCCATATGCTTTTTGAAGACTTGCAGGGATGGTGATTCCACTATGTCCCTGGAATGCCTATTCCAATGACTGACCAATGTAACCAATGCCTATTCAAATGACTTTTCAGTGAACAAAATTTTCTTAATTTTGTTCCTACTCAATCTAAATTGCTCCTGGCACGATTTGAGGACATTTCCCCTCATCCTGAAATATAGTTTCCTTTGCTATATGGTTTATTCATTAAGGTGTTCAAAGAAAGGACCTTTCAATATCATACCTTCCTGATTATGTCCTGATAATTGACCATGGGTATAAGATAAAAGCATTAATCTAACAATAAAACCTTTTAATTTAACTCATGGCCTTTGAAGTAAACCTTGTAACCAAGAATAGAAAAGGAGAGAGAAATGAGAGGTCCTGGTATTTGGATGAAAAATACAGAAATATATAAGAAGAGCTCAGTAAAACATTAGTATTAGATAGTACTGGCATTAATTAATAATAAATATTTAATAATTTATTGATATAGTTATACAATATAATTAGACAACATCTGGGTGTGTGGAACTCTAAAGGAACACAAAAAAATCCTATAGTCTGGCATAAAAAGAACATCCAGCTTACTGGAAGGATTGGATTTGGCAGGCTTAGTTTTAAATTTTTCCCTATATCTGACTACAAAATATTTTAAAAGCTGCTATTACTATTATTATTATTATTATCATTGTCAACCTTTTTTTAAAAAAAGTGCTTCCCTGTGTACTGTGTTAAAGGTCAGCAGTTTTAGAGTTCAGTTTTGTTTTTCCTTTTTTAACAAAAAGCATATAGAAATTAACCAGTTTGCATTTATTAATATCAATAATTTAACTCATTTTGTTTAAGATGCTCATGGAATTTAAAAGGCACATTGTAAGATTTAAGAATACAGTAGTTTCACGATTATAAACCGCACCTGAATATAAGCCGCACTTCCGGGTAGCTGGGAAGACCAC
>VRYO01001463.1:93267004-93305586 GCA_009812075.1 Sialia sialis | reverse complement strand
GTGGTCTTCCCAGCTACCCGGAAGTGCGGCTTATATTCAGGTGCGGTTTATAATCGTGAAACTACTGTACTCTAAAAGTTTTAAATTATTATACTGTGTGGCTTATTTGTCAAAATCAGCTAGCAATTTGCTTTCTATGCTTCTAGGCTTCTTTTGTGTGCAGACAATTGTACTAAGGAAAAAAAACCCCTAACCTAAAATCCCAAACCCCCAACAATCTACATTTATAAAACCTATCTCTTTAAAAAGGAAATATAACAATGATGTCTTAATAGAGAGTTTTATATAAAGTTTTATATGGAAGAGAAAAATTTGCCTATCCCTAGAGGCATAACAAAATTTGATATGCTTAGTGCTGGTGCTTATCTCCTTGGTATTTAAATTGCAACTTGTTAGACATTACTTATGCTATTTGCCATTTTTTGCTGGTTTTCATATAAAGTCAAATTAACTTTTTTTTTTTTTTTCTATAAGAAACACAGACAGTAAATAAACTGTTATAAAATCTTCAGTCACTTACTAGTGTGACCTTTGGACTTAAGCAGGTGAGCACAGGACTTATGACAGAAAATAAAAGATTCCAATGATCTACTTCTACCATAAACAAAGATAAGAATCTATTAGCTGGGATCCAGTTTTAAACTCAGAAGAAATGTGAGGACAGTTGTATAAGACAGTTTTAGCTTTTAGTGGAAGCTGCTCTTTGACCTACTGACAGTAGCACAGCCTTATAAGGAAAATGGTTTTACAAATAAATTAACCCAGTAATGAGTAGGATTTTATGACACATTTTGAGAGTTTTGGTATCATATATTACATAAGTGAAGTAGTAACGATGGGAAAGTGTTTGAAAAGTACTGATGAGGACCTTGAAATGATAACCATTTAGAATTTCAAAAACAAAAGCAGAAAAGGAAACAACCTTCACCACCAATAAAGCGTGACATTTTGCAGGGGTTGCTAAATGAACACTGTGTATGAATGAATACCAAAGGAAAGCCTTCTGATTCAAGCTACTGGTCATTTTGCTTTATGAACTCCCTGGTAAATTATTTCCTCAGTGGCTAATGGTCTCCTTCTGATTGGCAACTCCTGTAACTTGGGAAACATGACTAAACACTGCCTCCAGTCAGGCTCTAGAACTGTTAAATCAGGATGAATATGTGGACAGCCTCTGATTTTGAGCAGAGATTTATTACTTGATTTTCCAGTGGCTCATTAGGTGTGTGTCTGCATTTGCTTCAAACATCAGTATTTTCTGCAATGCATCTCTGGTAAGTATTGCCTGCATCAAAAAAGCAAGCAGATTCTTGAAGGCTCTCAGGCTACACCGAATGTAACCATTGCTCCTGGAAGTAACTTACTTTGTAAGTTTACTTACTTTGTAACTGTACTTTTAGGGACTGGCAGGTGTCCTGTGAGGAGCAGCTCAGGACACAGGGGTTTTCTTGTTTGGAGAGGAGCCCGAGGGGCAGACTCACTGGTCTCTACAACTTTCTGAGAAGGGCAAGGAGAGACGGAGGTGATGATTTCTTCCTTGGATTCAGAGCCAGGGTGCAATGGAATGGCTCAAAGTTGCATCTATCAGCAGAGGTTTCTTGACATGAAGAAGCATTTCTTTACCCAGAGGGTGATCAGACCCTGGAACAGGCTCCTGAGAGAGGTGGTTAATGTACTGAGATGGCTTTTGGACAACATCCAAGAGGCTTTTGGACAACATCTGTAATGATATGCTTTAACTATTGGTCAGCCCTGATGTAGTCAGGCAGTTGGACTCGATGATCATTGTCAGTCCCTTTCAACTCAATTATTCTTTTTTTATATGATTTGATTTGATTCTTCTTGCTCCCTCCTTTCCCTACCACTACTTTCTGTGGAAATCCTTGATGACATTTCTTCCCATCCTGCACTGAATGGGCAATTTTGTCAACCTCACTGTTTTGGAAGAAGGCATGTACCTTCTGATGGGGATGAGACCTATGAATCATCTTGAGATCACTTGTCCACTTAAACACATTTGCAAAAAGGACATGGATACTGTGGGTTTTCTAAGAGTCCTCTATGCTTATCCTGTTTAGCTGGGCTTCCACAGGGTGGCAAACTCCCTCATCTCTGACACTAGGAAATCAAAGATCTTGGCTCAAAGATCAAGCTCTCAGTGTGGAGCGGGAGGTGCTCAAGAATTAAATGGTTGCAAAAGTTTCTGAGAGGAAAAATACTTGTACATTTCCATGCAGCATTTAGTCTCTGCCTGAGCAATGTTGTAGTTGTGCCCTTCTCTGACTCTCTCTTCTGGATGGCCCTGGGGCCTGCACTGCAGAGTGCTTCTCTCCTGGATAGAGCCTTCAGACCTGGGTCATAATTTCTCATGCAGAACATAACAGAACTAGTTTATTCGTCTATTCTCTACCTCACCATGAGTAAAATAACTTATAAATTGGAATTTTATTTGTTGTTTCATCTCCAAAACATGTTCAAGGATTCAGAGGTTACAGGCAGAAACAGGATTTTTAAAACCTTATATAATTTTCTTTATTTTATGTTACTCTTCATATTATGTTATTCTTCAGATTCAGATATCTGGGCCAATGCTCACAAGTATTAACACAATGTACATGTGTAGCCAGGAGCAGGCTCTAGCATTCTTCTTCTTTTTGAAGAAAGCATTTCAACTTGAAAAAACATCACTTGCAGTCTGGCAAAGAGTATCCACAAAGCCACAGAGAGTAGCAAAAGAAACACAGCCATACAGTCCCTGTTTCCCAAAGAGTGAGAACTTGCAGAATGAAGATCAGTACTGACTGCGCACAGAACGCTGTGTGGTACCATGGAATATTTTCCCAAGTAGGACACATATCTATGACAAGAACCTTTTGCCTTCCAAAAGTTTCTCCACTGTGCTTCTTGGATAGTGATGCATGAAATGCACTTTCATGCATGCCCTGTGCTTGTATTGCACAAGGGAAAGATGAAAAGTGGGAGCCCTCGATGGGGCAAGCAAGTAAGCAAGCCTGGAGCCCTTCCAAGCACAAGCTGTTTCCCACAAGCAAGAACTGCTGGGGCAATGGAGCCAAGGAAAGAGCAGAGCTCGCTTCTCCAAGCCTGTAATGTGCAAGAGGAAGACAGAGAGAGACAGGGTACTAGTGGTGCCTTGGAAGTGCCTCAGAGGAGTAACATCAGCTTAGTCTGTCATGGATATGAAATACCTGACCAAAAAAAGAGGGAAAGAAGTGTGCAGGTGACACAACTCAGGATCAGACAGATAAGATTCTAGTAAACTGGGCTGAGAAAAGGCTTGGCAGTATTTCACTGTTAGCAGTCCTCACAATCTCTAGTTGCAAAGCCCAGACCCTGTGGGAAGACTGTGACTCTCGAATGAAAAAAGCACCAACACATGGACAATAGCTTTTCAAGGAATAGGGAGTCAAGCTTACAATAGGTGAGGTAGGATTTAGCAACAATATGACTCCTGTTGAGAGAAATTTTACATGATGTATGACTTCAAAAGAGGCACTGCACGTAAACCCCTCTTCATCCCTTCCTGTTACTTTATTTACTCAGACGACTTTAAAGATCTGGACCTAAATCCACAGGCTGGGGATAGTGATAGGCATCTGCTCTGTGGGATCAGCTTGATAGGAAATCACATACAAGGATGTGTGATTCCAAATCCTCTTTCCCATCCAAGAAAAATATACTTGGGAAAAACAACAGCATGCTGGATTCATATCTGCCTATGTAAAGTAAGCCACTGAATAAGTAGTGCTTGCCCAGTCATTACATGTACGGTTCTCTTTCAGAACAGACATCGTGGCAGGATTTGATCTCTTTGAAGGCTGCATGTTCAACTTTAGTACAGATTAACACATCTTTGCACTACATACTTTTCGCATCAGAAACTACTCATTTCTGCCAGTCTTCTTCTTTGTGTACTCAAACAGCAAAAGAAATAGACATAACCTAGAACTGGAGAGTAACACCATTTCTAGAGGGTTTCTAAGTCCTTGAGTTTTCCAGGAAAACAACAATGCTGCTAGAACACTTCAGGACAACCAGACTTAATTTTTTTTTTTTTTTAACTTTGTGATGGCCACTGGTTAACGCTGAGGTAAATACTCTTGAAATGACAGCATTTTTGCCTGGGGTCTCACGGGGGCAAAAGTGCAAGCAGTCTCATCAGTGGTTTTCCACTGCAGGAGAAGACAACCAAAAAGGTACCAAGAAGAATTAAAAATTCAAGAGTATTTTCCTTAGTACATTGCTTCTGCAAATATTTCTCTACTCTGGGTACAGAGCTGCTTTTAACCTTTCACCTGCTAGATAAAAAATAGTAAACTTCCTATACTACATTTTTGCCCGTAAATCAGGAAGGCTCTTTGGTTAATACTAACCCTCCAGAGTTTGCTTTATGAAAGAAAGTGAAATAAATCTCTGCTTGCCCTTACCTTATGTGAATTTACAAGTCACTGCTAATGTTTCCTGCAGTTCATGGTTACTGGTACTCCACTCACTGAAGGAATCTTCCCGAGAAACCCAAAAAGAGTATTTTATTTATCTTAGACTATAATATCTTACTTGGACATACCTATAGTTAGAGCTTGGACTGGTCTATTCTGCTTCATCTGCCACCTAAGATCTTCTCTGCAAATACTGTGTGACAAACAACATCCCAGCCACAGCCTTATTAATATATACTTGTCTTTGCATCACTCCTCTAATGAAATTTTGAAGTTATTACTCTTGATTTGCTATACCAGAGGAAAACCCTAAAAGCAAGGGAAAGAGGTGGAATTTTTCTTATAATGAAATGGTGTATTACATCAAATATACTTTTGGAGTTATAGTCATATCTTGGGAAAAAAAAAAAGATTGTGCTGGTTTTGCCTGGAATAGAGTTACTTTTCTTCACAATGGCTGGTCTGGGGCTGTGTTTTAGATTTGTGCTGAGCACAGGACTGATAATACAGAGATGTTGTTGTTATTGCTGAGCAGGCTTGCACAAAGCCAAGGCCTTTTCTGCTTTCATACTGCCACACTAGCAAGGAATGTGGGGGTGACCCAGAGGAGGAGGAGACCCAGAGCCAGGACAGGTGACCCCAACTGACCAGAGGGATATTCCAGACCCCATGACATCATGGTCAGTAAATAATGTGGAGGGAGGAAGGGAGGATGATGGTGTGATGGTGTTTGTCTTCCCAAATAATCATTACACCTGATGGGGTCCTGCCCTCCTGGAGGTGGCTGAACCTCCCTGCCCATGCAAAGCAGTGAATTAATGCCTTATTTTGCTTTGCTTTTGTGTGTTGAGCAGGATGGCACTCTGACTTATGCCAAATATAATATTTTATTCTAAAATAACTGTTTTTTTAGTTCTGTGAGGGAGTCACAGTGTTCTCTCAGGTATATTCTTAGTGTGAAGAAAGTTCTCATACCTTGGAGATACGACAACATTGTGACAAAGTATCACAGGATTTTGAGAGATATACGAATATTCATTTTACAGATTAAAATCTACCTGAATTGGCCCAGACATGCATTCCATGTCACTCATATATCAATCAGAAATAGCCTATGTAGTACACAGAAGACTACATCAATATTGCCTATCTTCTTGACAACTTTTTTAGCATTGAGAGGTTTTTTATATCATGAGTGCAGCTTTTGGTCTTATCATATTCAGTCTTGATATTTATGTGATACAAAAAGAATAGATGCACAGAAAGCTCCTCTCAACTAAGGGACAGCTATATGGCAAGCATATTGCAACTTTTACTTTTCCTCAATGTTGTTGTGTGCCATAAAGTTTAAAGACTTTAAAAGACACAAAAACGTGCCTCGGCTTGCTAGGTAATTTTGCACCCTCTTCTGGCCAAGACCTTCCCTTTTTAGGCATAAATCTTCTAAGATAGGTGGATTGAACATGAAATTACTCAGCACTGAAACTAATTGTTCACACAGAATAGTGTGTTCTTTATAGTCCAACTCCTCCTTACTAGAGAAATACCTAGACCCCAAACCATTCGGGTCCTGGAGGTCAGCCATGCTCTCACGTGCTGCATTCAAATACTCCGCAACTACATCTAAGGAAGAAAAAAGGAGTGCGCTGAAATAAATACATTCTCATGAAGCTGTCTTCTCCATTTCCTAGCAGACCTCTTATCACCAAGATAAAAGTCTTTGTTTTTCTTACAGTGAGAGACGAGGCTCTTCCAAACTACATAAGTTTCTATGCTGCTTTTTTATCACCACCTATATATCTTCAGCATGTATAGTAAAAGGAAAAATACCATTTAAGATGGGTGGTTGGAAAAACCCCTGGTGGGGTTCTGTAACTTGTGCAGATACTTGGATAAATCAGTATCTCTCTCTGCATATTTCTCCTTGAGTCCTACATACACTGTAAAAATATAAAAGTAGTTGTAATTGATGGCACAACAGCATAGGCAAGGTCTGTAGTCATGCACTACCTTGAGAAAAAAATCCTGGTTTGAAAACAGCTGAATAGTTTGACTATTAGCCCTTAAACACTAACTAGAGCAGGATCTTAAACAGCTGATGCTCAGCTATGGATTTCATAACACTGCACTCATTTGAAACTATATTAAATCTTTTTTAAATACAGGTATTTCTTATTCCGTTTTTGAAAAGCCACTGGTATTTTACATCGATGTCAGCTGAGAGATCTCCAAATTTTGCTCCTAGCTCATTATCTGTAACAATTTTTAAAAGATGCTAAATAAATACAGCTCAATTGAGTACTGATAGTGGACATTCTTGTTTTTTTTTCTCTTGAACAAAAAGATATTGTGTTAATTTTGTTGTAGGTTTGGTCGGTTTTTTTTTTTAATAGCTTTTGCATGGCCTACACTTGAGAGTCAGCATGTTCCAAACATATCTTAAACCTATTCTTGTTTTGACATTTCAGTTTCAAGGCTGATTTTTATTTACTAGATGGTTCATGTTCTTTGTCTGGTTTTCTGTTGCAGTGTGTATGGATGACTTAAAATTAGAAATGAAGCAGCACCTTGGAATCTCCTTTTCTAATAACCTACAAATACAGAAAAACCCTTTGGAAGTATTTGTGGAAATTGCACCTCTGTTTCTTGGGCAGTCAAGGAGGCATTATTTGTTGAATTTGCAGCTGAATTTAGCAGTAAAAAAGAAGCATTCACATTGCAAGTGCACAGGAGACAGTTTTAGTAGAAAACACAATCAGAATCCAGACCAGCTGGAGGCATTTGAAAAAATCTACTGGTCATGGATAAAATTTTGGTAGAATTTCTTTTAAGCAAAGTTAGATTTTTTTTTTTTCTGGCCATTTTCCCCATTTTTCTAAAGGCATAAAATGCCACATACACTAAACAGATATTTTAGCCACCAGTCAAACCTTTATAGCAAATAATTTCTTCCTAGTTTTCTATTCCTTCTCTAGACTGCAGGCTTTAAAATTAGGAGTCATCCCTAAGAACCTGAACTGAATTTCCATCATATATTCCTGCTGGCAATGGCCTAAGGTGCTACTCAGCTGGATTAAAACTTGCAGCATTTGGCCTTAATCAGGAGCGTCAAATCTGTTGCTTTTTTTTTCTTTTTGCAAAATCTTAATCTTTGATTAATAACAATCTTCTCAGGGAAGTGGTAAAGGAGGATTCAAGATTTAGCAAACTGTGGATACCTGGTTTGAAAACAGACAGTAAATTCCTGGGTTTTCAAACAGGGAAATCTGTAGATTAAGCTATGAGGACCTCTAGTCCTCTGACTTGTTATTATCAGATAGAGTTTGTTGCCTACACATGCTCTTAAAGAGAGAGATTTCTGCAATATTTATTCATTTTAAATGACTGTGTATGAATATGGGGAAATCTATAACAAAATCTGTACTCTTCCTCTAAAAAAGTTGCTTTTATTTCTCATTATAGAAGAAATATGTGGCAAACACCATTCCAAACTCCTGGTCAGCCTGTATTTTAGGCTTCCTCTAGTTTACTGTTGAGTCACTGGGGTTTCTCACAAAGAGTAGACTGACTGGAACTACAGAGCCCAGAAGTTACAGATGCTTTCCAAAGCCTCAATAAACTTTATACAGCAACTGTTTTTCTGCTATTCTGGACGATGGGGGCAGGGGCTAGAGGCTTGCACGGGATCAAAATGCCATCATTTTCACAACAGTAAATTTCACTGGTTCCAAGCTTGCTGCAGTTCCCTTTTTATTGCAAATACATCAAACTGTCTCTGATATATCCAGTATGTCAAGGCTGAAAAAGATTCACATATCAGATGCTGACTTGCAGGGGGTGTTTAGAGGCAGGGGGAGTTTGACATAAGGTACAAGCAGCCTTTCCCATGCACTTAAAACATGCCATTTTTATGATTATTTGGGGTTTTTAATTTTATTTTTGTTTTTCCAACAGACAATGGAGGGCAGGATATGTGTCAAGAAAGGTGGCTGTGTGCCTTCTCTCATACAAGAGCCATTGATTTCAGAGGACCTGAACAGCTCTCCCTGTGAATATATCTTTTTCTTTAATTTCTAATGAGAAGACTGTTGTCAGTTTGATAAACCTGCAGTTAATGACTAAACTTTTACTACTGCTACTAGTATTTTTAAATCAGAATTTGATTTTTGCTGGCAAGTATTTTTTTCTGTAAAAAATACTGTACAAAACTGTAGACTCAGGTATGATAGAAACTTTGACATGTTTTTGGAAGTCCAACTTTTTGTGTGCATGGCATGTAGAAGAATGTTCTGTAATTGCAATCATTGCATATTTACCATTTAATGTAGAGAACTTACATTCACTCCTCATTTTTCTTCATTTATCATCCTGACTGTAGATTTGGTTCAGAAAGAAATATCTAGGAAAAAAATTGTTAAATTATAAGAACATAATGACTTGATTATATGAACCTCTCTTTATCCATTAATTTGTGTTTTCTGTGTTTTCTATCTCTTACGGATGAATTATGTGCTATTGAATTTGTCTGATAAATTCAACCTCCCTCTTTGTCACTCCTAAATAACAGTATGTACATTTGGGCAGACAGTGAAAAGTAAACTGATGGCAATGACTCACAGAGAGAAGTCCCTGGCAAACAGTCATGATGAAATTGGCAGTAACATATAGAAAGTTATTCTATGTTTTACTGTATTTCTTTTTCTGAGCTTCCTATAAAATCTGATTAATGTCCTTCAAAGGATATTAGGATATGAGAAATCAACTACACCAATAGCAATAAAAAGTCACTAGCCTAAAGCAGCTTTGACGTAAAGCCAGGTGTAATTTCCGAACCTAGTTTTTAAGGGTGGTCACATCTTGAATTGTAGAATCACAGAATTACAGAATATGCTGAGTTGGAATGGACCCCCAGAATCATTCAACTCCTAGTCCAACTCCTGGTCCTGCACAGAACCGTCCTCAGGAGTCATGTGCCCAAGCACAGTCTGAACACTTCTTACACTTCTTAACTCTGTCTGTCTGGTGCTGTTACCACTTCCCTGGGGAGCCTGTTCTGGTGCCCAACACCCTCTGGGTGAAGAACCTTTTTCTAATATCTAGTCTAAACCTCCCTTGACACAACTTGAGGCCATTCCCTTGGGTCCTGTCACTGGGGACCACAGAGAAGGGATCAGTGCCTTCTTCTCTTCTTCCCCTCACAAGGAAGCTGTGACTGCAGTGAGGTCTCCCCTCAGTCTCTTCCAGGCTGAACAGACCAAGAGCCCTCAGCTCCACTCCTCATACAGCTTCTCCTCAAGGGCCTTTACCATCCCCATGGCTTCCTTTGGACAGTGTCTAACAGTTCAATGTCTTTCTTATACTGCAGTCACCAAAGCTTCCCCCAGCACTGGAGGTGAGGCCACCCCAGCTCAGAGCAGAGCAGGACAATCCTCTTGCTTGCCTGGCTGTGACGCTGTGCCTGATGGCCTCTAGGACAGGGCTGGCCCTTCTGGCTGCCAGGGCTCTGCTGGCTCAGATTCACCTTGCCATCTGCCAGGACCCCTGGTCCCTTTCCACGGCACTGCTTTCCAGCATCTCCTTCCCCAGTCTGCATGTACAGCCAGGGTTGTCCCATCCCAGGTGCAAAATCCAGGACTTTGTTGTACTGCACATCGTTGGTGACTGCCCACCTCTCTAATTTACCAAGGCCTCTCTTCAGGGTGTTTCTGCCTTTGAAAGAGTGAACAGCTCCTCCCGGTTCTGTATCATCTGTGGAACTGATTAGTATCCCTTCCAGTCCTGTGTCCAAGTAATTTATGAAGATGTTGAAGAGCACAAGCCTGAGGATGGAGCCCTGTGGAACCCCATTAATGGCGGGTTGCCAGCCTGATGTCACCACATTCACTAAAACCCTTTTAAGACCTTCAAGAAAAAAAAAAAAAAGACTGTTTAACTTTCAGATATGAATATATATTTTTTTCACACTGCCTCTCTTTTATCTTGTAAATAGGAAGGTGTATCTCTGAAATGAAGATTTATGGTATGGGCAAAATAGTGAACAAAAGATAGTAATTTTCATGGAAAGACTGTCTATTAAACACAAAAGGCATGATCATAACCTCTTTTTTTCTCCCCCTCCCTCTCTTTATTAATCTATTAATTAACTGTATTCTTCTCCAGAAGGCAATGTCCCTAAAGAGGAGGAGATATTTATGAGAGGTCCAGCTGAGAACATTAGCAGGTGAATCAGTTAATCATATGTTCTGGGTTAAACAGCATTACTGTTATATAGATGCGAGATCTCTGTTCTGGGGCACATATGCTGAAGAGAAGGAAAAGACAGCACCCCAGAGAAGAATGAAAGGTACCATTATTATAACTTGTATGACAGCATGATCTCGTTGATTATTCTCAGTATCTTATTTCAGTTTCTGTTTTAATTTCATTTACTAAAAATGGCAGCATATTTTCTGGGTTGACTGTCACTTACAGGATTTAGTAATAGATGCAGAGTAATACATAATTACTTCTGACTTCTTGCTATCTATAAATCTGAAGTTCATGAAATCAAAATTTTAGTGTCTTTTCCTTCTCCTCTACTGTCACTTCTCACATGTTACCAGCCAGCTGCTTGGGAGGTCAGATTTCCTATTTTACTGAGGCTCTTTCCCCTTAATTGAAGTAATCCGAATGGAATAAAGTAGTGGAGATATTTCTAAGTAGAATAGGGCAGGTAAGGGAGGAAAGCAAACATACAAAGTTGGCTTAATATGCAGGATGGATTCCAAGACTTTACAGCTAAAAGGAATCATAAGATGATCCTGTATGATTTAATATATTCAGACAGTAAATTTTACTCTATTGTTCCTATATTAACCTTAGAACTTGCTCTTGCCTAAACCCAACATTCTAAAATAACAAGAATTAGGCCAATCCTATCTACACTTGTATTCACCTCCAGTGGGCAACCACCCTGTAGAAACATAATGTCATTAAAGCTGGAAAAGACCTCTAAGATCATTGAGTCCAGCCATTAATGCAGCACTACTAGGTCACCAATCACTTCACCAATTTTCTTGCCCTCTTTTGGACATGCTAATCTTCACTAGTATTATGTTTTATTTCATATTCAAATTTACTGGTCTCATTTACCAGCCATTGTTTGATGCTACATCCTTTTCTACTAGATTACCAAGCCCCTTAATGCCTGCTGTTCATAAATTCAGTAATATAAAAAAATTATGAAAGTAGGCCCTTAACATCAAGGACCTATCATTTAACTAATCAAGTTCCATTTTAGGATCTTTACAGATCTTAACTTCCTGCTTGGTTTAAGTCAAAATTCCACAAAACATCTAAAATTAAACTTGAACAGCGGAAAACCTGCCTAGTTTCAGGTCACACCATAAACTTCTTACTTAGACCAGGTCACAGTTTCTCATGTAAGCCCAACATCAGGCGCAGTCATTTCTTTCATTTGTAAAAAGACACCAAAACTAGGGTGCCACATGCTTTCAGAGTTATCATCAAGTAACACTGCACAAGTATATAATTTGCACTTGCATCGTTGTCAAAATAAAAGGACAGGACAATCAGTGTATTAACTTTGTGTTTTTTCTTCTACCTTTTAATTTGTGAAATGATGCACAATGAGTGCTCTGAGTCAGAGGTTTGAATATATTTTTATATATCTCACAGATAATAGATTTCACCTAATTACCACTGTATTAAGTGCAGTAATGTGTGTTTGACAAATGTATATTTACAGAGAATAAATTGGTATTTATCTGGAGGAATCAAAAGAAGGAAAATCCAGATTTTCCACTGATAGTTCCATCTTTTAATCATTTGACTCTTAATGCATGCCAAATTTTTTATTCAAATTTGTCTTTTTAATTAGCTTTCATCCATTAGCTTTTTTTGTAACTAATTTATTCATTAGAGTAAAGAACTGGGTTTTTTGGCTTTTTTGTCCTTAATCTTATATGTTGGAAACAAATCACCTCTCAACTTCTCTTCTGATAAAAGAAGTGGGGTCAATTCTTAAGTTTCTCAGTCTAAGATATATTATTTTAATCTCAGCAAACCTTTCATTTTGCAAGTTAGCATCAGAGTAACTTGTCTTTGGTGATTTTTCAATAATACTACACTAGTACAGCATTTGTCTCCAACATATTTTCTTAAGGTAATAACCACAGTGCATTTAATTCCATCTACTCCTTTGCAACTGCAATATGCACGTTAAATTATAGCAGGGGAAATTATATAAAAAAATTTTGAAAATTATATGAATGCAGAAATAGACTACAGGGTTTTAAACCCCAAAACTAATTAAGTTGAATATTTTTAATTAATTTGCCTCAGACTGCTCAGTTTTCCAGCAGGAAGTGGCCATCTTCTCACTAGCCACAGAATGACATGAATAGAAGGTAAATACATATTGATGAGATAGCACATTCTCACTTTATGTACAGAAATGTCTCTTCTATGTGGGTGGAATACAGCAGCTCTTATCTTTAGTGAAAAATCAATTTCAGTGTAACGGCCACAGATTTAGGACCCTGCTTGTGTACATGATGAGTAACAGAGCTACAGAATGTGAGACTCATGAGAAACTTGCTAGAGAAAATTCTATCCTTAGTTAGACACCAGAGGAAGAAAAACATATTTGAGGCTTTGAAAAGGACTAACTGTGAGAACTTGACAAGAGCTCAGGTGTGGCATGAGGTCAAGACACATTTCTTCATAGTGACCCTATACTTGGCCTTCTTGAAACCCAACCAGTCATATGTTTTTCTAAGCTATTTCTGTGTAATGGAAGCATTAGTAATGTTGCAAATTCAGCTTTGCATCTGAAAATTGTTAAGAACTCAAATGTACTCAAAACCAACAGAAAGATAACTGTTTTTTCCACATGTCACATGCTATGTTTCTGCCCTCCTGCAATAACAGTGCCATCAGCTATGTAAGAATGACCACACAATGAAAGAAGGGATATTTTTTGGTCTTCTGCCACCAGTTTCTGAGAAAAACAAACAAAGAAACAAACAAAAAAACACCCGAAAGCCAACCAAAAACCTGAGCAGGTTGAACACACAGAAAACAAGAGAACAAAGACCTTCATAGCACTAAGCATCCTTAGTTATCACTAATTTACCTGGTAAGCACTATTCAATATAACCTCAAAAATCAGCCATCATCAAAATAAATACTGGAAAGTCATCAGTGGACCCTCAATCTTTCATCCCAGTTTCCTGCCAGTCTCCTACTGCATTTACCTAATTTAAGTCAATTAAGTTACCCTGGATTTCTGCACGTTTTCAAAAGATCAGTAAGACCATTTGCCATGTAAGATCACAAGGTTTTGACTAACAAAGAGAGTTTAGGAACATTAACCACTGCCAGGTGCTAAAATGTTTGTTTGAAATATGAATAACTGTATCTACCTGTAGTAGTACCATATATATTTATCCATATAAGCAATGTTAGTTAATTAAATATGCTCGTTCTATTAGAAAAAAATACTGCTAAGAAAATAGAAAATTAGGTGTTTTGTCAGTTCCAGTTCTCTAGTTTCATTCTTGACATGGTCAGGCTAATGTAATTGATTTATATCTTTATATGATGGTTTGACAAAAGAGTAAAAACAAAAGGTAGTAGCTCAGGACCATACAGGACTACACTTTAAGGAACAAAAAAAAGTACTGCATGTCTCATATCACTAAAATCCCCCACCTACTCTGGAAAAAAAAATTCTGATGGTCCATCTGGAGATTTTGGTCAGACATGTATAGAAAAAAATCAGTGCTCCTCTTTCAAAAATATATTTAGAGCATCCAGGGAAATTGCACTAAATATCTTTTTTTTCCCATTAGCTCTTACAAACCTTCTATAAGCAAGTAAGCAACACAAACACCAGTCAAAACCTAGCTCCAAACCATGATCTGTGGGTTGATTCTTAATAACAACATGAGACTTGATAGAATAGATGAGATTGTCAGTTTTTCCTAGCATTGCTTCCAGCAATGCAAAGTGCCTGTACTGCAAGATAGGATGAAAATCTTCTGGGATACTTGACTACTTGTAAAGTACTTCCAGTGGCATGACTTCATTTTTGATTCTCAGGGCAAGTCTTTGATCCCCTGTGATGGGGGAATGAGTGTGCTGAATTTGACTATCACTTGTTTTGATTACATAGTCGCCAATGCTGGCAGTCAAACAAGTTGCAGTCTTCTCCAGCCTGTTCCAGTAAATGGTCTGAGACCTGCACTGACACCAAACACCATGATGTCTACACACCGTGTAAATAAATGGTTCCTTTCCTTTGCTTTAAATATTGCAACCTGTGATGCAAGAGTTAAAAAGAAGAGCTGGATGAACTGTGTCACAAAAGAAACAAATGGCAAGAAGCGTCAGCAAGAACCCAAAGCAATGAGTCCTGTGATTCTTCAGCCAAGTTTTCCTTCCTATTAAACTGTTGTGCTCTCCCATGTCTAGAGCAGACCATCAACAGAAATGTTAATGTCCTCACAAAATTTTGTGCTTGTAGTTAAGAGACTGGAAATGTACAGAGAAGCAGGACGCTGTTAGACCCTCTCAAACCTCATTCACCGTTTCTAAGGAAATGACACTGTACCATTCCTGCTGTGCTATTCCCAAACATATAATAAATAACATTTGATTACTCTAAAGATATTTGGGGTCTAATAGTTATGTAGCAAAGAATGTCCATCTATCACATTGTGGTTAAGATTGTAAAGTTACTTCACATTATCACCTGTCATCCATTTAACAGGATTCTGTCTGCACGAAATCTAAAACTGAAAAAACCCTCAACCCCCCACCCCTGAAAATGTTTGGTGCAACACACTCAATTGCAACATAAGATTATTAACATACATGATGTAGATGTTTGAGGCATACGTTTCTGCTTTGCTGCTCCTTTTGCACTCCAAATTGATAAATTCACACTTAAGAACTTGCCCTGATGAAGTCCTCAGCAAGATGGGAAAATTTTATTTAATTAACCTGGAATGGATAGCTTTACTATTGAGTTTTGGTTTGTTTCACTATCAGCTTTTCATGAGCAACACATCTAAATAAATTAATAATGACTAAATCATTATGTCTATTTTTTTATTTTATTTTGATCAAATCTGTGATTAATTTTTTCCAAGCTAATAAATTAGAGAAATATTTATGGAATTGTTTCTGTTTATTCCTGCTCATGTGGAATCCACTTGAAAGATCACACTAAACCTGGGACTACAGGAGTATCACAGGATTTAATACACAAAATTGGTCTAATAAAATTCAGTTTAACTCCTGGTTACGGTAAATGTCTTCAGGGATACCTTGTTTTAAGAGTTAACATCAGCTATTTATCCCTTTAATAAATGTACTGACCTTTTCCCAATTTCTAAGAAGAAGCAGGCCTGAAGTTTCAAAGTTATTTTAAGAATAAACAGTTAGGTAACCTCTTCAACAGCAGATCTTCACTTTGAAATGTCACAGCAATGTCTAGGTGCAGGCAGACGGCACCCAGGAAAAGAGAATTGTTTTGTGAGTTTTACTGCCATCTGAAGTCTTTGCGTGGATGACCTGAAGCATAAACTGAGATTCTTTTCTCTCTCTCATTCTTTCTTTCTTCCTTTCTTTCTATTTAAATAGGATTCTAGAAAACAGGACTTCTGGGCCTCAGTGAAACTCAATTAGTTTCATGAAGGGAAAAAATTATCAACTTGTTATATTTATTTAATTTTATTTCTGCAGAGAATCTGGTGAGTTCTATGCAAGTATAAAAATATAGAGGGAACAGTGTTCAGCTTCAAAGAACATGGAGGTTGGGAGGGTGAAACACAGTTTACTGTATGGAACCTTTTTTTTTTTAATTTGCCTTGATGGAAGTTGACAGCTCAGCCTGTATTTCAGCTCTGTCCATAGGCAGTGAAATGTGTGAGAAACCAATACTCTGAAAATTCTCATATGCATATGAAAAATCATGGTATGAAAAGGAGCCAAGGGATTAGGACAAGATAAATTTATACTAAGCTTTACACATTCCATTGACAAATTTGCTGTTTTTGCGTTGTTGCCTCCAACCTCCTGGTTACCGAGGGGATGACATTAAACTGGGAGAAAATGGCTTATTATGTGTGATAAATTCAAACAAAGATGACGCACTTTACCCACCAAGTATATCTAAGAAATTGTGAGGAAATGTCAAGCATTTCAAAAGAAAGCTGCCGTAAATTCTGATGCTGGAGACTTTAACGAATTTCTGCCAGAGTAGAAAGGTCTCTTTGTTTAGACTCAGCTGACACTCAGCGTGTGGAATATTATGAGCTTGGGGGTCACATAAAAGCTACAGGAGAAAGAAAGAAAACTGTGGATGTGACAAAACTCAGGCGCTAGAGGGCTAAGAACTGGCACGGAAACTTTGCACTGAGTCAGTGCAGACAGTACATGGGAATCAGCACTCACACACCAAAAAAAAAGGTTAAAACCACAAACATCTGTACCCTTCTGTTCACTATCTCTCATTCCCACTGCCTCCATTCAGTATGTTCACATGGTGTTTGAGCACGACATGATTTGTGTCAAATGTTATTTTTCCTTGTGTCATGATAAAGTTTTAGAAGTGAGGAAAAGTTTGGGGGAAAGGGCGGGGGGATCCAGACCCCGGAAAACCTCCTGTCCTGCTGATGTTACATAATTGATGAACAAATGATCACACGTTGTGTCCCTGATTCAGGTCAGGAGGTGGCAGGAGGAGGAAGTGCTGTCAAATGTTTGAAAGAAAAAGGAGGTAGAGGAGTAGCAATGAGACCCCCTGCCACTGTGGCAAATTAGCTATTTCACAGCGATGTTTACACTATATAGTGCTTTTCACATGATGACCTCTTGGGTACAGGCAAGATGGAAAGGGCAAAAATGACAAAAAATGATAAGCTAATGCAGTGAAGAAGAGCAAGGGAAAACAGATTTGGAGCTCCCTTGCTCTCTTCCTGCTTCTGTATGCATGGCACTACTGGATATCATGGAGGAGAGCTGGTGGCAGCCTCCTCACACACAAAAACACCTCAGCAATGGCTCTTCCCTGTGGCTGTGGAGGGGGTTTTGGTAACATTATCTTCAAGCAGGGGACCAGCATGGCAAGACACACTTAATTTGAAATGTTTACAGACTGTGGAGCTAAAAAAAAAAAAAATCAATAAGTAACTGACAATTCATTATGGAGAGAGGTTGTTTTAAATTTACAACTTTTTTTTTTTTTTTTTAAATCTCAAATATCCTCCCTGTTATTAACTTATTTCAAGAAGACAAAAAACAAAATTAAAAAAAAGAGAGAGAGAGAGAAGAGTGAAGGGAAAATTAATCAAATAATCCTAGAAGAAGCAACAGCACCACACTGCCACACTTCTGCCCCCTGGATATATCTGAGTTAGTTCCAAATGTGTGCCTGCAAGAAAGAGCCAGCTCTGTTTGGAGGTGACATAATTTTACCCATCCTCTCTAACGATGAGCATTCATTCCATCCCAAAAGGATAGTGTGCATACTGTGTATAACAGCACATTTCAACTCTTCCCAGGATTTAGCCTTATCAACAAAATAAGTAAGAAACTGAATACGCAAATTGCAGCTGAAGCATTGCCATCTGTAAGATCTTTTGAGAGGGTCTCTCTCTGTTCCAGCCCATGGATCCCTCTGCCTGGAGAGCTGCATCTGCTCATTCCCTATCCATGGTGTGTCAATAGCAATTAAGGAATAGCTTAACCTGGACATCTACCACCTGTCAAAAGAGTGGATCAATGGGATAGACTATAGCCCTCTGCCACCCACGTGTTTTATCCAGCTCTGGATCCTATAGTACAAAGTCTCTCTAAAAATTTAACTGACTTGAAGATTGCCCTGGAAATGTATTTTTAGGATTTTTTTTATTACAATGGCTGTTATATGTTGTAAGGGCATTCAAACACAATTAGGCTATGCAAATTAGGCAGACTGCATCCTTTATTACAAATAGATGCATATTCTAGTATTCATGCTTTACACTTTGAGTCTGTGGCTAGTCCTAAAATAGGCATGAGAAAAAGGATGAAAAATGATGGGCCTGGATTGTCCCATCTCCTGCAAAAACAAGGGCAGTCAGACATGCCCTCTCCAGCTGGCAAACACTGGGAGCATTAGCCCAAGACTGCAGTGTTTTGGTAGTCTCACCTGTAATGAATGATTGGAATGTTGCCAGAAGTCATGAAATTGTGTTCATAATTTAATTTTTCTTCTTTATCACCTGGCATTTTGATTCATAAACTTACTATAATAAAAGCATTAATGAAAATGATTTCATTAATCAGCTGTCTTAATGTTTAATCTAACATGAGGTTCATATATAACCCTTCTCTTATTTGGGAAAAATGCAGTGGCTTTGCACATAGCACATTTTATGTGTGATGGTTTAGCAAAACACAATTTGAATGTTGGGATAAAAATCTAAGCATCTTCACTTGAACTGACCAATCTTCCAGCTTCATTTGACACGAACAGAGTCCCATTCATTTACTAGTTTATTACACTGGCAAACAAATCTCTTCATCCCCTGCTAAAGAAGTCTTATATAAAAGATCACATTCTGTTTGCCAACCTCTCTTTAGGCACTTAAATATTATTTTTAATTCTTGTGTTCAATCCTTCTTCAACAACTACAAGAGCTGAAACATCTGTCATTTCTCAATCCAGCAATCCCTAAAGAGTCTTGTCCTGAAATAAAGAAACACAAGAGTTGATTTTTATCAGTGTGTTTGTCAAGACACAACTGCAATGTTTTCCGCAAATCAGAAAACTTGACCTTCCTTCAGCAGATCTCTATTAAGCCATAAATTGCACCATTCTAGAGAGCAGGTATCATTAAGAACCTATCTTTACATAGATACACATATGTTTATAGGAAGGAATCACTGACATTTTACCTGCCTAAGGCCTATAGCTTGGTTTTCCTAAAATTAGCATTTCTTTATTTGATTTTTGGTGATTAATTATTGATAAAGTAATGTCAGTAATGTCAAAAATCAAAGTTTTGTTCTCCATTCAACTCCATATTTTCAGCATTAAAAATACTGCTGCTTGAAAATATTCTAGGCTAGATGATGAAGGGGATGTAGTGCTATCCTGTATGTCCTAAATACATGCAAAAGCAAAAGTCAGTAGTTTATCCCGCCTGATACCAGTTGCTGTACCTTGGGATAGTAGTGTTAGGAGAAAGAAAGACAAACTTTGTATGTGGTTAAGAGCAGTCAGAGCCAAAACAGCAGGGAGATCATTACAGAGGATAGAGCTGGAATTGCAGTGAGAAGAAAATGAGGACAAAATATTCCCTCAATTTGCCAGTAAGCAAGATAAGTGGCTTAAATTAATTACTTACCCTGGGATCCCTTATTTTATATATACTGTTATATTGTTTACATTTAATTTTTTTACAATACTGTGACAACTCTGCAAACACTCAGTGTTGTGCTCCACCTGACTGCACAAAAACCCAAAATCATAACTACATTCACACGTCCCTTTTCTTTCCCTGTCCCAATAGCCTTCCATTAAAAAAGCAAATGGGGAGACAGAACAGGTGCTTTTTGCCTCATCCTTGCTCTGCTCTCAGTCATGATCTCCACTCCTCCTTGTCAGCAAGTCATTATGACATCCTCCCTGGCAGTTCCCCTCCAGTTGGGTCTGCTCCCTGATCTACCTTTTCCATCCTGGTACTTGTTTAGGTCCAGCAGCTGGACAGTTGGTGGCACAGGAGGAGAGGCGAGCTGTGTCCTCATTTCTGCTGCCCAGATCTATTCTCAGACACAGGAAGCAAAACAGCCTTTAATGTTCTATTTTATTTACACAATCCTATAGTAATTTTCTTCATCTGTTCTAGAAAAAAGTTCCAGCTTGAGAAAACACGTAATTATAGACAAAGAGTTTTGATACTGAAAGCACAAAATACTCTCTAGCAATCAGCAATACTACCAGGACTACCTATAATATTTTAGGATTCATTGGAATTACAGAAATGTGATTTTTTTTCCTGATTAAAAAAGAACATTGCTCCCTGATTTTTAAACTAATACTTTCCATTTCAACTTGTGCCAATTTAAATATCATTCTCAAGTTCCATATGGGTTGTGCAATATTTAATACAAGCTTAAGGGAAGTGATATTCTAATTATTAAATGGAAACTTGTCTACAAAAGGGAACCCAGCTTCCAAAACACAAGGACTTGCCATAAACTTTGTTCATAGTGGAATATCCCCATGGCCTCCAATGTATTGGAGGCAGTGTTGCTGTTTGCAAATAAGTTAAAAGGAAGCCTCAGTTTATTGACTTATCAGGCTATGTATCGTAAAAATTCTCTCATTACAAAGAAGAAAATTTAGAAACAAACTGTTCAGTGCTTGTACTGTAAGCAGGAAAGGTCAAACATCTATCCTCATCATTCATAAAGGAACTGAGGAAAACTAGGGATGAGAGTCTCATGTTTACTCAGTTACATTTTATTTAACAAAAGACCCTGATGTTGTAGAATGCCAAGTTGGTGTTTTTGTTAAATAATTAAGGCTGCCTAGGAATCTGTTTCACAAGCCAGGTGCAAAATTAAAAAGTTCCTGGCAGGAAATAGGAGATCACTGTACTCTTGAAAGCAAGTAGATACCAAGTAAAGATTATATAGCAGTACTTACTAAATTTTTTAGCGCCTTCCAACCAAAGCTGAAGCAGTGAAACAAGGCAATTACACGGGAGCAATACAGAACGAGAGATGACAGTGGTCATGCCCTGACAATAATGTTCTAGGGATCCAGTGAAGCTCCTGATAAGGTGGTTAATTTAGAAAAACTTTAAATCATCATCTGCATGCTACACTGTCATTTAAAATCAGTTTTCTTGAAGTGCCCTTCCTCACCATCACACTAAGGCTCACTTTCCATCAACTGATATGTGACCAAGATTTATTGGAGAAAGTCTTATGAAAGAGCATATCAAAGTCTCCTGGGTGACCAATCACAGAAGCTTAATTATAACTTTTTTCAACTCTTTCTGCCAGAATGAACTGGAATAAAGAAGTTGAATCAAAAGCATGTAAATGAGATATAAACAGCAATTTTTTTCTGGTTGTTTAACAGTGATGCATTAAATAAAAAGATATGGCATCAATATACTCGTTACCTAGTAAGACTATTCTGAAATACTGGAGACATTCTCCAGCTACTTCTTGATATCTCTTGAGCAGAACTGAGGCTTCATGCTGAATTAGATACTTACTTGGAAAATTGCAGCTCTTTTAGGACATGTTCTGTAGTCAGACATTTTGTTTAACTTACTGCAGATCCAGTTTCTTTCTCTTGACTATAATGTGTATTCCACTTGGACAAATTTGAATATATGTGATTTCCTCAGTTGTGGTTTCACTGTCACTTAAAAGTAGCATAAAATTGTGCCACCACAAAATGGAATGGCCCTTGGCTACTTCTTCATATTGCTGCTACATCCTTTCTCTCATGATGACTGGGAATTAAGAAGAGGATATTGATTGGAGACATACTCCTCTTCAAATATGCCACAATGAGGAACGCAATAAACTGTTGTACATTTTCACTGCCAATAAGACCACTTGTATGTCTGTGCGACAAGGGAGACTTAAGCTAAGCATTAGGAAAACCTCATAATGGTAAGATAATGAAGCACCAAAGTAGGATTCCTAGGAAGATAATGTCACTGCATTATTTTTAAAAGTAAGTCACTTCATTGTTCTTAAAAGCAAGTCAGACAAATACTGTCAGGAAGGGTGTATGTATTATTGATTGTGCCCTGGGGATGTGAGATGAGGCAGGTGACCTCCTGGGGTCTTTTCCAGCCTCTTTTTTTTTATTTTTTATTTTTTAATGACCCCATGTGTGTTGAAAAGGAAATGGGGATTATATTCTAGTACAAATCTAAGTAGTAGTAGTCCACCTCATTCTGAACTTCTATTTAGATGTGAGTGTTGTTTGCTGCTCCTTGAAATAAAGGGAGATGGTAGAACGATGTTTAACTTTCATACTTTCTAATATAAATTACTTTTAACTCTGTTTTCCCAGTGAAATCAGTTAAAGAACCGTGGTTTCTCAGGCTGCAAAAATGACTGATACTTGCTCAGACTCAAAATATGGAAGTTACAGTAATTTCTCACTGATAAGCCCACCTATTTCACTGAAGAATCTAGCTTACCCCAGTAGTACGGCTAATCACTAGGTGCGGCTTATTTATGGAGAAATTCCAGAGAATTGCCAACCCAGAAGTGTGAGCCACGGGGGAAGCAGGCATTCCCCGCCCCTCAGCAGCCATGCGGGGGAGCGGGAACGGGTGGCCATGGCCAGCTACGGGTGGCAGGAGCCGTGTTGGGGCAGTGGGAATCCATGGCTGTGGCCAGCCCCGGGTGGCAGGAGCCGAGTGGGGGGAGCGAGCAGGCAGGACAGGGAGCGCTGCATCTGCCACATGGGAAAAAAAAAAAGAAAAGAAAAGAAAGGGGGGGAAAAGTGTGGCTTATCACCCAGTGTGACTTATTTATGGACAAATTCCTGGACTTTACAGCAACCTAGAAGTGCGGCTTATAACCAGGTGCGGCTTATAAGTGTGAAATTACTGTACTTCATTTTGTCATGGAAAACTAGCTATAATCTAGAATTACAATTAAAAGCATTCAACAGAGTCATTTTCCTTTTCCTGATGAAAGGAAGGAAAAAATGAAAATAGATTAATTCTGCCTTGACCATATTTTCTGATTTTCCTATACCTAAAATTCAAATCATAATGCTCATACTTATTCTGTTATCTCAAAAGGAGATAGCCTGAACTCTTTTTATGGACTTTTAAACATTGTGCAAAATACTATGCTAAAATTGTTGCTAATGCATATCTAATTTTCAGATTTATCCTAAGACTGGTAAAATTTTCTGGTCAATCATAGTCACCAAAATGATGCTTAGAGTAAATACTGTGACCAGATTAACAAATTAAGGTCTCTATTTACACAATATATTCAAAAGGGTAAAACCTGGAATCTTCTTGCATATCCAGCCATTAAGACCTATCCAAAAAGCGTTCAACCTTAATGTCACATCTTCAGGAGCAAGAACAGATTTAGAAAACAATCTACTTGTAACATTAAGGTATATAAATCCTGTAGTTCAAATGACAGTTCTTATTAGTGAACTCCATTTAAATGTTCGACTATCCATATATCAGTTTTTTCTCCTAACATTTGAATTTGTCAGTCATGCTCACAAAGAAAATACTATTTACTTGCTACTGTCTGATTAGTAAGTTCAAACATGGCTTCCTACACCCTAATCAGTTAGAGTGTATAATGATTATTGACAAATACTTAAATGAATTACAGTTCATGTTCTCAAAATTAGTTTGCACATCAACATGAAGCATGGTCTTGCAGCTAATGGTCTTTGAACCTAAATTGAAGGGGGATTTTTTTAAGAAATTGTCCCTGGAGCAAATATTATTAATTTGAACAAAATTGTACTAATATATATCATATTAGTCTTCAACATCATCCAGAAGTTGACAAGTTTTCTTTTTAATGTTCCAGGTCCTTTCAGTGATGAATCCTTTCCTAGAACACAGGCTTTTTTAGAAGTAACTGCTACTGTATTCAAATCCTGAAGTATAGGTGACAAAGAAAAGACCACCTGAAATCAGTGCAAGCTGTCATTGAAATGAAATTTGGGCTTGAACCTTTCTCTCATTTCCCTATAAAACTGTTCTAAAATTTATTCAAACTTGTATATAGATAACCATTAAAATAGTCAGAAAACAACCCCTAGTGTGCAGTCATGGCATTCTTCCAAAATTTTGTATTAATGTACAAAATCGTTTTGTATTTAAAACTTCTTTGATTCTATTATGTGAATCTCAACTGATTTGACAAGGCATCACAGTGATTACTGAATCAACACACAGCTCTCTCAGAATGAATATGAACATGAATATGATGCTGGATTTAGAAAAGACAGGAAGGCAAAAGTTTGGCATAGTTTGTTTAAAATCTATCACAGAAATACTGGCAAGAAGGAGCTGTGAAAGTTTCTTAAAAAAGCTTTTCACAAATCAAGAAACCCAAAACTGCATCATACTGATTCCTAGGGAAGTTCAAATATCTATCAAGATCCAAATTCCATTGTTTGTATTCATTTCCTAAAATAGAACTCAACTGAAGGAATTTCTGAACAGTTACAAAATTCACTGTCATTCTCTGAATCATGTATTTTCCATTACTGCATTACACTGTTAAATTTCTGATAGTCATGTGCTTTGGTGGAGTTTTAATTAATTAGATTCCAGTCCCTTGATTGCCCCAAGTCACCATGACCAATTTGCCCTTTTTTCTCTTGAGGGTTAATTGCCTCCTGTCTAACTGAGCAATGAACCTCCAAACCCAGACTTCTTAAAAGAAGGCCTATCATCTTTTCAGCAACAGCTTTTGCTCCTTTCCATGTTAGCCTGTCCTCACCCATGCTCATAAGTGAACACCCATGAAATTTCATGCATAAGCTGGGAAAAGAATTTGTTTCCATGGTCTCTTCTTGTCTTCCACAGCAGAGAATAGCTGTGAGGGGCATCAACGCCAAAACAACGGACAAATGTGGAAAGACAAACTGGTCAAAACTTGAGGTCTGAGAGTCCTCATTAAAGTGAAAGTTACAAAGGCCCATTTACTAACTGGAAGAGGCTGAAGTTTGAAGGGTGATACGTTCTGCTGGCAGGCATCATCATATGAAGAGATTTTTTTTCAAAATGACAGTCTACTTGTCAATATTTGGTGTTCCTCCAATGCAACATTTCTATCTTTAGTTACTATAATAGTATTATTGGTGAAGTATGTTATTTTTCCTACCAGCACTATCAAGTTTCATTTTTCCTGTAAAATGTCCACTTGATTCTTCGTTATCAGATTAAAGTTACCAGGACTTTCAAAACAGAAAGTAAATATCAAGGAAAAAAAAATGGTTTTGAACCATTAACAACATCTTCAACTATTATTGTATGCTAAAAAAAAATCCATAGGCATATTTTGTTAAGCATAGAAGGAAAGATAAACGACATCAAAGCATTGGTTTAAAATGTGAAATTTTGTTGAGGTTGGATAGCTAGAGAAAAGAAGCGTGATCCACAGATATTTTAGTCTCCTTGTGCAACTCTGAGTATCATTGTTGACACTTTTTTTACCCCTTCCTGCTAAAGCTAGCAGCCCTTTGTCACTTCCAGCTTCCACTTGCAGCATTTATTTTAGCAAAACAATGCCCATTTTAAAATGTCATAAGAAATGATCATATTTTCTTCTGTTAATATTTTGTGAATAATTTATTTCCCAGTCAAGACCCTGAGTACCTAGTTTCAGCCTGGGAAGAATTTTTATTGGATGCATAAGTTCTGGAAAATAAGAGGGTTTAGTGGAAATGCTATCCTAAATTAATTATAGCAGTGCTAGCAGGCACCATTATACTGTAATAGTTTATGAAAATTCCCAGATAGCAGTAGATTACATCAATTGTAATATGACTTTTTATGTTATGTTCTGCAAATACTCATAATTTTTAATGGGCTCAATGTGACTTACATAAGAATCAGCACAGAGTACACCAGGAGGCAACTTGGAAGAAAGTATCAGCAGTCACCACCAACTAATTTCAGTTCAGTGGTACTTTCTGCATCCTACTGCATTTAGTCATGCTATTTCATTTTGAAATATTTTTTCTTCTCCTCTCTTCCCTGCCCCCATCACCTGACATGCCAGGAAACAATTCTATACCTCTAAAATCCACCCAGCTACAAATGTAAGATTGCTGGCTGATTACTACTAAATGGCAACTCATTTTCTCAAAAAAAGCCCACCCATTTTTGACAGTGTAGAAACAAATCTTAAAACTAGACTCAGCTTTCTAGAATAGAATTGAAAAGTTTTAGTTCTAAGGGACCCTTGAAAACCTCTATTCCAGCTCTATCTCAAAGCATATTTAATTAGATCATACTGTGAAAGACATTGTCCAGACACATTTTGAATATTGTCGAGGATGGAGATTCCACCATCTCTGTTGGACATTTGTGCCAGCGTTCGATCATGCTCATGGTGAAGGAATGTTTTCTGATTTCTATTCAGAATTTCTCTAGTTTTGGTATGTCAGCATTTTAACTTGTCCTATCAGTGTACACCTTCTGGAAAGGTTTCTCTTCTCTCTACCCTCCAATTAAGCAGCTGTAGACAGCAAAATGATCATCCCTCTGCTCCTCTTCCTAATTCTGAATAAACTCATTTCTCCCAATTCTTCTCATAGGATATGTCCTCTGCTTGCCTGAGTACCCACATGACAACATGAAGCCAGTCACAAACCAGACAGAAATGTCACAGTGAGAGAAAGGATCACTTCCCTCACCTTGCAGATTGCTCTCTTGCTAATACAGTCCACTACATAGTTGACTTTCTTTGCAGCAACTGCACACAACTGACTCATATTCAGCCTGTCCACAAGGACCTCCTGGTCCTTTTCTGAAAAAGTCTGAAAAGCAGCTCTGTCCTACAGCTTATCAGCTGCCTTCCTCAACTAGGTATGGCCCACAAACTGTAGTTCACAGAATCATAGAATCACAGAATCCTAGAATGGGTGAAGTTGGAAGGATCCACAGTGGATCACCTGGTCCAACCTCCCTGCTCAAGCAGGGTCATCCCAGAGCATGTTTTACAGGATTGCATGCAGACAGCTCAAGAATATCTCCAGGGAGGGAGAATCCACAACCTTGCTGGGTGAGCTGTTCCAGACCCTACAGTAAAGAAGTTCTTCCTCATATTCAGGCAGAACTTCCTGTGCATTAGTTTCTGCCCATTGCCTCTTGTCCTATTGCTTGGCACCTCTGAAGAAAGCCTGGATCCATCCCCTTGACACTCTCCCTTCAGATACAGTGACAGGCCTCCAACCAGACTGCATGTCCCTGATTACAGCCCCCAGGGATTTGCTACTCAGCCAATTCTCAATCCTCTTCACTGTACAGTCATCCAGACCACACTTTCTGAGTTTGCCTATGAGGATCATAGAAAGCACAGGTGGTAATATATATTTTAAGAAGAGAAGAGTTTCAAATTAGAAGTGGCAGTTTCTCACCATTGGCTGCAGCATTAATATGCATAAAGACAGCTACAAGAAGCACATTCTGCCCCATGTAACCACTTGTCCTGGACTCCTATTCTCCACTTGTCCTGGATTCCTATTCTCCACTTGTCCTGGATTCCTAGTCTTTCTGTCTCTGAACAAGTGAGATTTGGCCCATTTTCTTATGTGCAAAATAACCATTTTAGCAATATCCATCACGAGTAATAATACTCATATCTTTCTCAATATTAGTACTTTCTGGACATGCTCATTGCTTAGAGTACTAAGAATAATCCCAAAAACTGTACAAATGCTAAGACATTATCCATGGCAATGCCCTTTTCCAGGGTAAAGCAGATTTTCTTCCCATGCCGCTATCACTGACTATTTCAAAACAGAAAGAGAACCTGCTTGGTCCAACTAGATATTCAATATAGAAATAGGACTGTGACATTTCACAGAAAAACTCCACCTAGTCAGCCCTAACACCTCAGTTTGTTCTAAAGTTTGCAAAGCTGAAGGAATTCAGAGAGAGCAACTTCTACAGCTCTTGATTTTACTCAGAGAGACATAAAAAATAGCATAATCAGCATGTCTAGCTAGGAAAAATACTGTTACATACCTAAACTAATTTAAGTTAAGAACAGGTAAAGGTTCTAGTTTGTTAAGGCCAGTCCCACAAATCTGACAATAATCCCACAAAACCATCTTCACAAAAAAAGTACAATGCATTTTTAAATTTGAAAATTCATAACAAATATCATACTATCTCTTCAATCTTCTTTATTTCTGCTACTCTAAATTTTAATAAGTCAATGAAAATACCTCTGTATAACTTCACTTTTTCATTATTTCAAAAAGACAGACAGAAATGGCTTCAGTATTTGCCAGAAACATCAGCACTTCTATTACCTCTCAGCATAAGGTTCATCAGGCTACACTTCACAAAAAAAGCTCTTCGAAAACCAGAGCTTTTTTCCCCCTTTCAATGCATTAGAGCAAAAAAATGGTTTAAAGCACCACACCATTATTTTAGAGCTAAACAGTTAAATGTTTTATACAGGAACATCAAAACCATATATGCTTCAAAGACCCAACATTTTTTTAATGGCTTTCAGATAAAACAATTTATTTATGCAATTAACAACAACATGCAATTTCTAATAATTAGCCGATAATAGTTATCCACAAAGTACTTTATAGAATTGCCTTCTGAACTGCATTCATTCTGTAGGGAACCACTGAAAATTAGACTATAAAATTACCAGAAAATGTACTGCATTAACAAGAATTTTCTGTATTTTGTTTCTTCTACAGATTTACGGACTTGAATATTTGTAAACATTTGTTTTCAGGGGAAGACATCGGGTCTCATCACCTCACATTTATAACAAAGAAATAAATACTGCAGCAGCATCTTCTGAAAGATTAAATCAACATATTCAGCAAAATATACAGAGAATATATTCATATTGCTCTTGTGAAATTGTACATTTCAAAAAATAGGTGTTAATTAGTACTCAAATGATAATCAGTTTGGGGCATTTTACTGGCTTTATGAATATCAAGCTTTTTGTTTTTGCACTTCTGAGTTTTTCTGAAAAAAAAAAAAAAAAAAAGGCAGCTGGAAAGAGCATTTATGGAAAGTTCAATTTTTCACCTAATTTGAGAATCCTGAATCTAATACTTAGGACTCTTGCTAATTTTTGATAAATCCAAGAAAGCTGAGAGCAGGTTGAGGTAGGAAATTTGGGTGCCTTCATTGCAGCAAGGTTTATACAACTCCATTTAACACAACAAAAGTATTTACCATGTCTTCCCTCTTTTACACATAGGTTGCAGAAGAATTAAGTTATTTCTCTGACTTCCATTGGCACAAGTACAGTTTTGAGAAAACTGAAAGGTCTTTTTTGTATGGGTATGCGTAATGGTAGGAATGAGTGCTAGAATGAAAGGGTCAGGGGATTCTTTACTGTCCTTGATAAGCCAGTATCATTAAAACACAAAAACATTTTGAAATTTACATTGCAGTATTTACCTATATCTGGAAAAAACAGAATTTGTTTTCTGTGCTCTCAGATATCTATATCTCTGATCTATCTGGACTTATGGAATTTATTTCTAAGCAGGGTATTGAGTGTTGCCTGTTGTACAATTGGGTCTACTGTAGACCAGCCACAACACAGAGGGCAAGTGACAAATAATCATCCTGCCAACATGTTTTCTTGGTATTAAAGGATCTGCTGATCCAATAACATTGCAGACTTTGAAGAACATACTTTATTTATTTATATTAGTATAAAAGAAAATATTCTTTAAGTGCTCATGCTGTTGTGCGCCTGCCAGCTCAGGAAGGTGGTGAAATACCATCCAGGCCTAGAAAGAAAAGCTCAGATAAAGCCAACCAAAGCAGGTTAATAATGTAAAACTGAAAGTTAAGCTTTACTTTGAAGACAACAGGGAATAATGATGAGCTGGAGCAGCTTTTAGGACCAATTCCTGAGCTGGTTCCAATTAATGTGAACTTTCTCTGCCTTAGAAGATGTGACTTACGAATTTTTTAGAAAGCTGATATGGAAACTAGTAATAATTATGAACTGGGACTTCAATGAAAAATGACAGGACTTAGGAATCATATATATTTAATCGGAGAGACAAAGAAAAAGAGAAAATAAAATTTAAATGTTTGAAAATATCATAGTGAAAGAAATCTAATTTTGAGAATGACATGACAAATGTGGAGACAAAAACTGGTATGGTATTTTATTTAGTAAAATTATATTATATAACTATACAAATGTTAATCTTGTGGAGTATTTATTTTGGATTTATCTTTATGCATTGACAATATTCTTGATTCTTCTGACAATGATCAGGACTGATATGACTTTAAGGAAGGGAAATGAAAGTCAGGATATTCCGAAGAGGAAGTTCCCCCACAACTCTGGGAGTTGCCATCATTTCCTCTCACTTAAACCATATAAACATGCTTTGCATGATAACCTTCTCATTCTTCCAACAATTGCTCTGTTTTCCTAATTGATATCACTTCTGGGAAAGTCACAATTTGCCTGTGAATTCTTGGGACTCCCAGAGCCTATGCAGATCTGAAAGTGTTTCTGAGTAACTCCTCCATTTTATAAATGTTTTTCATTTAGAACTAAAAACAAAAGACAATTAAAATATAAAAACATTGTATTTGACTTCTCTTTAGCCTAACTTAGGTCAACAACTGACAAACTAAGAAATTACTGAAAAAATAAATCTGTTTCTATGACATTCACTATATTTTGTTCCCAGTCAGTGAGTGCACCAAACCTATCATCTATTGTCTCCAACCAAGAGGATAAACTAAATGTTCAGGCTTTTCATCTGTGGATTAAGTCCTCCTTGTGTTGGGAACTCCAGAACTCTTCTGTGTGCAAACTCTCCGAGTTACTTGTCATAAAAGTGAATTTCCTACTGGTTACTTAGAGACCTTATTCAAGATCCTCCCTCCTATAAAACACACACACACACACAAAAAAAAACCCAATCAACAAACCAAAAACCAAAAAAGCAAAACCAAACCAAACCACACAAAAAAAGGTTATCTCTAGGAAAGTGCAGCATAGCAGCAAGGTACCAGTAATATTTTCCTCACCATGTCTGCAAAAACTTTTGGAATTATAATTTAGGTATAAGAGTAGTTGTCTAAATGATCACATATAAAAATTCTTGAATTATTTATGCAGTC
Source organism: Sialia sialis (assembly GCA_009812075.1). Lineage (NCBI taxonomy): Eukaryota > Metazoa > Chordata > Aves > Passeriformes > Turdidae > Sialia > Sialia sialis. Next base: position 93,274,235 of record VRYO01001463.1, on the reverse strand, counting down.
ACAGTTCTGTTATTGTTCTAATTTTCAGCAGAAGCTGGTACACAAAGATTTTGCATTCTCATGTAGTCCAGCTGGGGCAGATGCAAATCAGCTAATTCTGTACATCTGAATATAAGCTTCAAAACTTCCTGTGGTTACCAAGAGTGAGGGATGAAGCCAAGTTTTGGTCCAGTCTGAGCTCATAAGACCCCCTCAGTATCAATTTCACATCCAAAGCTAGTTGGCTTTACAATCCCCCAAATATGGAAAACACTTAACATCTTGTGAAAAAGCCATTGTAGTCTTTCATCCCTGCCACAAATCTATGATATATTTTCTCTCTGACCTAAATTGTGGATAAGATTACTTGATAAAGTAGAAACAATGTAGGAGAAAAAATGGTGATACTTTCAAGCTCTTACCTTTCTATTTGCAGGTATTTGTATGTGTTAGCATACAGTACTCTCTCAAGAAGACAGGAGAGGAGGTTAGCAGTGAAGCACAATACAGATTAATTTGTCTACCACTTATCTTCTCCAGAGCTGTCTCTTTTCTTTCATTAAGAAATATTTAGAGAACATCTCATTTTGCCTAGACTGATAAGCCTTCAACTTCCTCATTGACAGCTTTTAAAAGCATTTATTTAGTTAGCAATTCTTCCTGTTTCTAGTCTCAGATTTATGTATAAAACCACTTTGTTTTTCTAGTTCTCTTTGAAAAAACAACTAGGCGACTGACCCAATATAAATAGTTGGAGCAGCCAAATACTCTGTCCTTTTTGGCAGATATAATAAATGAATGACTGACAATTTGACTCATATACATAATGTTTTCTTCTTCTAAAGTAGATTTCTTTTTGATTTTTCCCCCCATATTCATGCTGGCAAGCCTTGAGCAAAAACTAAACAGTTTTTTCTTCCCATTCTGAATATCCTTCAATAGGAAAAAATTGTTGACCAAGGTAAAAAATATCTTTCCTGATGGAGCTATCTCTGCACAGTGGCATTTCTACCATTCCAAGTTATGCTTGGCCTTCTGACAGACCAAGAAGTCAAACAAGTAGCGGATGCTGCTTATCTCTAATACTCTGTACCAAAATTTGAGACATAACATAAAGCACTCATTTCTAATGAGTTAGACAACAGCATCTCTTATCAAACAGAGTAGAGCAGCAATTTTTATACCACCTGATAGTGAAAGAGCATATGTGAGTAAAAAAGTTCTCACTAAATACAAGAATACGCATTCTTTGTCTTCCCCTTAAAACAATCTTGCGCAGAACTCCAATACTATCTCACTGGAATGTTACACAATGTGATACAAGAGACCTTATCTGCTTCTGGATTAGTAAACATATGGCATAATGATGAAAAAGGGTAGAGATTTTCTCTTGGTCCAGTCAAGTACTATTTTCATTTCTTACAAATATTTTCTGAATTCCTAAACCAGATATTCTTTCACCATAATGCAATAGCAAAGAATCAAAAAACCTTCATTCTTAACCTTCCAATTAACAAGTGCAATTGGTAACTGTGATTGATGCCTGAGAACTAATCTGCTCTGATTGTAGTTACTACAGTTCTTTACTTCTGTGTCTCCTGAATCCAAAGATCAGGTAGAGAGCAATATTTTTTCTTTCAAAACTCAGATTCTCTTGAAAACCAAATTCTGTTCTCAAATAGCCAGAGATAAGCAGAAAGCTTAAAATTAAAATTGTTGCTCATGATCTGAAAATTGCAAGTCATGAGTTTTCAGAAGTTCAGGACTGACTTAGGCTCCAATCCTTTTAAGCAGGCACACACAAGTTTGACTTTATGAAGTAACACCTCCAGCCCTAGTTCATGATAACACACTTTGGAATTTGAGCCTGGATTACCAGATGTGAAGTCCAGTAGTGAAAAAGTAACTGTACAAATCAATCTCTTGTACAGTAGCACTCTGTGAAGCAGTGTGTTTAGTGTATCTGTTGAAGAAATGACATGAATATCCTAAAGAACAAATTATGATCCTAAACTTTATGTGGATTTTCTACTATAAAGTGACAACCTTTCCAGTTCACCTAAGATAAATAAGTGACATCCATTGCACATTTCATTATGGGAAAACTTAAACAAACAATATATGATTTATGGGTTACTAACTGAGATTTGCATTTAAAAAAGAGATGTAGATAGATAGTTGGAAAGCAGTGGAAGTTGGGCTATAAATAAAATTAAAGTCTTCTTCATTAAGCATTTTCTTTTCTTATAAATTCAGCAAAATGATAAAAATCTTGGGCAAAACTGAATGACCAGATTAGCCTTTTGGTGTTTTGCTTATGGCAGCCTCAGGCAGGGAAGGAATGCCACGTGAAAAGATTGTGAAAGAGCTGTGAGCATTTAGACCCAGAAGGGATCTTATCAATGCCTGTAAATACCTGGTGGAGAAGGAGAGTGGAGAAGGCAGAGGCAACCTCTTATCAGTGCTGCCTACTGAAAGGACCAGAGGCAATGGATGAAAAATTGAAATATATGGAAATATGCTTGAACATATGGGGGAATTTGTTGTTGCTGTTGTTGTTGGTGGTGGTGGTGGTGGTGTGAGAGTGTCAAGCATTGTATCAAGCTGCCCAGAGAGGCTGTGGAAATATCCTGGGATATTTTCAACACCTGACTGGACAAGACCCTGAGTAACAAGTTTTAGCAGACCCTGCTTTGAGTTTTGGGCTACACCATCTGTAGAGGTCTCTTTCCATCTCAGCTATTCCATGATTAATTATGGGGAGCTAGATATGATCCTAACTGTATCTTGCTCCATTTTCATTGGAGATATGCACTTTTCTCTCATTTTCAACTACATGATTTTCAAGCTGTCGTCAAGTACAGCTATATTTGGTAGGACTGTATTTCAGTTTTCCATTAGGCTTGCTTCTGTTTAGAATTTCTGCAAGTTTCTTTTTGCTTCCTTCCACTTTTCTTTACCTGCATTTGAAAGTCTTTTCATTACATTCCTGATTGTTTGTTTTTGCTGTTTAAAATGCTTTCATCTAAATTGTACCTTTCTTTACATTTTCATCTGTTTGAAACTGATAGCTCTGGCCTTGGGTAAACTCACTGCTTATTAAAAATATCATATTTTATTACAGTTTTTCTTTTTTATCCCCTCTCTAACTTTTCTCTTTTCCTGCCTTATTCTAATAGATCATTGGTTTTATCTGCTTATTTTTTTAACACATGTCCCTTCAATTCTCTCCAGCACATGATTGCAGTCTAAGGAAAATAATTCATGAAACATCAACTATAAAAGGAAAAAAGCTTTTTTTAAAAGTCTCTAGTTGAAGGGCTTAGTATAAACACTCAGAAGAAGATGTAACTTGCAGTTATCCAAATCTCTCTGAGAAGGGGCAGAATTTTTTACTGCTTAATAAATAACCTCTATTTTTACCACAGTTTTCAAGTCAGCAAACTGATGGACTAAAGTCAAAATACAAAACCACCAACAAACCCATTTCAACAAGCTTCTATACCACTGTGTAGACAGACTACTATGGAGAGGACGCTTCCTGGCCACCATGAAGTATTATAGGACCTGAAAGAATTTTCTTTCAAGTATCTCCTAAATTAACGATGTCTGTAGATACTAATAGAAATAATTTTTTCTAGTAATAAACTAACATTCAATATTTCTTTTCCACCTTAATTTAGTTTAGAAAATAATCAAGTTTTTCAACCAAAAAAATGTAAAAGACTGAAAGTTCACACACTGTCCAAAATGCGATGAAGAACTTGCTAGACTGGATCATACTCTTAGAGCAATGTTTCTTCTTCCTGTTTTTTTTCTTCCTGTTCTTTCTAGATGTATTGTTCTAGATTACATGGTTATTCGGACCTAAAGTACAACCAGTGTTGGAACACTATGCCTTAGTGGGAATGTTCATAAAGTCAGCATGGATCGTGCAAGTCTATTTTTTAATCAGTTCTCATTTTACTGACACAAAGCTGCAGCAAGTTAGTTTACTCATCATTTTTCCAAATAATTAAAATTATAGAAGACGTTGAAAACTTAGTCTTTGCAGGTACTTTCAGATACACCTAATCTTTTAGCATATTTTTAAATATGCACTGAGTACTATGAATCAAAGATAGAAATCTGTTCCTTACTGTTCCTGGATTCTTTAATATGATCTTCGTAGGATTTAATGAAAAAAATATAAAATAATGCTGTAAGTGCAATTACTTCCTTGTTCGGCTCATCCTTGAAGTTAGAAAAATTCCTTAGAAGCTTTGTTCTTTATCTTCTGCCACAGATGCTTTTGTTTATGCCTGGTAATGGTCCTGTGTGCTTAACTGTCTCACACTCTTAGGCCTGGCAGAAAAGTGGAAAATGTAGAAATGCAATGTAATATGCTACTGTTATTTTAACAACTGCACTTAACGTGATGTTTCTTTTAGAAATGGATACTCACCTTTATATAAAGACAAGCAAAGATCTCTGACTCTCTTCCTTGCAAAAACATTTGGAGTTAGAGAAGAAAATGCAGCATTTCATGAAACATGGGCAAAAAAGTTGCATACAATCCACAATAGCTTTACAAGAAACCACAATATCCTCTGTAAGAAGTGGATACTTAAAGCTCTAATCATTATCCTGATGGCACGCTAATAAATGCCATAGAAATGGAGTTCAAATAGGATCACTTGGATGGCTAGCATCATGTCCCCAGGACTGCAAAATGAGTCAAGAATATATAGGTCAGTTATCATTGTGGTCAATAAGAGCTCATCTACCTAGTATCACCCAGCCTCTGCCCCAGTTGCCTACTCTGAATATGAAAATTGGAAAAAGTGTAATTCAGTTGTGTTGACTGTCACATTCAATAAGATTAGGATGCATTCAGCAAAATTGAGAATTCCTCACTTCAAGAAAAAAAAAAATCCCTGTTTTTTCAGGGCATTGAATACTACACTTGAAAAGAAGTGTATTTGTGCATGTGTGACCTAGAGGGCTCTGTTCAACTGAGACTACTAGAAAGAAAACTGGAAGATCTCAGAGACATGATGCACGATGGACCATGCAGCATTCTTCCATGTCCTTTCATCATCTCTTCTGAGTTTCTTCTTCCCAGCAGGATATGCGATGCTTTTAGGAAAGTAGAAAGTAGAGGGCAATGCTGGGTTTCCATCAGTATGGAATTAGCCTCTTTGAGACAGGAAAATTGAATAACTAAGTCTGGAATATAGGAAAACTGAAAAAATTTAATGTGTTGTAAAACTAATTAGTACAGATTTGAATTACGGGTGTTTTTACATTTTTTTAAAGAATCATGGTTAAGAAATAGGAAATAAACCAGTCATTTAAAGAAAAATGCTCTCTCACTAGTAACTTGTTCTTGCTGCTCTTATCAATTGCCTACGGGAGTTTATTTTAGCACATAAAGGATGCTTGATTTCTCTCACTTGAAGTAACAAGTATTTCATCTGCAATTATCACTGTGCACATCTTTGAAAAGATTATACTTTCAATGGTAAACTGTGAATTAATATACTGTCAATGTTAAGGGAGACAGATTAGGAGTTAGGTTCCTAAATACATTTGTAGAACATGCCCTGATTTAATAAAATAAACCAAAGAAAATTTATTGATAAAGCAGTACTGGTAGCAATAACAATGATGATGTTGACAATAATAACATAGTCAATGTCTAAGAAAAGTGCAGACATTATTTTCTGCCACCTGAAGAAACAAAATTGCATTAGCAAGTACGTTGCTCATTTAGATTTTTTATAAGAATCATTTAATAAAAGCTGCTGAAGGGTATAAAAAAAAAAAAAGGAAAAATCACTCTTAGTGGTACATCTAATAATTTCCTATTAAATCTTTTACTGATTACCATTTAACTACCTAGTTAGTCAGCTTGCAACAATGAATTTTTTTCTGGTGAAGATTGCAACTTTCTGTTACCTATTGGTACAATACTAAGGAATTGCTACTGAAGTGCTATTTAAACTCATTGTTTATTCATGAGTTGGAAATGTTCAGCTTGGATGACAAAATACATCAAGCTTCTCAAAATAATGCCCAGGGTTTTCTGGAGCAAGAGTTATGATTTCTGAAACTATCTGATTTGGTTTTGGGGCATTCATGATGCAATATCAAACACTTTGTGTTGGATTATTTAGATTATATTTCTGCTCTTTAAAAGTATCTTTATACTTTCTCTTCCTCAAGGGAAAAAAAAAAACACCAAACAAGAAGGCATTAAAAAAAATTTCATTTTCCTATCTAAAATTAACATGCTACAATATAAAACTGAAAATGTATAAAACGACAACAACAAAGTTTGTGTAATATTACATCTTCTATCACATACAAAATCTTAGTATAAAAGAGAAGCATAAACACCGAAATCTATCAGTTGCACATGCTACTATCACATAAGAAAAGAAATTGTATAGATATGCACGTCCCAGAAAAACAAATCCGTCCTTTCACAAGCCTAAAATAATGTATCAGATAGAACTAAAATGTTTTTTTTTAATATTATCATATTTTCCTGTACATAGCCTGCTACTTAGATAACCACACCTCTTTTGGAAAGTAAATTCCTATACAACCTGCACCTCAGATAACCTACAACTTTCTCCTCTTTTCCCCTCCAAGGCATCTATGTATCTTGCAAGTTGCCTGGAGGTTTCCTCTTGTGGTGGAAAGAAAATGGGAAGAACACAGGTAAAGAAGATGATGGGCTTAAAAAGCAAAAAGAATAATTTGTGGTGAAGCAGAGTCTTAAGGAGGACTAGGAAAGAAGGAACTCTAAAACCAGTTTTTCATTATATTACTAGCATATAATATATAATATATATTACAACTCTAATTCTGAAAATGACAAGTGGTACTTTTATTATTTTTAATGGCTTATTTGGGTTCTAGTATTTGAAAATAAAAAGCTTGTTTTTGCATTTCAAACTTAAGTCACACTTATAAATGTCAAAATGCAATGAACCATCTAAGTACACTAAGTACCATTTCCTAAGGCAAAATCAAATAAAATGTCTTTCATAAATAGTAAAAAAAGAATTAAAGCCAAATACTGAAAGAAGATAACATCACTTTCTGTTGGTTGTTGAGCTGAGAGATATTAAGTAAACAATCTGTTGACACCAGTTTCTTCATGGTGTAGAGCATGTGCAAGGTCCAGTTCTATGACAACGTGTACTGCTGGAGGCAGATTTTCTTTCCAAGCAAAATTGCTTACACTTGGAAAATGCAGAGG
>VRYO01001463.1:93230510-93266004 GCA_009812075.1 Sialia sialis | reverse complement strand
GAAAGAAAGAAAAGAAAGGTTCAATAAAACTATCAAGGCATGCAATAAAACCAAGACATCTGGTGATCTTCTCCATAACTTTTTCCCTACCCCTATGCATCCCCCCATCATCTTTCCATATTACCACTAGGCTGCAAACAAACTGGGGCAGGGCCAAATAAGCTTTCAGTTTATACTATCCTTGTAAACATATAAATAATAAAAAATGAAAGCAACAACAAATTGTTAAATATAATAAACCTTAAGTAAAACAGCCTGCAGCTTCCACCCAAAGCTCTGAAAATCATGGGCATATTTTAAGTCTCTCCAAACCCAACTGAAGGCATTCATTACATGGTTAAACTGTACTGCCTGTGTCTTAATGCCACTACCTTACAGTATTACTGGTAAGCAAATGGCTGCTGTGTGAGCTATAAAGATTTTATCTTCCAAACATGAAACAAAATGATGAACTCTTCTATGTCAATCCAGATAATTTCTAAACCCAGTAAAAACAATGAGATGATTTTTGCAGGAGGACTGAATTTGGCCTCTTATTTCCTTACCTCAATATGGAAGGTGGCACACCTTTCCTGGTGCAGTGCTGGCTTCTGGCTTGTTGATAGCCTACTAATTTAATTTCATGTACAGCAGAAATGCTTGCCTCCAACTTGAAAAGAATGTGTCAATAATCTCACACACCTTAGTGGATTCCAGAGATGGATCTCTACCATCTACAACATTTCGAGTGGAGCAGAGGAATCTAACTGGCTCAAATGATACCAAGCCTAATGCAGGGATTTCAGTTATGCCCAGAAGAGTGACCAAAGTTGGTTGTAATCACTCAAAACTTCTCATATGTGCTCAGTTTACAACTATGTTGTCAGAATGTTACTTCAGTCTGAATTTCCACATTTTTGCATCCTCACAAACAGTAAAGCTTCCAGATGCCAAACCAGATCTCTTTTTCCAGCTGTGCAAATCCATCAGCTACACTTGGGCAACTTAAATTGCCTTTAATGGCAATGTAATGTAAACAATTCTATTTTCAATGAAAAACAAACAAACAACCAAACAAAGCCCCACACCAAGCCCAGTGTCTCAGGCACATTGACTATGTGTAAATACCTTTCTTACAGATGCCAGAAGAGATTAGTAAATAAATAGGGAATAGAAGATTTCACTTTGATATTACATATGTAGTTACCTTGCTATAGAAAATAATAAAATCAAATTAAACTACACTGGCTTTGCACTATAATACTGAATTTCATTCTCAATATGAATATCCTGCTTATTGCATTATGTAGCGCTTCTTCAGTACATCTGCTGAAGAATCTCCAGCTAAGGTTAACACATCTGTACACTTTATAGTACAAGAGAGCTTATTTCCAAGTTAATTGAAAGCCATGCATTATCCACGTAGCAAACAGCAATACATTTTTAATTATTATTTTGTAGTGCTGCATTCATTGTGGCGCAAAATGTTGCTTTTTCTAGAATAATGGAAAGGTTTGGGCTGTATGTGTAGAAAAGTTCCATTATTCCATATAGTCATAATTCAGTGAAGAGCCCTACTGTCTTTTCACTCATTATTTGAATTTTATAATTTAAGAGTGCGTCCGTGTGTATATAAGAATAACAGATTTTGATTTTACTGTATTATCTTGGGAATGCACCTACAAAAACTGTGTGGAGTTTCTTGCCTTGTGGTCCTGAATTAGGCATCTAAGAATTAAACCAAATTTTTTCCCAGATAGAAATTAATAACTTAAGAGTTCCCTTCATGGGATGAGTATTCTGCATTATGACACTGAATACATTGTATGTGTGAAGAGTAAACAGGAGAAGGAAGGATAAATACACAACAGTAACAAACATATTTCTGAAATGGCTAGTAACTTGACTAGTAGAAGCTTTAATGCTGAAAAAATTGGCCAAGTTCTGACCAAGAACTCATAAAACTCCACATTTCAAATTGGTATTTTTTTCAAGATAATTATTTGGTTTAGCCCTAAGACTGATACCCACAAAGTGACTTGGCTGCTCCAAGACTCCATGTCATAACAACTGAGGGGACACCACAACTGCAAGTTAAAATCCCTTGACTATACTTTCATCTCTGCTAATGGATATTTCTTCAGTATTCTTAAGCAAATAAGCACTGAAAGTTATTAATACAGAGACAAATTCAGAGTGGAATTCAAAAAAGCCAGGGTGGTGGAAAAGGAATTGTCACAGACAGCAAGTAGTAAATTTTGGGAAGCAGAATATGACTTGGCCCGCTGTCACTCTAGTCAGTACCTCCCTCCTTCTGAGTTTCCTACCTATTGATCTTTTCAGTGCCTTGGGGCAACTTTATGGTGCTTGTATCCCCAGTCGTCTGTTCTGTTGGTGTTGAATATTGAGTTCTGCAGCTTTAAGGCTGTTTCCAAGAGTGAAGAGGGAGAGAAGAGGTGGAGAGTTTGTTATCCGAGACAGCACTTGCTCGCCTGCATCCTTCACACAGATGGTGTTGTCTTCAGCAGAGAGCAGAAGAAAGCTCTCCTTTGCTCTTTGGTTAGTTTCTGGCTAGCTGAGGCAGAAAAGCTCCCTGGAGTGTGGGTTTTTTTCCTTTTTCTTGGAATTGTTTGAACCTGCTCTGGACTGGAAACCCCGAGGAGCACCGGGAGCTCACACCTGTGGCCCACCAGGCCTGGCCCGGGCTGTGGCATTTCCCAGCGCCGGAGAGACTGAGAACAGCCTGAGTGAGCCGAGCTGCGACCCACAGAGGTGGCTCTTCTGAGTTTGTCATCTCTTCAGAGGGGAGAGAGGTTTTGTTGTTTAGTATTTTTCACTTTTGTGCTGCAAAGTGATTTGCCTGTTAAATAAACAGGTTTTTTTCCACTTCTCTCGGAGGAAATATTTCCCCAAACCAGCTGGGGGAGGGACTGCTTGAATCTGTTTCCTAGTGGGAGCCCATTCAGAGGGTTCCTCCCAAATTTGCTCTAAACCAGGACGTCCAGGTAGGCAGAAAACCAAAACACCAAAGTAGGCCCTGATTGTCCCACTCTGCTCTGCACTATGGCAGCTTCACCTCAAGCGTTTGGAGCAGTTTTGGGTGGAACAATATTAGCAAGTCTTTCAACTATTAGATAGCATCCAAAGGAGAGTATCAAAGATGGTGGAGGGTCTTGAAGGGATGCTGTATGAGGAGCAGCTGATGCCACTTGGTCTGATTAGCCTGGAGAAGAGGAGACTGAGGGGTGACCTCAATGCAGTCCACAGCTTCCTTGTGAAGAGGATGGGCAGATGCGGATCTTTTCTCTATGGTGACCAGTGACAGAACCGAAAGGAATGGCATGAAGCTGGTTCAGAGGAGGTTTAGATTAGATATCAGGAAAAATTCTTTTCACCCAGAGGGTTGTTGGGCATTGGAGCATTCTCCTCAAGGAAGTGGACAGAGCTTGACAGAGTTTGAGGAGCATTTGTGTTCTCAGACACAGGGAGTGACTTGTTGGGATGTCATGTGCAGGGCCAGGAGCTGGATTTGATAATCCTAATACATCCCTTCCAACTCAACATATTCTATGATTTCTTTCCAGAACTAAACAGGAATAATTTCCTTCTTTTAAACTAATTGTATTTTAAAACACATAATAGGAAATAGAACAAATGTCCACCATCACATGAAGAAAAATAATATGGGCCTGCAGCACTCCACAGTCAGGTCATGAGAATTTATCAAAGATATCCTTAAAAGAGTAAGATAAACATTTTGTACTAAATCTCATAGCATTGAATTTTGTTATTTCCTTTCAATCCATACATGCAGTTTTTTCATGTACACAAAGATTGTTGACAGTTTTTCCTCTGCTCTTTTTTCCTTGAAATAGAACAACCAAAAACTTCTGGAAACGGAGACAATCTTATTGCAAACTTGTTTGTCTAGTCTGAATTTTTCTAGTCTGTGCATGTCTTCTGTGTTTTACTTAAAACTACACGCAATTTCTACCAAAGCTGGGTGAAAGGACTATTCCACATCATATTTTTTAGAAGCCAGTATTATACTTGTTTTTCTGGAACTGTATGACATTGATGAGTTAGATTTGCTTTCTTATCTTTATATAATCCCTCAGACTCTTTTCCAAAGCTAGCAATTAACCAGCCCTCCTCCATTCTGTCATTTCTGCTGCAGATTATCCCAAAATGAATTATTTCCCTCGTGCCCCTTTTCAACTGCATCCTTTTTCTTTTCTGGTCACCCACCTGGAAAAAAAAATTTGAATCTCAAGATCATTCTCCAATGCACTTAAAAATGTCTAGGAGATTGATTTCAGTTTCATAATCAACAAGTGCTTTCCATGGCAGTAGTTGTTTCAGAGACTCTGGTTGTTATAGAAGGACAGTAACACTGGTGATGCTATATGCAGATAAAATACAATATCAGAAGTCTACCACAAGGAGAGGAAGTTCTCTTCCACGCAAATGGAAACTGAGATTAATGTCTAGGCTACTGCCAGAGTGAAACACTTATGATGGGGTCTCCACTCAGACCTTTCCCCACTTGGCTTTGAAAATATAGGTGTCTGCTCTCCCGTCTCAGTCCTGACCAGACTACATCTCTTTATTTAAGTACTTCTTGTACTTTGATGTCTGTGTCCTGCAGTTATAACTACTTACAGATGTCAAGTATCTTGAGGAGAAAAAGACACAAGAGTATCTAATTTAATTATGAGCAGATAGCTACTTTATTTGACCAGATATTCTGCACACTATTAATTATGGTACCGTTGTATGCAAATCCATGTTATCAATTATTCATGATTTCTAACAATTTACAGTATGCCAAACTTCATATTTCAACATTGTCAACTGACCAACAAGAACTTGTTTACTTTAGGCTACAAACACAGTAAGTTATATAAATACATATAAACATTAGGAGTCATTAATAGAACAAGAGTTTCTGAACCAGATGAAAATAAATATTAGCTGTTTTGTGAAGGTAGCATCTGACCTGAAAGAAGTGGTGATTTTGTAAGGCTATGTACTAAGATGAAATTACTTTATTTTTTAAATAACAGGGTCATATTATTTCCTGACTCTACCAAAGTCCACAGAACTGGCCCTAATTGGGCCCAAAATTTGACTCCATTTGATGAAATACTTTATATAAATACAGATTGTACAGTGCTAGTCCAATATCATCATAGTAAATATTTCACTTGCACTTTTTATAGTGAGAAGAAATTAACACATTTAAACAGTAATGTGAGTATTCATATGCCAAATATACAACATAAACAAATATTGGTTTGAACAAAGTGCAGTGTGAGGGTCTTCCACAGCTGTAAGTTTTCCTTTTTTGATGAGTTCTGAAAATAAATACGAGAAAAGAAGCAGGACTTTTACTGTGACTGTTAATATATTTTTCTGGATGCACTGCTAAACATAGCAATTGGAGTTAATAGGTAACTCATACTCATCCCCTCTAGTGCTAATTACCAATGGAGGAAAGAAAATAACTAATTTAGGCTAGTGTATTCATCTTACTAACCGTTACTAGTAGAACAAAGATGCCTAATTCAAAGAATTTCATGAAATAGATGATACTATGCTCACATCCATGTTCCCTGAATACAGTGATAAAGAAATATACAGGAAAATGAACATCAAACATGAACATTATGTAAATCATAATATGGGAATTATGGATGTTGATTACTTGATTCCACAACGTAGCAGTAGCTGTGGTTTGGATGCTATAGTAACAAAATACTGCAAGTAAATGACTGAATCAGTTGCAATAGGATAGATTTTAAGGTGAAACCTGGATATAAGATATTAATTAAGGTAAGCCCTGAAGTACCAGCTGAGATTCTTGTATTGCCCACAGTAACAAAATGTAAGCAATCCAAACCCTTTTTTCTATGACCTCTGCTTACATGTTACACAGTAATTACACTCTTACCTAGGTATGAACTCAGCAGCTACAAATATCCTAGTTATTCTGCTATTATTTTAAAGGAGGGAACCCTCACAAAGTTAGGACTTTCAAGCAGGCACTTAAACCACATGCTAAATCAGTTGCTTCACTTTTAAGAAAAAGAGAAATCCTTCATAGCTGAGTATTTGTCTTGGGAATATTTTGATGGAGCTACATGAAGCAATGAAGGTTTAGCCACTCAACCTCAATAATCTCATATACTCTAATAAAATCTTTTATACAGAAAAGCAGGATTTGGATTCTCAGAGAAGGGTAATTTAAAAGAGTTGAAAAGGAAAATAGGAGAGGAGATCAATTGTCACCATTCCAAATGTTAGGAGCAGGTAAAAAATCTCTTCATGATCTCTGGCATGACATCTTTTGAAGTACATCTTATTTTATAAATAGCCTGCCAAGTTCAGCTTTGTTTCAGTTTTTGTATGTTTCCTTTTCTCACCAGAAATGTAGGGTCTAGTTAATTCGCCATGGCTATCAACTGTATTACTTGGAAAATTTACATAGCTGTCTCTGAAAATCTTTTTGATTTCTCTATCTCACTGCCCTAGATGAAAATAATATTACATGTCTTATGGCTTGAATCTCCTTTCTTATTTTTGGAGTGTATTAACTTATAGGCATTCTATATCCCAAACCTTTTTTGTGACATGACTGTACTTTTGCTTCAATGACATTTTTCCTTTTTTGTAATTTTTTTTTTTTGCCGTTGGCTGGCACAAAATATTCATAGATGTATCTTTTCAACCTCCTTATTACTAGGTGGAATATATTTTAGTTTTCGTGGATTTTACTTCTCATGACAATGACTTGCCTCCACTTTTTCACTTTCGATTCTTTGTCTGAGCACAATTTATTACAGCTTTAAGCATTATTCCAGATGAGGCTATGTCCCAGCTTTGTTGCATGAAGTTACCAGTTCTTCAACTCAAATGGATTAACCTCCACATGTGTTTTAAAATCATACTTCTCTATTTTTGCAACCACATGTCTTGCACTTTCCACCTTCTCCAGCTCTATTGTCATTTCCCCACACAGTTCTCCCCTTTTATTTCTTTCTTTCTCTTGTCTTTTGAAATCTAAAAAGTTTTACTAGATTCATATTTACAAAATATGACTTGTATTAGCAAAAAGCTTGGGAAAATTTTTCTTTCATTAATCCATGTTCTATTTTATTCTGTTCTAATTTTTTTAAAATCCATTGTTAAATTCACTATTCCTTAAAATTTCCTAAACTCTTACATTTTCTGACAGTAAGAATTTCAGAACTTGCATTGCAAAGCTCTTGCCCAGCCAAAGGATAGCATAAAAAAGAACCTAGAAGAATATGTTTCTCCTTTAAACCTTTCTCCAATTTTTTAATCTATGAAACACAATTGATCTTATCTACTCCATGAATTCTTTCTTGTCTTTTGCAGGACAGGCCACGATGTTTTTGATGTGCAGTATATGTATTTTTTCTGAACAAGAATGCCCTTGCATATTCCTGCTATGTACCAGCTATGACTGTTAATTCATTATGTTTACATTACTTATATTGCAACATTTCAGGTTTTGAATAATTTCTCTGTAGCAGCGTAGTGGTTCCTTTTCCTCTATTTTCTTTTTTTTTTTTCCCAGTGCCCTACAAACATCATTTGACCTACTGAAAAATGAAATATAGCTTTGTCAAAATAATAATTTAAAAAATTACATGATTTGGGAGTAAATTCAGATTAAAACATATCTCACTGCAGCCTTCATCGGAGATGGAAAACTGAGTTTCTGCCATCAGCATCAGATGAGTATTTTTGGCAGATTTAGTAACTACTCTGTGATATGAGGCTTAGAATTTATCAACAATTTCTTTTCCTCCTCCACGAAATTCCTGGCAGAAGCAAGCCCTTAACCTGTTGCTATGACTCAGGGCTGATGCATAACTCTGAAAGATTTCCCACGACAGTTTGCCAATAAAAATATGTCAAAGCTTGGTTATATTGTCCACAAAGTATGGTCAGAAATTCTAGCAAAATGAATTTTATTAATTGGTGAAGAAAAACTATTTTAATATACTTACTACTTACAATACTTGAATGATATCTTGGTAAGAGGGAACATTTTATTTAAAATTAAAAGCTGTTATTATTGTTGTTATCTTCCACCAATTTGATATTATTAATTGTTACAGAAGCTATGAACACACTGAATGTTATGCAAAAGTTTTGGCTGTTAGTCTCATTGGTTTTTGTTTGAACTTTATAATGATGCTTGGAAACAGAATCACTTCAGAACAGTCATATTTTAAAAGTGCTTTCCAATTTTCATAGGTAGATTAAATCTATTTTCTCTCTGTTACTAAAAATTTTAAATTGATAAGAAAGTCAAGCTTTCTAATCTACAGCAATAATCACAATCATTAGTATCTAGTGCTTCATAAATATCCCTTTAAGATACTATTTGATATACGATATAGTCTTGTGGGAAAAAATCTGGATACTCCTCCTTCAAAAGCAGCTACATGTATTACAATAAATTTGCTTTCTCTGGGATGCTGAATTGGAAACCTATGAGATGTTGAATAAGAAAACTGATACCACCGCTTATCTATCCAAAAGCTAGTGGTGTTAGGAAGCCCAGTAATTGAAAAATGGATAGCACTGATATTTGAACCTTTTTATATAACCTTTGAAGTCTAAGCCTTTTGGGGAATAAATTGCTTTTTGTAACAAGAACAATGTCAGATCCCATATTTAGAAACCACGCACTTAATTCATTTTCAGACAGAGAAACTCATGTTGTCTTGTTGGGAAAAACATTGTAAAATGGATTAGGCTTCACCCTGGAGAGATGATAACCTAATATAAATAACTGCAGGCTGATCTTTATTAGTTACTGAACAAATATTGCCAAATAGGACAGGCGACCTTCAATGATGATTGATCTAGGATAAGTCATCAACAGCCTTGTCTCCAGAGAGTAACTTTGGGGCATTTTGGAATTGTACTGTGCTTCTTATTTCAGGGCTAGCACTAACACTGAGTAAGAATAAGTACATCTTCTTTAATGGCGAGGTCTAAAGCTAATCTGGTGGCAGAGTAATGACAACTTATTCTAGGGTGGGCAACTGCTAAGTGTCTGCTAGAACTAATCAAACAGGATTGGGTCTTTGTTGGAGACCTGAATCAGCAATAGCTTCCCATGTACACAGGAGACAGCCTAAACCCTGCTTTTTAGAAGCACTGTGAGTATGAAAGATGTTTGGTTTTGTTTTTTTTTTTTAATTTGACATTAGAATAATGAAGAATTATCATTACATATTTACATACCCCAGTGCACTAGAACTGGAATTCCATCAATTAATTCTGCAGTTATTCTTTCCTGAGATTTCTTTATGTTCTTTGGTCAGTTTTCCTGAAAATAATTATAAACATATAAACACTATTGATACTATGAAGAATCAACACAAGACACTAAGAACTCATTCTAAAGAGTTATACTGATTGTGCATGGAGATTAATCAAAAAATAAAATAGCAAACATCTAACTGGAACTGTGCAGCCCATAGCATGTGCTAATATAGAGAGATTCATATCAAAACAACAGACCTTGAGTATTAGTGACACAAAGACAGAAGATAGCTCTATTACATATGAATACTTTCATATTTGCACAAATAATCTATCAACAATTTATCTGTACAAAAGACTTTTTGAAACCTGAGGATTTGTGTTCAGCTGATGCATTACTATGCAGCCTTCAATAGGTTTTTTTATACATCAAGCATTTATTTAATGGCAAAAAGTTGTATTCTTAGGAATCTTTCCTTTTGTGAGTGCAATTTGTTAGATGGAAGAAGGAAAAATTATAATTATTAATTCTAATTATAAAGTATATCTGCAAAATGTAACACCCCTGGATTGCTGAAGTCCTCTTAGCTTGCACAGCACTTGGCATGTTCATGGTTTTGGCAGCTGGACAGTAGCAGCAACAAATTTATTTTCCAGAATGTAGTACAGTACTGATCTTGGAGCCTTTGTGACACTTTTTCTTCTAATTTGAATACTTTGATTTTGTTTCAGTGAGTAAAGAGCAATTTCAGTTCCTTCTGGCACCAACACTTATAGGCTTATTTCTTTTCATCAATTATCCTCTTATTTGTTTTGTACCTTGCTCAGGTGGTAAAACTTTTTGTCTGTGATCTCTTTCCTCTTTTGTAAAACCACTAGTTTTCCTTTTAGATCTTAAAAGTGACAGAGCAAGACTTTAATTGTTGCTGTTTTAAAAATCTAATTCTTCATCCTCTGATACAAAATAGTTCTAAGAACTTCTAGCAATGTATCTCTTGTGTAATGTATAAATTACCTTGAGAAAATCTAACAATAGAAAGACGAGATTATTTATCTGGTGGTAATAAAGAAAAATATTTCCAGTAGGAATTATTACTTCTAATGTTAAAACAAGCAAAAATGCCCTAGGAAATAATAGCTAAATAATATATCTTCTGGTGCCAAATTTATGCCTTGTGTTATTTAATTAATTAATCAACTTTTACAGAACAACTGTGACTGAAACTATTTCCTAAGTTAAAGAAACAGTTTGGGATGGGTATTTTTCTCTTGCAGGAGACTTTTAAAATCTCAAAATACTTTTGTGTAATTTCTCTTGCATCCATCCTGCAAAGATATTGATAAAATATCTTCCTTTGTAAATATTGAGCCCACTGATTTTGATTAGTATTCTTTTTTGCTTTATATTCTATGGTGCCTTTTCTGTACTGGTACCATCAATGCCCTTCTACATTCTCTTCATGCTTCAGACATGGGTGTGCCATACAAATCTCTCACTGTGTTTGCTTGCTTCTTCAAGAACTGTTATTGTGAAGTTAGTGAAAAAGGTCAGGGTGATTATTTAGTGGGAAAAATCGAATCTGCTGGAACTTTATTGCTTTCCTCTAAGAAATCTGACTTATTTATGACATAAAGGTATTTTAGGGCACCTGATAGGACTTACTTCTTTTTTTATGATACTCCTGCCTTTGTGTAAAATTGTGCTATAAATGATATTGACAGTGTCATACAGTACTACTGTATTGTTTTTAAGTTGCATTGTTTCAGCAATTTATAGTCAAACAAACCAAAGTCGTGACTGTCTGCCCTACTTGCAAAGTTGCAGGGACTTGTCTTAAATTTTTCAATATATGTTAGAGAAACATGTAACAGAGGAAAGTTTAGCATAGCTCAAGCAAGATGGACTTTTTCTTCTACTTGAAACCATAGCTCTTAAAGTAGATGTAATATGGACAGGTGTATAACTCTGTAGGGATAATCTTGTGATTGGGATATATTTCTTAATGGGCTTAGTAGACGAGCCCATTGGCACCATTACACCAAAGTACCTGACAAGTGCAATAAACTAGACACTTCTCAAAAAGGAGAAATGAGAACATCTGAATTGTCCATACCATAAGAGATATTAGAAAAAAAAAGTAGAGGCTGCTTCTTTGACCCCCAAGAAATAATCAGGTGAAATAATCAGCTGCTGGGAGGTTACTGGAAAGGATAATTTGTAGCCCCTCTGGAGGCAATAATGAGAAAAAAGGGTCCTTTCAGGCTCTGTTGGTCAGAATTATCTTCAGAGACTCTTTTTAACCTGCAACACTGAAATGAATGAAGATCTTCTTTTCTCTCAAAAATAAATAAATCAGCTTTCTCCCTCCATGTTTGCACCTGCCCATGTTCTCCAAAAAATTTTCATTGTACAACTGCAGGTTTTTAACCTCCTTAACAGATCCTCATCAGAGGTTTGGTAAGTTCTCTTGTGCTCATGATGTTACTGCTCTTCAAGTACCAAGTTTCAGAACCTTTTTAGGTTACAGTTCATCATATTCTTGAATGCCGCGTATCTCTTGATCTGGGAAAAAAAAAATCTCCCCCAACTTTTACAAAGCCAAGGAAGGATTTTACGTCCAAAAAGAACCATGCAGGTTACTTGCAGCATAATTGAGTGGTCCCTTTTAAGCACTCCTCAGAGTTGATTGCTTAGAGAATTATTTTTCATATTATGATCTTCAGGTAAATCCAAGTGACTTCACCATAATTTCTTAAATCAAGATAAATGGATTTTCAAAGACAAAGTTTTTGCATAAATGAGAATAAGATTTCTAATTTTTTTTTGTTATGGTGGGGTATCTTAAGTGGCTAGGGTTCCTTAAAACCTTAAATAGGTTGGTTTTTTTTTTTTTTTAAGTGATTGAAAAGATATTAACCATTGCACATTAATTGCTATTATTGTTATTCCATATTCCAGATAAAATTATGTTTTCCCTATAGCTGGGGACTTTTCAACTGCAAGCCTACAGCAAGAGCTTGGGATCCAAATTTTAATCTGGTACTTTTTTTGCAAACCAGAGAGTCTTTGACTCTGCCAAGGTGTGGGCTCACTGGGACAGCTGTAGCCTTCAAAGCAGCAACCCATGGTGCATGCTGTGTGCGGTGTGATGAGGAAGATACTGCACTATTTAGCATTTTCTTCATTTGTGCATCACTACTGCAGCTATATCCAGTCTTGTATCCTTCTGTTTTTAGTGATACTACATTGGATTATATAGACCTTAATTGTCTAAAAATTTCCTTCTGCCTAATGTTATTACAAGTGGAATCCAGATATAAACAATCCTAACCACTATTCTTTTACCATTGCATTTTTAGGTTTGTTCTAACAAATGCTATAGAGAGTTCAGACTTCAGGAATAGTTGAGAAAAACGTGCAGGATACTTCTGCTAGATACAAAACCTATTTTGAAGTGGTTGTAAGGAAAAAACTGAAATTGGCCAGGCAATTGTTAACTAGCTATCAGTTGTGTGCAGAACACAGTGCACTGAGCTCTGTGTCCTATAGTAATTTCCAAGATAGTACAGCTGGATTTTGGATTCTGAAAGTTACCACACACTGTAAAACTATGAGAGAATGGGGACTCTCAACATTTCAAACGAGAATCTCAGATCCTGATGGAATGATACCCTACAAGTTAGTCATGCTATGCTGGAGGTAGTGTTTTATATAGGCTTCTAACCTGAACATTATGGTTTTCCAGTAAAACAGCTGGTTTCATAATTCCAATTTTATTCTTTAAAGATGGAAGAGAACAAGTTATTTAATAATAAAAAGTAGTTTCTCTGCATGCTAAGCTTAATTGACTCAGTGATCATTATTATAACTGGATTATCATTGGCTCAATGATAATTTTTGAAGGGGTAGCTGCATAAATGCTTGATCATCTTTTCAAGCCATTAAACACTCTGGGCATCAGCCGCTTAACAGTAATTCTGACATGTTTATCTCAGCTGGGTTTGTAATTCTTCTTTGTTCAGGGTTTGTGATCTGTATGTACAGTAGATTTGGAAAAAAAAAAGAGGAAAAAAAAGAACAACACAAATCCAACAAAACATACTGCCTTCCAAAAGGAGAAAAAAAATAAAAGGAGACTATTGTATCACAAAATGATCCTTAGTGACTAACAAATAAAATATTCTCCTTAAAAAGCAATTATGCTTTTGTCCATTAAGTCTGGACACCTGGAGTAAATATTTATTTCAGATTTGCAGGCACCTTATTACATTTATATTTAAAGGTTAGCTACAACTGTTCCTCTTGGTTACCCATCGTATAATTAACCCCAGCGTACTTCCAAATTTGATTTTTAAAAAGAGTATCTCATGCAGCCCACATCCTGAAAACTAGTAAAAAACAGGGGCACTCTTTTCATTGCATCTTTACATTCCACACGCTTGGTCCCCCCATAAGCAGTTAAACAATAGTTAGGGTTTGACCATTTACACCCGAATCCGTCAGGAAGAATTCATGCTCTATTTTTTCTATAGACACGTGGAGCCCTTCCCGAAGGTATGGGCGGATCGGACCCCTGTCCCCGCCACCGGGACGATGAAGAAGGACTATTTCCCAGGCTAGCAGGAAGCGCTTTCTCCGGAGCCAGGCTCGCTCCCCGCCCCGCCGGCCCCCAGGAAAAGTTGGGGGTTGTTCCCGGCGGTGCCTGAGGCGGGGGCAGCGTGCCCGGCCATGCCCATCCCGCCGCCCAGGAATGCCATCCCGGCGCTCCAGAGCTGCGCCGAGCCGAGCCAGCAGTGGCATAATCTACTAATGGCTTCTTTTCATTTCAGCCCTCCCTGAGAGACTCAGTGGCAGATTGTAGACTCAATTACTCTCATGTCAGGTGATTATCCTAGGTCTTAATGTAATCTTCCATTCACACATACCATATTTCAATTACGGCAGCTATGAAACAAGCTGTGTATTCAAATCACCAATCACCTTATCACTGCTGAACAATGTCAACTGTAAAAAACGCCAGCTGAAGGCAATTACACATGTGTTGAGAACCGATTATGATTACTCTCTGTGGTATTTGTGATGAGCTGGGGAATGTTCTGAAAATTTAATTTAATGACAATATGCTTGCTGTACAATCCATAATACCTCCTGAATCCAGCATGGGGCTATTAAAACTGATAGGAGCATATTATCACCGAACTGAAAAGCTGGGTTGGGATGGTTGCTGGATGTCTCTACAGGGAATGATAGGTAATTTCTCCACATATTTCTAACGGCTGAGGCAGACAGCTTCCAGTTCCAGCTGCACTCTGAAGGTGGTCCCTTCCCCTCCCTGCTCTTTCCTGGAGCTGAGTTAAGGTGTTTTACTGTAGGCGCTGCACAGGGACGGCGAGGCGAGGGGGAACAGGGGGGTGGGGGGTGTTGCCGCAGGGACCCCGGGCCACAGAGCCATTTCCCCTTGGGGGATTTTATGAACCTCGTTAAATACTTTCTCCGATTTTTTTTTTTTTTTTTTAAACCTTCCTTTCTTTTTTGACACCGTCTCCTCTGCGGGGACTTCGCTTACATACCCGCGCAGATTTAACGGGAGGAGGAAGCGCAGCCCGTTTCCAGAGGAATCCCTCCGGGCTCCATGAAGGGAGACGGCGTAGCACCGCCCGCCCCCCGCTGCGGGGTCGCCTGTTGCCAGGCAACAGCCCCGGCCCGGTCAGTGCTCAGCCCCCTACACCCCAAACGTGTTGTGTGCCCATGGCGAAGGTGAAATTGTCATGGCGTTGCGGCTCCCTGGCCGGCCTGGCACGGCCCTGCTTTCCAACAGGTAGCCAGGCTGGAGGAACCGTAGCAGGAGCCCCGCGGCCTCCTGCGGGCCGTGCCGGCGCGGCGCTGCAGGCCGGGATGAGCAGGGAAAATCCTGTGCGCCTGTGGACGGGGCTGGTGCGCAGCGCTGCCGCTGCGGCTTATTGATGTGAAGGGGCGCGATTCTAGATTAGGCCCGCAGCTCATTTGAGAACGCTGACAATCTGCGTTGCCTGCGCGAACACAATGGTCTGCGGGTCTCTGCGGGCTCCGGCCGATAATGCCGCGCTGGGATCATCTGCGAGCTCCGGGGCTCCCGTGCATTGTCTGGCTCTCCTTCAAGGGCTGCCTTACGGACTCTGGAGCCTCCAAACAAAACCCCTCGTCTCCAGTGCTAAAGAGAAAATCCCGTCCAACTTGAAGCATGCGACGCCATTCGCTTACATACAAGAAAAATCAGCTTTCATTGAGTACGTGGTCATCTGCGCTAACATTTCACACACAGAGCATCTATTTCCTTAAGCAGGTTAATTTTTTTTTCAACAGATCAGCCTATTGGGTTAATTTGCCCTTTTTGTATACAGGAATTTTATTGTGGATTTATCACTCTGAAAGCATTTAAGTGGAATTCTGCAGCACCTGTGCTTTTTTTTTTAGCCTGGAAATTGTTTAAGTCTCACATTATCCCAAGCTCATATATTCCAAAAAGGAGGCTTACCTGATTTTAATTTTTTTTCTTTTCGGTTGCTCTTTCACACAGTGACAAGTACTGTGTCTCAATTGTCTTTTACCGATGTCTGCTGTACAAGGCACTTGGACAAAAATATCTCACCAGATATGTAATGGAGAAGATACTGTAACTAACAAACTGTACTGTGGTACCCTGCTTCTTTTTGTTACTTACCTATGCGTCTGAATACCACAGGCATATAAAACACAAGGGCAGAAAGTAACTAAATAAGGTTAATAAAAATGACATAGATTGGAGAAGCCAGAGCAAGCAACTATAAACATTTAAACAATATAGTCAAATTATTTGTATCTATTTGGAAAAAGAGCTTGTGCTGTTTAAGAGGTTTTAACTGTATAATTTACTTTTTAAAAAGACGATTCTATAAAGGATACAATGGATAAATAGGACTGATGGAGAAAATTATAAATCACAGGAGGAAAATACGCTAATAAAATTAGCAAAGGTTTAGGAATCTTAAATCATGCCAGCTTTGGGGTACATGAAAGGAAACTACAAGTTACTACAGGATTTTTGTTTTGCAGTATGAATATGATACTCGTATACACAAAATGTGGTTATTAGTATTATTATAGTAGTAGTGGTAGTAACAATGTCAATACTAACAGCATTGATAGTACAATACAAAACAGAAAATGGCAAAACCAAAGCAGAACCAAGTGGAGCAAATTAATAAGGAGCATTTAGTCTAGGACTGAAAGCAGCTATTTCTCCAAAGGATCGAAATGGTGCATCTTCATTCTGTATTAGTCTACAGCTGAGGAATCGCTGGTGTGTGAGCAGTCTGACTGTGAATTCCAGCTAGAAGAAGAGACTTCAGGGCACCTTTGCTCTTTGCTACAGGAATGCAGAATTCACACATCACATACATCTGGCACTTGCAAGGAAAGCTTTCTTTTTACATGAAATAGAAGAGCAGTGTGCAAGTTGATTTGTGACATTGCTCTTCATATCTCAGTGCAAAGAGCCAAGAAAAAAAGAAAAAACCTACGAGTCTCCTGTTAATAATGGAAATTGACATTGTCACTGGCATGTTTCTTTCATGAAGGGAAAAACATTCTATAAATTAAAGGATATACAGCATAATGGCATAGCTCCAAACTTTCTCCCACTTACTGATTCACCATCTGATTTCCGTTACATATAGAGACCTTCATCCCAGCATCTCTAATATGGTGAGATTAAAGATTTTTTCCTTAATCAGATTAGTTCTTTTTGCTGTGGTTTTTTTTTCCCCCTAATTTTTGCACTTTTTTTTCTTTTTCTCTAGGAAAGGCTATGAAAGTCCATAAATAGACATCTCCATTCACCTTACACATACGGTATATAAATATATTAACTGTAAACACAAGTGGGCACAGAGCATAGAATCACACCTAGAAAGAACTAAAAAATTGCCATTTGGCCCAAAATCCATCATTCATGGCAGCATAGATATCTCTTCAAGTTGAAGGAAGCATCTGCTGAGCAAAGTTGCCATGATAGGCATCCTTCAGGTAGCATAATTTTTTAATGTATTAGGTAAGAAGGGAAAAAAATCTGTAAACACATTTTTAAAATTTTTAAGAGTTTGCAAGTAAAATGTTATTAGGTAAATACCCAACACAGCGACAGGATTAATTTTTTTTCAGCAAAGCGAAACTACTGTGCTTGGTTTAGAGATCAGTTTTATCATGTGAGCTCAGGTATGCTCTACTTCAAACAAAGAAACAGGAAAACCCTTCTGAATCTCCTTCATGACCCTAAACAGCCAGAAAACCGAAAGTCTAGCCCATTTTGTTAGAATTATATTTATTATTTCTCTCTTTGATCCTCTTTAATGTATAAATCTCTGCCAAAAAAGTAAACTATCAGATTACAAATTGTGCAACTTTTATTGCCCGAGGCCATTGTTAATTTTTGCCATAGGTCAGACGCAATAGAGCCTTAAAAAGAACCAAGAGCTTCTTAATTGTGCGGTGTACCACTAGCTGTTGCCACATCTCAGAGGAGTTATTGCACCTTGCAGATAATGCACTTTTCCCCTGCAAGCCATGAAATAGGTTCTCCCTACATCGATGTATTAATTAGATTTCCAGACTGTCCCAAAAATTATAGCTGAAGCTGCAGTTCAGATATTTCAGAAATTCTTAGAAAGATTGTCTGTTGTGGTTTGTTTTGTCTTGGTTTGTTTTTTAATTGAAAAAGAGAAGGCTCTAACCTTGAACACTGTCTTTCTTTCTTTTTTTTTTATCCAAAGGATAAAGTAGGGGAAGAAGCTCGACCTGTTAACTTTACCACATTAAAGGAATATACAAGTTCATAAGTTTTGATAGAATTCCAGGTTAACTTTGTCAGTTCTGATGTTGTAAAAAGTGAATGAATTGGCACGAAATCTCAGGAAACGTTTGAAATTTCTTCACCTGGCTGTATATCAAGCATACAGTGAAAAAAGGAAATAGAAGGAAAGTAGAAAAGAAGGGCAAAAGGCGAAATGGTTTGTGTCCATTTAAGAAAAAATCAATAATAGCATAAAATTGATTTAGTGCTTGTCATAAAACATAAGTAAGTGCTGGAAAATAG
Source organism: Sialia sialis (assembly GCA_009812075.1). Taxonomy (NCBI): domain Eukaryota; kingdom Metazoa; phylum Chordata; class Aves; order Passeriformes; family Turdidae; genus Sialia; species Sialia sialis. The sequence goes on along the minus strand of VRYO01001463.1, from coordinate 93,247,606 downwards.
AGAAAATTGAGTCTCAATTTAATCTGCACAAAAGCCACACTGTACTGATGAAGTGATCTGAGGAGAGAGCTACATAAAACCTAAAGACAGATACTTAATTGTCATATTAAAGACTCTCTTTTCTGCCTGCTGGAGTCAAGGGGTAGGACCCATTAATCATGTGGATAAGGGGCATTGAAATCAAATCTCAATTAAAATCTGTTCAATAATGTCTCTAATATGTTTTTCAAGCATTAATTTTTTCCCATCGATTCTACACCCCATAAATCAGATATGTTGCAGTGCATGTAATAGTTTATGGAGGAGAGGATTATGGTTTTATGAAGTTAATGCAGCAGAACCTTTTAATTTACACAGGCTAAAGTTTTATGTCTGTTGATAATTTCTATTGTTTTCTGTGGGTAAAAATTCATTGGGATATAAAGCTAAAACATTTTTTTTCTATCTTCATGTATATGTGTGTGTGTCTGTACAAACATGCATGAAATATTTCTGTATACTTATGACCTTACTTACATGGCCCTATTTGCAAAGATTGTTCTTGAAGAAGATACTTTTTTTTTATTGCAGACTATGGTTTTGGAGAGTGAAGATAGCAATCTTTCGCTCTCAGGGAAAAAAGACAACCATGTTTGTACTGTTACACTAAACAAGGTCTGGTGAAACACAGACAATAGCAGGGATATTGGCACCTCAGCTTCTAGCTTTCCATGAATCAGAGATGATGTGATCATAAGTTTTGCATGACACATAAAATCTATTTGCGACCCATTTAGGATGGAAAAGGCTTTTCCACACAGCATTAAACTTTACAAAAATCTCATTTTGGCAATTACGTTCTTCACCTGCATTTCATGATCGGTACAATTGGCTATATCTTTCTTCATTTCCTGCTGTAAGTTCTTTTGTGGGTGTAGCTGTATACTGTTTCAAAGCTGAAAAATTCTACCTAAGAGTCAGCTGCACTTTGCTGGTTGAGTGAATATTGTTTCCTGACCGAATCTACTGAAACAAAAATCAAAACTCACTTGCAGTATTTAGGCCCCCATTTGTAAATGCTTTTTGAGACTACTGGACATGAAAGCAGTTTAATATATTTTGACCCTAAAGTGAGATGCAAATGCCACATAATCAGTAGCAAAATATCCTGTGAATTTAAGTGAGTTTTGGCTCCAGGATATCAGTTCAGTGCAGTCAAACTGTTTGATGAAGATTTGGTGCAAGGTGTACTTCACAGTAAGACAAAAGTGGTATTAGGTTATGTACCACCAACATTTTGAGATGGTACTCTGGATCACCTACTAAGTCACCACAAAAACAGCTATTAGCTGTAATGTTATCGTATAGCCCAAAGTAGTCGTAGAATCTAGTTGACATCTCCTGATATCTCTTCCCATCCTGAACCATTCCTGCATCAGGAACTGTAATAAGATGCAAAGCCATATAATGCCTGTCTGTCTGCTGACTTATATCCATTCAGGATCTCATTCCATATATGATAGTTATTAACTCAAGGGATGATTGGTAGTTAATGTACCAGGAGCCGTAGCACAGCCAATGTTGGGAGCTACAGGCAACATATATTTTAAAAATCAAAACAGAATTCATTTTAAAGAAAATTGTTGGTAGTATGGTTACACAAGCAAAGGGAACACACTAATGCTGAAAGACGAGCTAAAGAATAATGCGACAGAAAATTAAATTGTGAATGTGCTACTCCACTCTCTCCTAATAATACATCTCTCCTGTAAAATTACATTAAAAAAGGCACCCCTTAATTGCACAGTAATTGGACACAGTTTTACTGCGTAAGATTGTACATAAGACAACTTAAGTATTGCTACTGAAAGTTTTTATTATTATTATTTTTACCAAATCATATTAAGCAAGAAAAGGAGATTGGATACTAGTTTGTAGCATAGCTGAAAGTTTTGCCAACATAGCTTCATCAGAAAAGAGTATGAGCAAGATGAATTATTCAGCACACAGTTCTACTAGGGAAAAGTCCTGTGGTTGGTAGAACTTATGTCTCCTGTTCCAGTTTTCATAACATAATTCCTATAGATTAGCTTTACAGACAAACACTTTATGGTGTAGACACAGCTATAATTAAAAAAACCCCAAAATATTTTACAGAGAATGTACTTTGGGGTTTCCTGCTTATTAATTTTTGAGTTTAAAACATACCTTGTAGGATGTATAAGGATGTATTTTAACTTGGTAAAGAAATTAGCCTATGGAACTCTTTGCTACAAAATTACAATGAATTGAAAAAGCTAAGAAGAAGACACTAGATTTATCTCAATCATAAAAAGCTTCCAGAGTTGCATCAGGTAGGATAAAGCATTTTTAAAGGGGATATAAACCCTCGTGCTTCAGGTCACAAACAACAGGGAAGATTTAGAAATACTCCTCCAGCCTATCAGCAGATTATTCTGCTAGGGTGTGCCATACCTTTTCCTGAGAAGTCTGGTCCTGATTGTGCTCAGGGTACTATCTCTTTGGTGCATCATAGTCCTCTGACCTATCCGTATGGATGCTTGAAACTTTTAGTTATTCTCACAGTTCAGGCAGTTTCCCGTTTTTTTTGCCTGCCAGAATTTTCTGAGTAATCCTTCTAGAGGTTAATCCTAGAAGATGACTCTTACAAGCTGACACCCTGAGTTATCAGCTTTCATTTGCTCTCTGCAGGTCACTGGGAAAGCTATTTCTTGTGTCTTCAGCTGGGCTTATGAATGGGATGAAAATGGTATTGCTGATCTGCAGGCCACAGATCTCCTGGGTGTAAAAATTCTCCTTGCTAGCTGCCTCAGTGCTGTTTTTAACACTAGCTGTGTGTAGAAGTGACAAGTAAGAAAATATTTCTCCTGTAATTTAAAGTACAGGAGACAGCTTCACCCACTAATGTTCAAAGATGAGCTATGCAAACCTACATTATATATTAATATATCTTAGTATTATATTATATATATTATATTATATATTATATATTATATAATATTATATTATATTATATTATATTATATTATATTATATTATATTATATTTAAATATATTCTGTTTCCTCCAGCTAAAAAGCTGTCAGGAATCCTACACAGCTGGGAAGATTAGCACAGGCTGGATCACAACTCAGGGTCCAGGATGTTCTCAATTACATACTCTCTGAATATCCATTCAGATCCATAACTTTGCGCTGGTAATTTTCAGCAATTCTAAAACTCAATCCTAATTAAGATGTCAAACTTCAGCACTTTTCTCAAACGATTAGTGACTGTCCCTTGCTAATTTTAGAAATATTGATGTCCCTGGAGCATAGCTATGTGAAGCTGTCTCTTGCCAGACAATAAAAAAAATTAGTCATGAATAGTTCACTACATTGTTTATTCCTTCTTTCAAATGGCAGGGATGGATCAAACCTCAGTATCTAGCTTTTCATACATAAAAAACGCAGTCCTTGCAAACACATAAATTGATTCTGTACTAATATCCTAAGGAAGACAATGGATGTAGACCATTTCTGATTGTTCATTGAAAATATAATCACAGTTTGGGGAAGTGGACTTGAGATAAATGATTACTAATCTGGTTTTGACAGACACCATGACAATAGGATAGCTTTTTCTGTTATCACATTACACAGTTCCAGAGACCACATTACATATTATTAAATAGAAACAATAGTTTCTATGTTGTTGCACAATATACCAAAAAGGATAGTTCCTGCGGTTTGTGTTTCGCTATTTCTTGTTATAGCTCAGTCCTTTTATCTTCCTTGCATTTGACATTTGAAGGAGGAAACAGAAGACTTGCTGAAAGTCCAGTAACATCTTGTGAGGAGTGAGGAATGGTATTATTTAAGGTGTTCAAGCCAGTAGGATCATGTGTGTGGCTGGGAGAAGGTGGCTGAGGCAGGAATGGCAGTGGACAAAGATGAGGAGAGAACTACACCAAGCAGATGCTCATCCAGGTAGGAATTGAGGGGGAAATAAGTAACTAAAGCATAGGTCATATCAGTCTTACTTCTCTGTCCCAGCAGGGGCCTCAGGACTTTTCAGCTGTAGTGGTTCAGGTGGTTATTCCATGATCTCACCTCCACGCCTGGGCAGATCATGGAACAGATCTTCCTAGAAGCTAAGTCACAGGGAGGACAGGGAGGTGATTTGGGACAACCAGCACAGCTTCAGCAGGGGAAAATCCTGCCTAACCAACTTGGTGGTCTTCTATGGCAGAGTCACTACACAGGTGGACAAGGGAAAAGGTTGTTTATCTGGACATCTGTACAGCCTTTGACATGGTCCTCCACCACATCCTGCTCTCTAAATTAGAGATACCTGGATTTGATTGCTGGACTGTTCAGTGGATATGGAGTTGGTTGGACATTCACATCCTGAGCTGGTCAAAGCTGTCCCTGATGGAGATCATGGGCAGTGGGCATCCCTCAAGGGTCTGTATTGGGAGTGATGTTATTTAATATCTTCATTAAGACATAGACAAAGGGATCAAGTGCAGCCTCAACAAGTTTACAGATGACACCAAGCTGAGTGGTGCCATTGACATACCTGAAGGATGGGATGCCATCCAGAGGGACCTGGACAAGCTCAAGAATTGGACCCGTGGGAATCTCTTCAGACTCAACTAAACTGGATGCTGGTGCTACACCTGGGTTGGGGCCAACACAGTTCCAACAAAGGCTGGGGGATGACAGGTCCAGAGCAGCCCTGCCTGGCTGGACATGGAATTGGGAGTGCTGATGGATGAGAACCTGGACATGACCCAGCAATGTGCCCTTGCAGCACAGGTGGTCAGTCTCATCCTGGGCTGCATCAAAAAGCAGCGTGGCCAGCTGAGAGAAGGAGGGGATTCTGTCCTTCTGGTAAGATCCTACCTGGAGTGCTGCATCCAGCTCTGGGGTCTCCAGCATGGGAAGGACATGGAATGATTCCAGAGGAGGCCACCAAGATGATTAGAGGGATGGAGCACCTCTCCTTCAAGGAAAGACTAAGAAAACTGAGATTGTTCAGTCTGGAAGAAAGAGAAGGCTTTGGGTGACCTAATTGCAGCCTTCCAGTAACTGAAGGGAGCATAAAAGACTGCTGGAGAGGGTCTGTTTGCAAGAACATGTAGTGTCTGGACAAGGGGAATGACTTCTAACTGAAAGAGAGTAGATTTAGATTAGATACTAGGAAGAAATTCTTCACTGTGAGGATGGCGAGGCACTGGAACACGTTTCCCAGAGGTGTGGATGCTCCATCGCTGGAAGTGTTCAAGGGTAAGTTGGATGAGACTTTAAGCAACCTGTTCTAGTGGAAGATGTCCCTGCTTATGGATGAGAGGTTGGAATAAGCTGATCTTTAAATTCCTTTCCAACCCAAAACATTATGTGATTCTGATTGATTATATGACACTATTTCCTGCATTTGGTAGGAGTGGCTAAGCTTAGTCCAATCTGTCCTGATAATTAGAGATGAAAAGAGTTATTTCAAGGGCTTTTTAGTAGCCACAAGTTTATATTTTATTCCTACTCTCTCCCCAGCCCAGTTCATTCTCCATTCTATAAACAGGACTTTCTTCAGGACTGTTCCCAGCTGTCACCCAAAAATTCTCTGATGACAAATCTTGGGATGTATGCCTTGCTCCAGTTTAAGTCTCCATCCCCTTTTAGGTGAAAGGGATTGATTAGAGATCTGCTGGTTGAAGTAACTGAATTGGAAAGGCAGGCTAGGTGAGTTTCAACAACAGGTTACTATTCCTATTTTACTAAGGTCTGAACAGGCTCAAAGACTTTGCAAAGGTTATCTAATAGTAACCTTGGCAATACCAAGAATAGCATTCCTGTGCCCAAAATGGATATGTCAGTCACTGGCCACGTCACTTTTTTTTCATGGAAAAAAGCAGCTTAACTACCAAGTTGTAGTTCTGATCTTGCTATGTCCTGCCCTTGTAATTGTGCTGCCTCTTTTCATGATTCCCAACCAGGGAAATATTTCAACTGAGTAATACACAGAAAGGGGGAATAAGGAGAAAAGTGCTGCTATCTATTGCTTTATTCCAAAAGTAAGCATTTGCTTTTTGGAAACATCATTATAAAATATAGATGAAAGAATGAGTTTTTTGATGGTGACAGAAAAGAGGGGGGCTGTACTACACCAGAGATGTCAATTATTTTTTTATTCATAATAAAGACAATGATCTTTCTTTGAATTAGAACAATCCCAGAATTAGTACGTGGAATAATACTTTCTATTCCTAAAGGACTTTCAGCTTTAGTTGACACACTCTCTGTCTGAGCCAGAATCTTCCATTTCCCCCAATGATCTGAAGAATTGGAATACCTAAACATGTCAGAATGAAGCACATTTTCTATCAGACAAGACATTCCCCATACACATATCCAGGCAATACTGGTTGACACTGACTGTCAAAATGGAGCATCCTTTTTAGGTACAGACACCCAGATCATCCAGTGATGATCACCCAGATAATCCAGTGAACCCAGGCAGAAATGCAGAAATGCTTACCAGTCTGGGTATTTGAAACCAGCACTTCTACAGGCTGTGATTAAAAAAAAAAATTAAAAATCAAGTATTTTTCCCTTTTCTGTTTCCCTTCAGCAAAATCTCATAAGCATTCACTGCAATAAAACCAATCACAATGGAATCATTTTTTATGTGTGTGACTCTCAAATATAGTTCCCCAAGCCACTGTTCCAAATTAACAGCAGTTAAGCACCCATTGATAGACTTAAAATAAATCCTTACCCAGTGGACTCCTCCACAGTCACCACTCAAAAGGTGCAGAGAGTTCCATGGGAGTTGTGGCAGAGTTTATGCATTTGGTTGTGTTTAGGTTAGGAAGAAATACTATTTTATACATAATGATCTCTTTTACAACAGGTTTTCAGTAGATTGCAGATTGCAATGTCAAACGTAGGCCTCCCTTTAACCTGACTCTTAAAAACTTTTGATGAATATATTGGTTAAGAATTTTCGCAATAAGTCAGAGAAGCCTTAATTAAATGCAAACTGATTCCTTCAAATCTTTCCTTTGACAATGCGGGCATGAATGGAACACATTTGAGAGCTCACACAGCTCTAGTTTTCATGCAAAAGACTCAAGTCCCATAAGTGAGCCAATTACAAATTATAGTGTAGGTGAACTCATTCTTTTCCATTCACTGGAGCTGATTCTGTGTCATTAATGCTGATATCTTAAAAAGAAGAAAAGACGTTTCATATCTCATTAACATTACAGAAGAGAAATGAAATTAATTCTATGATAGATGAGAGCTACATGCATGGAACTTGTTCAGTTGCCTACATTTTAATGCGTTTTTACAGAAAGCCAGAGCCATATCCACCACCAAAAGGCTCTCTAATCCTCTGTAGTGTCTTGCACTGACCTCATTGGCACGGACTTGTTATTGGCTGAGGTTCCACCACTGTTAGGCTTAAATCAGCTAGTGTGAAATTTTAGTTGAGTGTTAACTGTGCCAAAATCCATCTTTAGAGCTCTCAACCTTTCACTTCCCAAATGTTGAACAGTGGCACTGTAACAGTAGAATGTGACTTGTGTTATGAATCTATGAATGTGGAGGCTTAGATATATAGAAAAGGTCCATAAATCACAGGAAACATATTGTAAAGAAAACATTACTCTCTGATATCTATTTACAGTTGCTCGTGCAGTGAAACAGCCACCTAATACTGGCTGGATGATGATCAGAGACAGAAAAATCCCATTTTTTCTTAAAAAGCCTACCTATTGTCAAACTTGGAAGCTGGCCATATCTGTCCTTGATTCATTTAGTGTAGAAAGCTATTTACTGGTATTGAAATCCAACTGCCACAAACACTTTTATCTACTGTACTCTTCTTTTGGTCTGGATGAACACAGGCACACCTATAGATAAACTTAGCTGTATGCCCTATGTGCCAAAGGCAGTAAAGCAAATCACTCTCAACACTGATGATGTACTGATACTCAGAGTTGTTCTTTGGCACATACATTTCCTTTTGTTTTGTTGATTATTTTTTTTTTTAAATTATGTCTGGCTATTAATGCAGAGCCTTGTGTAACAGGAGTGACCCTGAGGCTGTTCTAGACTATATTCCAATCCAAAATCTGATGAATTCTAGCAGCCTGCAACCATGGTTCAGAAGAGCTAGAAATAACTTTTTCTCTACCAGACATGGGTATGTTGTGACACAAGAGATGAAAGACCAGAAAAAACTACCAATTACCAAGGACAGGAATAAAAAACTACACAGCTTTAAATTATAGATGTTTGACATCAGCATTTGCACTGCAGCATTCTTTGTCTCTTAAAAAATGCTCTACGAAGACATTTTATAACTTTTCCTCACTAAAAACCCATTTGTCATACAGTCTCTTGGTAACAAATACATGTTTTGTGAATGACTCCAGTGAGGCTTCATATCATAAATTCCTTTTGCTTGTAACAGTTTTTAGGATTTACTTGCTAAAGATCGAGTCACTTAATGATAATTGAGTTAATTAATTAATTAATTAATTAAAATTATGTGATTTATCTTTCCTCTTCTTTCTTTCTTTTTTCCCTCCAAACTATTTCCCTTTTTTTTCTAAAAACTTTAAAAATTGCAAGTCCAAAAAAGGTATAAATGGCACACAGTGGAACTCTCTCAATCAGTAATGGTATGGTGAATTTTGTTTTTCAGGGATTATTGATAACCATTCTGAAAATAGAACACTCTGTTATGATATCTGATTTGTAGTAACAGGAAATTTCTTTCAAAGCAGTCACACACACTCTTGATTTGGCAAAATTTGGAGTGAATCACTATCTAGAGCATGATAAGGGCAGGAAGAAAAATGTGTGACTTGGAAGAGAGTGGGACAGAGCATCTTAAAAGGAAAACAAACCCTCCTACTATTAGTGGTGAAAATGAGTATTTATAATTCAGTGAGAAAACAAAGCAACAATTTGCAAGGATGCACCCACAGATTTCCTCTTACTTTGTGCCACAAAGAATATTTGATCTGGCACACAGTTCACACAAGAATTAGCAGATTCAGAAAGATTTAAATTTTTGTTAAGTAAAACATAAAATCTCCCATATTTACTGGGGAGAAAAGCAAGGTAAAAACAATTATGTCTCAGTGGATTACAGAATGGTTTCCAGAATTGCCACCTTTCTATTTAGAAAAATTTGTTCTCTCAAATTCTCCCAAAAGATTTTTAGTCCTTTGGACTGAACTGGAAAGATGCTGAAGCACCAAAGTACCTCCAACTCTCTGTTATTCAGGATATTTTGGGGATGTAAATGAGAACTGAAGTATCCTAAATTATGGAGAATAATTTGATAGGAGGTATATGTGGCTGTGCAGAAACTGCATGAACTGGGTCAGCTGAAGTATACTGGTGGTTATTAGCTCCATTTAGTAATTGTCTTTGCAAAGCCACTGGAGCATCTTGGTATTCATGATATGGAAGGCATTCAGAGTGGCTAATGTTTTGATAGTTTACAAAACATATGCATATAGCTTTTCATTCATATTATTTATAAACACTGGCAGCTTTTGAATGTACATATTTGCACAGAAATTTTGCCAGTATTATGTAAAACATGAGCAATTTACAAGTTAGTTAAGATGAAGGCAATTTATAAGTGTGTAATGTTGTACTGCTACACTATAGTAATGTTTTTCTAGTTTTGCCGTTGTTCTTCTGGACCTCTGCAAAGTAATACTTCAGTGAGAGCATCCGCTGATTTCCTGTGGAGTATTTGAATTGTCTGATATTTTTGAGCACTTGGGAAAACGTGTTCCAGTGTCTAAAGCTGAAAATGCTGGAATATCCTAAATATATACATATCACCCTTGCTAACTGTCAAGTACAGCAGCTTTTTAGGCTCTTTAGTTTCTTATATCCTACTGAACAACTGATGTTTGAAAAAAAGGCAGTGGTCCTATTTCTTTCCTACTTGCGTGAATGTCAAAGTTCAGTTAAACCCAGCAAAACTGCGCTAGAAAATTCTACATAAATTCTCAATGAGCTGTTTTTTTCCAAGTAAGATATGCTTTTTATTTTTTTTTTCCCCTACAGGAATCCTTTATCTGGATAAATATGTCCTACAAATCTTGAAAGAAAACAAACATTCTCCTAAAAGCAGACTGTAAAACAGTTGCTTTCTAGAACTCCATTCTCTTATAATGGTTCTTTTATTCAGGACTCAGCTCTGCTAAGCTCCCTGCTACAATATCTCAGCTTGTTCTATTTGACGGCTGTTCCCTTGTCATCACTCATTTTCAGTGGGCAAGGGGGAGCAATTGCTGGGCATCAAATCATCATCAAGTAAACCAGCCTTGACACTAGTTAAAAAGGGAGATGGATGGTCAGTTGGTTTCTACAGAAAATATTCTCCTAAGTATCCTACCAAAGTCCCTTGATACCAGCCTAGTGCTTTTCTTTGTTTTCTTTCTTTCTTTTCCTTTTCTCCTTTTTTTTTTTTTTTTTTTTATTTTTATTTTTGTGGGAGCAGAGAAATCACCCGTATTTCTTCTGGGTCATCATTTGATGGCAGGTTTTCTCAGGGGAGGAGCACAGGGGTTAGGTGAGTAAGCTCTGTGTTCAACAATCAAAACAACAGAAATAGAAGCTGTGAAGGAAATGGCTTCCTTGCTTTCCGTGCCTGTAATGAGCAATGAAAACCTCTCCACATTCTGTATCTTCAGGAATGCCAAGCACCCTTCAGTGTAGCATCCATTGCTCATTTGTTTGTTCCTCCCCATCCCACAACTGGCTTTAGACATATATCTTGCAATTCATAGCCTGAAAATTAAAAGACAGCTTGTAAGATTGACCATCAAGGTGACAGGATTGGTCCTTTAGAGTGTTGATTAAAATTATAGGGAAAACAACTCCACAATTTTCTCATTTGTAAAATGAATAAATAAATAAATGGTAAATATCAGAAAGTGAGAAAGTGGAAGACAGAAATATCAAGAAGTATATATATATATATATATATATACACACATACACATACACACTTTTGGGCAGTAAGTTTGTATTGTGTATTGTACCACACTAGGAACAGCTTTGGACCCTTGCTGTACTTACGCAGATACAGGAGACATCATGTCTCTCTAACACCAACAGAGGAAACAGCACAGATGTCTTCCCAAAGTATGAATCCTCGATGTTTGAACTAAGATACAGATGAATACTTTGGAGTAAAAGACCATAAGTTTTGCTCTTCTCATTATTGTGTCTGTAAGTCTCTTTCTCTTACTGTGCCCCCTCAACACCACCCCCCTCAAAAAAAAACCCAACCAAAAACAGAAAGAAAAAATTCCCGAAACAACAGCAACAAAAATAACTCCAATCTTTGACAGAACTGAAAAAAAAAATAAATAGAACAAAAGCATTGAGCATGCAGTGATTGTCTCTGAGCAGGATTTTTGGTGCTATCAATATTATTACTACAATACAGAAAAAGCAATTTTGATAATAATTTTGCAAGAGTGGTACAGAAGTTCCCAAAAGCATAACCCTTCTCAGATTTATCTGCCTACTGAGCTCTCATTAAAGTCAATGAGAATTTGGAGACTCTCTAATGGAGGAAAAGCCAGTACAAAGCATAAATGTTCAGACAGTGCCTCGAGGTCCTTACTCCAGCAAAATTCTTATGTAAATCAGTGGAAATTTTGTCTCAAGGGGAAAATCAGAACTGAGCCTCATTTTGTTTGTAGAGACCGAAATATTTAAGATGCTAAACCAGCAATAATCGTTAGTATGCTCTTGCTGTAATTGTTTAAAAAAATGTGTAGGGGTCAATCCTGACATCTTTGGGAGTTTTTGTAAGCTGAGGCAAGGTCTTAATGCTCAGCAAAGGGAAAGGAATCTCAGTGCTTCTGCCTCCAAAACACAGCCGGGTCCCAGCTGAGGCAGGATGGGAAGCTGAGACCAGGCAGTGACAGCTTGATTGAGGAAGAGGAGCAATACAGTAGAGTGCCTTCTGATTTTAATTCACAGGATGCTCTCTATTACCCTTAGGGATAAGAGGTACTATTTAAAATTGCTTTTAACACTATTTATTTCAAACTTATTTTACTGGCACATGATCTATGATTAAACAAGTCATAGAATGTATAGTGTCCTGGGGGGCTCCTGGGGATATATATTTATGGGAAAAAGCAAACTAACTAACTAACTAACTAACTCAGTGGAGAATTAAGAATAAGCAGAATTTAGGTATGTATTTAGCCATAAGTGAAGAGCAAAACTGCAGAACTGGGCAACAGAGGTTCAGCAACAGGGGAAAGCTCCACAGCTGAAGGATTACTGGAGTCAAATCGTACCCTTGGTGAAAGCTGACTCAACCAAAAGACATCAACACATCCTGCTTCACTGTGTGTGGACTGATCACAAGCCCTTCATTCTGGTTCTGTTTGCTGGAAGAACTGTGTGTGCCTACAGCAGCAAACTTGGAGTAGTTTTTTATGGGAAGAGCCACATTACTGTGTTAATGCAGACCAACACCAACTGGTGGATTTTACAGAAAGAGATATACATTACAGTAGCGTGCTATTGAAATTCATGTGGTGTGCAGACATTTTGGTCTGATTCAGGACTCAATAATACTTCACAATTGATACATGTGAGAAAAGCAATAAAATGTAAGAGATTTTTATAAAATATTTCTGTTACAGCTAGCATAAAAGATAAATGCAGATGTGTTGATTGTTAAAAGTTGTTGAAACTAATCCATGCTACTTAATTTTAATATTTTAAAATATTGATGCAAGAGAAATAGCTTTATTTGACAGCTATTTATCTCACAGTTACTCAGCCTGGAAAAATGTGCAATCAGACAATATTTGCTTTACTGAATAATGGGTATAATAATGTAATACTTATTTTCATTCAATTTTGTTCAGCAAGAATCTTTATATATCCTCTTTTCTGTGCCAGAGTTTTTAATTTTACTCATATAAAGACAGATTAAAAAAAGAAACTGGAAGCATGCAAGAAGAGTTATTTCATGGAGCAGTGTTAAATTAGTGACAGGAGGAAAAATGAATAACACAGGTGGAACACAGAGATTCTCCGTAGTTTTATAGAAAAATGTCTGAAATGAGAAACAAGGGACATGAGGCACTAAATGATGAAAAACTGACATCTTCCTTAAACACTGAGTTTTATGTTCTTCTGGGATTTACGTTCTCCGGTTTGGCCTTTATCCCTCTTGCTGACAAATAGCTTTAACAAGATTTTGTCATATTGTCATCTAAAAATCTGTCTTAGTATTCTCTTTAGGCCTGATTCTCTTCTTACCAGCCTCTGTGTAAATCAGAGGTCAAGAAAATCAGTATGGTTGAAATGACCTGGAGATCAGAGTAATATCTTTTCTGAGAAGTTTAATATTTCCATGTGCATATTCCAAATTGAGCATTTGCAGACTTGTAAAAAAATTTCAAAATACTGAGCTAACTTATCTCAGTTGGTTTTTCACCCATTAAAACCCGTCAGACACCTCAGTGACTTCAGATTTACACTGAAGTTTAATATGAAGAACTGTATGCTCTCAGTGTTTTTGTTTGCTGTATTTTTGTAATGCTACCAAGTTAATATAAATTTCCTCAGGGAGTCATTAACTTCCCAGACATTTTTAACATAGGATACCTATGACTGAATTGTTAATGCAACTTGTCAAATCCTTGTCTATAGGCATTTAAGACAGTTATATTTGGAGGTTGTATTTATGAGAGAGAGGAACACATCGTCTGTGCTCCGTCCATATTCTCACATTCTGTTCCAATAAACCTCAACTATTTTTTTATTTTCCATGAGAAAGAAGATGTGGAACATGTAATTCAAAGATATTTGATATTATATTGCAAAAGTTTTCAAATTTCTGGTATGATGTTCAAGCGGATTAAAGCGAAGTGAAGGTATCTCTATTCCAAAGACACATTGTAGTTTTAAGTGGCAAGGAGAGCAAGATTACAAAATTGATACTTTCCACTAATAGTAAATTGCTGTGGCTGGTGGGGTTAAGAAGGAGAAGATTCATTTCCACATGTAAAGGTCTGGTCACCAAGGCCAGCTGGGCATGAAATGGAGTAGCCATGTACAAGAATTCTTAAGCAGATTACTGACTTGGAGTTGCTTGGATATGCAGAGAAGAATTGCTGTAATGGCCGTACTGTTCCTGCTACCTGTAGTTGTGCTTAAAAATACTTGATGTGAATCGTAGTTGCAGTCATGTTTGTCCTGGAACAAAAGGCATACCCTGGGAGGCACAGCTCCTTTCCAGAGCTCATCCTAGGATGTCAGAGTTTTATGTCGTCTATCTGAGTCTGAAGGTTCAGGCTTGCCCTAAAGGATTATAACATTTGCTAAACTGTCATTTTCCTTGAACAGGAGCTGAAGAGTGTGTTTACATTAGCATGCAGTTTTAAGCCAATGCAGCTGAGTTCACTGATATGTTTGACTGACAGTTGGCCACTTGCGCTTAGTATTCAGTTTTGAAACATCTTAAAACCTTCATTTAATAAAAGCATTTGAATTTCAAATTCTATGAAATACTTCATTCAGGCTGCAAGGTAATATAACTTGCTTAACATGTTTTCTATATGAATACCTTATTTGGCTATTAATTTTACAAATATTTCACCAGATTCCTACTGGGATTCTGCTTCTATGCCTTTTGCTTCTTTATAAAGATGAAGAGACAAGTGAAAGAATGGAATACAATTTATGAGAAAGCTTTAATTCTGACTGCCATTTTACACATCCTGAGCAGCAAGAGTTTACATCTCTGTCTCAGTCAAGGGAAACGAGTTTCCTAATCAACATAATGGATTTAGATAAAACAAGCAAAATTTGTCACTGGGAGCAAAGATTGAAATTTATATGAATCAACAGTCAGTTTGAAAAATGTAGACAACCCTGGCATCTACTGCTACAGTGGTGCTGTTTAAATCCATCCATGACAGCACTGAATTGCTGCTGCCCTAGTTACAAGAGTGCCTGGACTTTTGTTGTTCAAGTGCAGAAGAACCCTACTATGCATAAGGTTGGCTTGTTGTCAAAACTCTGCAATGTTCCTGAATTTGAAGTAGGTCATGCTCTTTTATATATGGAGAAACCTCCTCAGATCAAAGCTCTTGGATTGTTAGCATGGAAGTGTTGACTGCTTACTCACCAGGTTCGCTGTTAACTCCCCCTCTAAAAGCAGCACTTGTTGCTTTTCATTCATATCTGTCAGGTTGGCTGTTCCCGAGGGTGAAAGCCCTGCTATTCGTTCCCACTAGCTGCTCTTGTCATTAGCTCCTTCCATTAGCTTTTCATATCAGCCATTCTCAATAGCTGTTCTCTGTGTTAGCTGTTCCCATTAACTTGTTCCCCACTAATCACTTCCATTAGTTGTGCCTTCTGACCCACTCCATCAGCCAGGCTGCTGCCCTGCCCTGCAGATGCCTGAGCTGCTTGCCAATGCTTTTCTAAAAGTTTCAAAGGTAAGCAGGGTCTTTTCAGCAAAGACAGAGAACAGGCTCTGAACTCACCCATTGTCTTTGTCACCTTTTAGAAAGAATTTTCATCATCCTCTTTGATCACAATTTCTATGCAAGTGCAGTGGTTGGACTAAATCTTGGTGTCTACGCATGTCAGGCTTAGCTGTGTTTTCATTTCTAGCATCATGACTATAAACCTTCTGTGTTGTTCAACTTGGAAGCTTTCCTGTTCTTAATACAAATGTTCCAGAATATTTCAAAACATGCATTTGGCACATACTGGTTGAGACTGTAACAGAAGAAAACTAAATTTGTTGGGTTGGTTGATATTCAAATTGATATTCCATGTTCTTTAATAAAATATTAAACACCTCAAAAGCCAAAGACAAAGTTTCGCTTGAAGAACTAGATCATGTTTCTACATTCATTCGTGCACTGAATGAATGCAACCAAGATTTTGCCATGATGCTTTTTCAGGGTTCCAAATATTGCTTCATGAAGATGAAAAATCTTCCAATCAGAAACCTCTCCACAATTACTAATGGGTACATATTGTTATGGGTACATAATGGCTTGCTTGTAGGATACCCAAAAGAACACCTAAAGCAGTGGAATGAATATTTGTCTGTCAGCCTGGTTTACAGAGAAAATGAGAGACTCCTTAGATTAGGTCTCCGTGTATGGAAAATGAAGCTTTCTTAGGGACTAGTTCAAATACAAAAGGAATTTATTTGGCACTAAGCACCCATCATAAACCTAGCCATAACTCACATTTAAGGTATAAAGTTGGAAACCTACTTTCTTTGATACAGAATTATTTGCAGTATAAAGTGACTCTATATTTGAACACAAAGGATGCTTTTGTATATATCCCCAAAATGGTTGGAAACCAAAATAAAGCCTCAAAGTAATACAATTTTCTAACTCCCCAAATCTCATAACTCTAAATATTCATTCCAGTGCTTGGGAATGAGTGTGTAGTTTTAAAAATACCTATCAGCACTTCTGTCAAAAAATTTCCCCATAGGCAGAGAAAAGGAAAAATACCCATTTTGATGTGATAAGGTGCTTGGACCTGAAATCAAGACATTGCAGTGATTACCCCAGAACATGAGCCCAAGTGGAAAAGAATGGAACTGGTGACCGCCAATGGGTTTAAATTGGTAGATTTGTGGAAAGGAGCTGAGTGATAAAACTGTTTTGAAAATAAAACTAAGAAGAGATTGGAATCCAGAATAGTAAGGGAACAAAGGTCATAGTTATGATGTAAGAGCTGTTTTGACTTGCTCTTGCAGTGCAATGAGATTAAAGTAAGTTTTGACCAATACATTTTTTTTCAGTCCTATATTCAGATTGCATTAATTTATCCATGTATTTCATAAAAGCTCCTTTTTCCTAATCAACAAACTTAGCAACTTTTCAACTTTTATGGTCTCTTTTTCCTTAAATAGGTGCTGATATACCACTCAAAAATGAAGTACATCTGTGCTTGTATGCATATAAAAATATAAACATATGTATTTAGCAAATGTATACATAAAAAACAACCTAGGATTTTTTTTCTCTGCTGCCTACCTTAGATTTCCTACAGTGGT
>VRYO01001463.1:93140510-93228010 GCA_009812075.1 Sialia sialis | reverse complement strand
GACTTACTGTGCTTTCTTCTGCTATGTCCCTTCCATATTTCTCCTGCCTGCTCTTCCACATCCCTGAATCCACACACAGAGGCAGTAATAAATCAGTGTCTTTATAAGCTTTTAAAATTAATTTTAAGCTATTAAATGCCTATGAGTAAGCCCCATAGAAACAGAACATCTACTGGGCCTAGTGAAGGACACACCAAAATTAACCCAAATATTTTATTTGCTCTTATTTTATTTTGTTTATTCATTTAGAGCACAAAATAAAATCTTCTGAAGGAATCTTTCTCTATAGATAAAAATGCAGAACTCCGAATTCTCCTGCTTTTGTCAATTTAATGTCATGAATCCAGCAGAAGTACTTAATTTAGCTTGTGTAGGCTAAGAAAATGAAATGGTATCCAAAATGCAAACTTTTTTTTGTAACGTTTAATTCCTTTTCCATTACATGGTTACCATACCATGATGGGTTCCTTCATTCTTGGCTGTCAAGGACTTTCCAGCTACTTCCCATATTCATACTGGAAATGCTGCTAAAGTGTGCGGTGTGATAGAAGAATTACAGAATTTCAGAGTTTTATCTGTGAGTATTTGCATGCTAAAAATGGATCTTATAGTATCCTTACAATGGAATAGAATGGCCAATTGCTCCCAACTGTAAAGTGACTAATTAATGTTATGCTAAATGCCTTAGGAAGATCCCCCCCCCATCCCGCTCCTTTTTTTCCCCAGCCAAAAATGTCAGTCATAAAACTTCAATACGATGCCTTGCAGAAAAACAAGAACTTGTGGTGGATGTCAGTGCAGTAGTCTCAGTGAACCTGGGTGTCATTCCAGAGCTGCATAATTCCTGCAGTGACATCCCCCTCCCGCGCCTTTCTCTATTCAGAGGAAAGGCATCCCAAGACAAGGCATTTAATGCACTTTGAGGCAGACATTTAACACTGAATGTATGCAACAGAATGTGCTGGTTTTTTTTCACTACATACTCCATAAATGTAAACAGAAAGCTCATGCTTAAGCTAATTTCTAGCATAAATCTGTAGAGTAACAGAAATTTACAGACCATTTTTCATGAGAGATTTCCATCTTCTCTTTCCTATTTTCCTTTCTGTAGACTACATGAGAATAAGATTGCTTTTCAAAGGAGTTAAACACTATTATTATTATTATCATTATTATTATTATTATTATTATTTTATTTTATTTTATTTTATTTTATTTTATGACTTTCATAGAATTAGAGATAAATAAAATAGGACTTTCAGACTTACAAGGAAGAGGTGTGGGGATGTGACAGAGATTTGGGGACACCTAGATTCCAGCTGGATGTTAAAAGAAGACAAAATGTTTCCTTGAAAAAAATGAGGCTCTGTTAGGACATAGGACTAATGTAAGTGTCAATCCATTAAGATTTAGCATTTGGAGTCCTATTTTTTTTCTTTTGGGCGTGACCAAATTAATTGCAAATGCATTAACAATTGATCCATAAACCTCTTCTGAGTGCCTTGAAAAGACACGTGAACAGGATTAGTATCTCTTGAAATCCACTGGCATTCCTGGAGCTCAGTGTTGAGCAAGAGAGGTGTTTTGCTCTTGAAAATCTAACGACCAGTTTTGCAATGTCACCAATTTTTTTCAATCATCCAAATACCACCAATTCAATTAAGCTCATAAACTTCCTACCCATAGTTCTCCAGGATAAGCAGCTCCATTTAAAAGTGAATGCGGACGAGCTTGTGCTGTCCATGTGAAATATTGTTCAATCAACAGCCAAAGTTTTACTTGTCAGTTTTGATATATCCGATAATAGCTGTAGGTTGTTTTGCAATGTCCAATGTTCTGTGGAGATGGGCTTTTCATATTCTTTATTGTTTTTTTCTGACAAAATGTTGCCTGGACTTTTGCAGTTTTGTGAAATGAAACAACAGTAAAAACAATATATAATTTAACCCTCATAGGCCCAGCTGGACAGCAGATAAGCATCTTTCCCAGGCTTATGGCTAGTTTTGGCCAGGATATAATGAGTTCCTGTTCATTGATCCCTTATAAGCATCCTCAATGATTGAACATAACCCCACGCACAGCAGGCAGTCATTCATTTGTGCCCCTTTTCAACTCCATTTTAATCAGCATTTGACACTGTTGAAGATCAAATCCATAATTAAGCTTCACAGACGGTCAGAGTTTTGGCAAATGAAAGCCAAAAAAAGGACAAATTGGATACTTTTGTAGTCAAGCACCTATAAAAATTCTGTATTATATACTCTTGGTGCCCAATGATTTATTGGTACTTAATGGCTCTTTGTTTCTTTTTTTCTCATTTTCTCTGCTGAGGTTATTACCCTGCATTATTAACACACTCATGTGTGACTCTTTTTATTTTTTACTGGTGGGAATACACTTTTTTAGAAACTGCTTGTATATATGGGTTTAAAGTAAAGGTACACAAACACACTCACAAATCAACTTAATAAGCACTCTGATAAATAGCACGGCCGCTTAATTGGGACAATTGCTAGGGAACAGATTCAATGACCCCAATCAGTGAATTAATGGCACACCTAGTTGTGAAAAGTCCATTTAAATGATATGCTTGGTGTTGTCTGCTGCCTAGTCACAGTAGTTAACAGGTGTGAATTGGTGTTCATAGCATAAATTTCCTGCTGCTTGACCCTTTGTTCACTTCTGGTTGCTTCTCTACTCTTTCATAGTTGCTAAGTGAATGGAAATTACTGGATTTATCTTAAATTTATCAGGCTATATTAACACCTTTATAACAGCCAATTTTAAAAGTAAGATTATTTAGAGAGAGGTCTCTATGGGAACCTTTCTAATTATTTACTGGGTAGGCAAAATGAAAACCATTTTCCATGCCATGTTTGGCCACATTCTTTTAAAGTAAGTTCTAGAGTAACTAATAGAACTGCATTTTAGACAGAACCTCAGTTTGCTAATCTGGTTTCTGGGGCAGTGCAGTTTCTGTGAACTTTGCTGATTCCCTGATTAAGGGTCCTGTAGGAATAGCTAAATAGTGTAATATCTAAATTGACTGGTGCCTCTTCCCAGAAGTGGACATCTCTGACTTCTGAAATCCACTAAGAGCAGTGGGGCTGTGCGTCCCACAGGCCAATGTGCTGATTTTTCTGCTCAGTGTTTGTTTTCTGAGTGTGGTAAAGATCAGTCTGCATAGTTGATAGGACTAGATTTTAAAACAACACAGACAAAACTACTTTCCCCTCCATGTTTGTGATATCTGGAGGCTGATAGATAAGTATAGGGCTCTTTTGTTTCATATTTCCTTTCTCATCCTTAGGAATTTTATCCCTTATGGAAACAAGGCAAAAAAACAGAAGCAAAATAAAATGACTGAAGTAAATAAACATGTCTTTTTCTCTTCTCTTCCTGACTGAAACTGTCACCTTAACTTGCGCTGTGCCTTTAATAGGAGTTTGTCAGCTAAATAAAACTCTTCAGCTGCTTTCTCTAAGTAGCCATCAAGCAAATCTGACCAAATATGAAGAAGCTGCCCTGTTATAAAGCTTTATCAGTGTAGTTAAAAGATTTATAGAGGCAATCATATTAAAAACCTTCTTTTGTCAAAGATGGAAGAAGAGGAATCCATGAATTTCATAACTGAAATGCTCAAATGCAGGATAAATGCTACTGAATACCTTGTTATGTAGTGTCTTATGTTTCAACACACTGCAAAACTGCAAATGTGCTTATACATCCTGGGAGTTTGATGTGTGAGGAAGGAGAAGGAATACATGATCTATGGCTGCCCTATCACATTCAGCAGGCAGTTCAACCCTTCACTGGCTCAGCTGATAGCCCTGGTAGAATATGTCAAAGCTAAAGATCCATCTCCATTGCCAGTCATCCAGAGCACATTACAACTTGAAGGCAAACTCTAGACATTAAAACTTCCAAGGCAGTGGTAAGGGAGATGGAATTAGTGGGTGGGACAGCATAAAAAAAAGGGTTTTCACTCAATCCCTATGACTATTTCACTTCCAGTCTTTTCTGAGGCCCCTGAATCCACTTGCATCGCCAATAAGTAACCAGAGAGAGAGAGCAGCACCTTTTTCTCTTTCATTTTAAAGAAACCAATGCATCTTCTAGAAAATAAAATGGAAAGTTTAAAAATGTAGTTTTGCTTAGAAATCTTTTTAAATTAAGGGCCTCCTGGGCAACAGTGAACAGCACTGTTAGTAAAATGGCAGGGTGTGGTGCTACAGGTTTTGGCACAGTAAAAGAAGCCATGTGCTGCAGCAGGATATAAGAGAATTGTTAACACTGGCAAGATTAGCTTCACAGTCCAGTTTCACTCCTGATGGCAACAGCTAACTAACCACACCTTGAGATATAGTTCCACCAGGGAAGGGAAAGCACCCTACGGATAGGGTACCTATCCATATTCTATGCTGGGCATGTATATGCACCTCTTAATAAGAAGAAAGCAGTAGACAGGGAATAGATAACAGAATTTCTTTTACTTCTTTTTTTTTAATTTTTTTTTTTTAATTTATTTTTTATTGCACATATTCCTCTCTGTCAGCTCTTTGACTGGACATTACCTGAAATAGCAAGCAGAACTGTATTGGTCTACTGCCCTATTTAGGAAACATTGAGCTGATGACAGTTGTACACTTCTCTTCATATGTCTGCTTTTCTTCCTTTGTTTTGGAGTTTCACTTCCAAGCAAGAACACCTTCAAATGGATAAAGACAAGCTTTAATTGAAAACTTGAACACAATGCTGAATGTGTCACAGTGCTTGGACAGTCACTGTACACAAACATTTATATTCAATGAAAGGAAGGTCCCACTAACCAAACCCAGCTTGATTGGAATCTGAGACTGCCAAGCAGTATTTGTCAGGCATAACTATAGCACAGAGGCAGTAATACGCTGTTTTTAGCTAGATGGCTATAGGGAGGTCGGTAAGGGACCTAGGGTTGCCTGGATGGAGGTACTGCAAATGCTGCAGAAAAAACTTTTGCAAAACATTTTACTCTGGACAATGAAACATATCTAGTAATTGTTCTTGTCATGAAGATTCAGTCAATAACTGCTAAAATAGTTTAAACTTTTTTATTTTTTTATTTCAAATTGTCTACTAGTTTGGTATAGATCAATAGCCCCAGAAATCACGTAAAACCATGACAGCAGACAGAATATACACAACAGTGTAAAACATCAATCAAAATTAAATATGCATGCTGTATGAGAACATCAAACTGTATATGTGTATGTATATATATTTTTAACTCTTAACATTCCAGAGAATGTAATCCTTACACAAGTGTCTTTTTGGTTATTTGCTTAGACTAAATTATCATTATACCAAATATGAGTTGTTCTCTAAATTTTTTGAAAAAATCCTAAACTGACAATTAGTGTGAAATACTGTGAAGATACCTTGCACAGTGTGGCAGAGATCTTGCTAAATTATCCGTGGTATTGGGAACTTGCAGGTCGCTGACTATCCCAATTTAATTTGGCTAGTACAGGACATTTCTAATAATTAATACTGTAATAACACTTAATGATCTGCACTCATGCAATCTGAAAAAACAGCTAATGGTGCAGTTTTTAGCAACTGCACAAACAGCAAGTTTTAAATTTGTCAAATGCTGCTATTTCAGCATCACACAGTCATGCAGTAGACCCTGCCTGTGGGGCTATCACTGATCCAGTCACTAGTCTTGGCCATGATATAGCAAGAGGCAAAGGACTTGGTCTCAAGGGGGGTGTTCCTTTGGAATTAAAAGTGGGAGCACTGTGTTCACAAGGAACCACTAACACACCTTATTTCCTACTTGTCCCAGGGTTGTGAACAGAAGGGATAAGAAGACAGAGGGAAATGGAAGATCAGAATAAAAAAATCCTATCTGTTTATTTATCTCATAGTGGTTTGTTAATTTTAGAACTAACTTCTCTTTGAATTCCTTTCCTTTGAATTCCACAGTCTCTACATGAAGTGGTCTGGTTGATATAAATGTAGGCTTTATTCTGTAGTCAGGGTAATAAGGTCATCAGCACTGGTTTGTCTACTGCAACATAGTAGAGTTTAACCTTCTGAAAGTAGATTGGCATTTTTTTTATGTGTATTTCAAACATTGTTTTTATGGTGAAGGCTTTAGGGAAATTCCCAACGGTCTATATTGGAAATGGCCTTTGAAACAAACAATTAAAAGAAAATCAGCTTACAGAAATTTGACGACTATAAGGCGCACCAGATTATAAGGCGCACTTCCGAGTTGTTGGCATGTTTCCGTACTTTGTCCAGATATATAAGGTGCACTGGACTATAAGGCACACTTTTTTTTTTGCAGCGAGAATCAGCACGCAGCTTTCCAGACTAACAAATTAGTAACAGAATTGCGCGATCACAGGGTTTTCTGGCAGGTGTTCAATTTGCAAACATTTTTCACGGATCGGTGTAGCCTTTAAATGCAGCCCCAGATGCCCTCCCTGTGCCGCGGGCCCCGGCACTCCCGCCTGCCATTCCCCTGCACCCTGCAGCCACCCCTGGCACTGGGCTGCTCGCTGCTTGCTGCTCTTGTGGTTCTCGCGGCACTCGCGGTTGGCATGGCTCTCACGGTGTACGGCTCTTGCCTGCTTGTGGTCATTTGATTGCGAGCTTCATGTTTGTTGTTGCGCAATGTGAAACAGAAATTGTTTTGAGATCCCTTCAATACTCAAACTTTTCCCATATAAAAGGCGCATCAGATTATAAGGCGCACTTCCAGGTTTTGATCAAAATTTTAGGCTTTAAGGTGCACCTTGTAGTCGTGAAATTACTGTAATTCAGTAATTCTCTCCCCCAACTATATCCTGAGAATGCACACAAGTTATCCCCTTGGTGTTATAAATTCAAGCATATTTATCCCTGAAATAGATTTGGGCATTCTTTAAAACAGCAGAATTTCGCTGAAGACTAGTCCCAATATGAACACTAAGTTATACTTTTCTAACCCACACTTCAGGACCTGCTTTTCATTACACTGTGATCCTTGCTTTAGAAAGTGGTTTTATTGGCAAGCAATGATTCAAATAAAGTGAGAAGGTAAGCATAAGGCACCCTTTCCTGGGTGCAGAAAGGAAGACTCAGGAAGAAAAATGGTTAACTGCCCAGTAAATTAATGAGAGTAGAGAAACATCTTATTTTGACTGGAAGACAGATCTCATGTGAGTTTACAGAGGAATCTACATGAATAAGATCTAAGTGAAACAGCTTAGATTTTGAGGGAATGAAAAGAGGTTTATCGTCTTCCCTTAGTTTAACTAAAACCATGGACTTCCCAATTAAATCAGGATCACGTGAAGATTTATTAAAAAAATTAAAAGCTTTAACATGCAAATTTCAGGATTTCCTTTATCCTTGGAATTTTAAAATTAAGATTTCTTTTAATCTTCTATTAATTTGTTCCTGTGCTTAGTGCTGGGAGCCAGCAGTCAAGGAAAATAGATCAAACTGATAGAGAAATCCAGCAAAAGAGGATAGGCATTTGTGCTTTCTCTTCATGATCTTTTGATATGTACAAATCAATAAAATCTTGTCTAGTAACTCATTTGCTGGTATATTGACTCTGATGGGGAAAGAACTAAATTTAAAAATTTTAAATTTTTTAAAAATGGTTTTAAGGAGAGAACAGGAATGTGGAAGTTTCACATCTCTCTTCTCCTGAGGGCTCTTTCAATAAGGTTTTAATGTCAGAATTATACTAGGCTGATATTTTAGTGAGATGGATGTATGCCTTTTATGTCCAGCTGTAAAAGAAAATGTCCATTGCTTGTAGGAGGTGACTCACCTACTTTAGGCCATAGTTAGTTCAGTTTATCTGAATGTAGAGACTGCTTTGACCACAGACATGCTCCTTACATGCAACATTAGAGCCTCATCTGTAATGACTGAGCTGTGAAAACTCAAAAGTGAAGAACAACTAGCCAAAATGAAACCTGTGATTGTGATTATGATTGTGATTGTTTTCAAAATGTTAAGAAACCTCATTGTTCTGTCTGGCAGTGTAGTAATTCCAAGGGAAAAAAAATCCTGTTGTCTTTAGTGGATGTAGTCTCATCCTACATGTATTTTATGAAAATACCAATACACTCCTTATTTTACTTATGATTTATTACCTCTTTTTTCTTGTTTTTCATTCACCCAAAAATCAGTAGCATTTATTAATCTAGACAGGTCTGAGTGCATGCAAATAAGATTTCAAGTGCCCCTCAACTCTGTTAAAAAAGGCACATGACTAATCTAAACCATTTTATGAGTAATTGGTTTCCACATCAGACTAAATTAGCAACACACAGGATTTTTTTCAGTTTGTTTGTATCCCATTATGACATTCTGTTGCATTAGGATATCAGGAGATGGACAAGACTAGCAAAAAAAACCCTACATAGGAACAAACAGCTCATTAAAGTTCATGCAGGCTCTAAAACATGACGGTATATGGCCTTTCCATGCTTAATTAAAGATGTCAGTCAAAGAAGTAAGCAAAAGAGAAGTAAAATGTTTGTAAAACTTTCATGGGTAATTTTGATGGACACAGATTCATGCATTAGCATGTGGTTTCACACATGTTGACAAAGATTACTGAGTCTAGAAACTTATTTTAGCCATTTATTTTAACTCTCTAGTGATAATAATACCAGTCACGACTCCTGTCTGGAATAACTGGACTATCTACAGTAACAAACACATTTCATTTCTGGTTTTATGTCATTCATTTCCTCTTTTTCCTTTTTGTTGTTATTTCCCCCATCTTTCTTCTTCTCCTTTTTCTCCTTTTCTAAGATTATGTATTTATTTAGAATATGTTTGTAAATATATTGAAGCATAACTCCCCCATATATGGCTGAAGCAAATATGGCTGAGCAGATGATGGCCATTTCATCTCCCAAAGACAATGCTTCTTCTTTGCCAGGACATGAGACTGAGCATGAATCAGCAGCTTCCTAGAGTATCCTTAAAACCCCAAAGCATAAATGATTGGGAGAAAACATGAGTCTGTCATCAGTATAAACAATTTTAGTCAACATCTTATGTTGAAAATGGACTTTTTTGCACTGTTTTGTTTATTGACAAGAAATTATTTGCCAGAAATATCACTGAATTTATGTTTTTTCCTTACTTGAGGAAATAGAAAGAAGTTGCAGTTTGCAGTAAAACACTGGAGAATTAATCCAACCTCAAAATTTAATTCATCTTTTTCTGAGATTTTTCTGTCCCTACTCTTTGAAAGCTGTAGTCATAACTGAAAAGGGTGTAAGATTTATTTCCTACTATGCCAAACTTGAGGAATGTCCAAGTTTAATATCAGTCTCAAAAAATAGAAGTAAAGTAAATTATTGCCAAAAAATATTCTTAATTCCTAAAGAAATCAAAGAACAATGAAAGTCAATAGCATTTTCAGGTATTTCAAAACTGTCAGTAGAAAAGAAAATGAAAACTATCATGAGTTTTTTCTATATGGAATAAATTACATTCAGCAGAAGAGACTCAGCACCTCCTCATGTGTGAGACAAGTGGTGTGTTTTAGCAAAACACACTGTGTGTTTTATTCAAGGAAGTGCTGAATTGAGATCCAAATGTTTGAGGCCCACTTGAAAACATGTAGACAGTACTTTCTTAACTCACACCCCCTCAGTTTATGTTACAGTTTAGAAGTCCTCATAACTACAAATGTTCAATCTATTTTAGGACCTGGCAGAGATTACACCATGTGTTCTTCAGCATCTTCTGGCAATTTAATGTGACCATTTTTCCTAACAAAGAGAGCTGCCTTTAAAAGATATTTTTAATGGAATCAACACTTTAAATGTTCTATCTGAAATTCTATGACTTTCCAAAAAGACAAGCTATGGTCATCTGTGTCACTTTACTAAACTGGCTTCCTTATGGTACTATTACATTTACAGTTTGTTATCACAGTCCTAGTTTTTCTGTAACAATCATTGAAATAACTCAAGCATTCAATCCTGGCAAGCCACAGACTATTCAGCACTTTGAAATTCATAGATTTAACAGCATAGTGTCAGATCATTTTTCATAACCCTTGGTTCCTTGTCAGCATGTCATAGCCAGTAAAGAGCTGCTAGATTAGTACAAATATATAAATCTTTTCTCAGCTTCACCTCACTGCTGTTTAATACTACTTTACTACACCACTGTTCTTACTAGTTTAAAATACCTTCTGTTTGGAGAAACGCATATTTGTTATTATTATTAGGGAGTTTTTCTGCAATTTCCCTGAGCACAGGCTGACAGCTGCATAGCACGTTGTCATTTATCATTGTACACAAGATCTGTCAACTTGGGAATCAATTTCAATAAAAAAAAAATCTGCATGAAATTAGTTTGTGAGAGGGAAAAAAAGCCCCAGTTATGTCTATTGTATGTGCAATTCTGTGGCTCTGTTTATTTATTTATTTTTGTCTACTTTCTCCTCTTTTTTTTTTTTTTTTAATTTTGGCTGTGAAAGGTACTTAATGTACCAAAAACAATTTGTAAAAGCGTTATTTCACCAATTGGAAGTGTGTACGCCTTGCTGAGGTCTCCCTTATCTAACTGTTGCTAATACATTTTCATGCTGTGCTCTTATGGCTTCATTTTACAGTTGACGAGATCACCCACTCCATGCTGTGTTGGAAATGGGACCCTCGTCACTCTAGTCCACAGAGTGCACTTAACATGTGAGCAACAAACAACAAAAAGTTACTGCCTTAAAACATCTTCCTCATCCCTTCATCCCTTTGTTGGAAACTTAGCCTTGCTTTTATGGCTTGGTTTAATAAACTAAAGCATAACAGCCATGTAAATCAGAAATCCCCTGCCTCTCAAAACGGGAGGATTTACTCACCTATATATTCCGTTGAGTTAACCTCAGAGATCAGTAACACTCTGCAGATTCTTTGAAAACATGTAGCACTCATCCTCTGCTGACCTCACCCTCCTCAAAGCCTGCATCAAGAGAAACAGGGTTTTTTCATGACACAGTATTTTTCTTCACTTTGGTTTAATTTCTTGTACATCTTGCCCTATAACTAGATAAACATCTAAGACCTGCAGTTAATAAAACCAACTGGGGCAATAATTGCTGTGAAATTATGTTCTGGGCAGCTGAAAAGGAGGGATCAGTGCTGGAGTCTCCTGTTTTTTACCCTGTCAGTTTTTTTTTCATTTGTTGTCATCAGGGCCTGATGATTCTGCTGACAACCTTGTCAGAAAATGAATTTTTCACTCCCCACTTGATTGACTCCAGTCATAGCATGTAACTCTGTCAAAAAGTGCCACTCTCAGGCTCACTCACTCATATGTTTCAGTTTTCAACAGCAATGCTGAGTGGACAGACAGACACATAAAACTATTAAATATTCAGAAGGCATATTTCACCCTTAATTTATAGTTCTTTATTGCCCCTGTGAAATGCCATGTGTTCCATGCTTTAAATCACTTGTTTTCAGAAATGCTTCTTTTGGAGGAAGAAGTTTTGCAGATTCTGTACTTGTATTAAAGCACCCACGTTAAGTTCTGCAGATTTCTTGATGAAACTAATATTTGAATGTAAGTCATTAATACCACTCAGTTTCATATACTACTATTGATAAAAAATATGCCTTTCAAAGAAGACTAGTTTATGTTATAATAACAGATGTCCTCAAAATATGGTCTGTGGAAATGACTCAGTAATAGTGTAAAAAGTAGTAATTGGAGGATCTGCTAGATCCTGAATTTTTCACACCAAAGGATTGTGGGGAGAATTCTTGTTTGTGAGGATTCAATCAGCCTTTAGTGCACGTCACTGGAAACTGCATTAAAATGCACAAAAGTGCCTACAGTACTTCCAAGATGCAAAAAATCACAAATCTTTTTATCTGTGAGCTGAAAGTGCTTGCATAACACGAGTGGCATCACAAGGGGTGATCTCTGTAGCAGGCCCAACTCTTTGAGAGATCACTTCATTATACCAGGAGTAGAATAGACTAGACTAGATTAGAGTACAGCAAGTTTGATAAAAAACATACACAAAACAGTTTGTGGCACCACAAGGACTACTAGCTTATTATTATTAAAATGCTGGTAAAAAAATAAGAGCTATTGGAAGAAAAAGTCTGTCAAAAAAATAAATAGAAAAAGTGCCAGTAACATTTGTTTGACACTGGAGCAGTGCTTTTAGAATATACTCTTATCTGCACTTGTACTGGCATCAATAAGACATGGCTCATTTGAGGTTGATGAAGTTACACAGGTGCTAAGAGCTATTATACAAAAATATATCATATTGATAAAAAGATAAGCACAGATAAACCACCCAGTATAACCTGGCCTCAATTAACAAGGCTTTGCATTTGACACCAATGAAGGCAAATTTTGCAACTAATATGTGATGTCATCACCAGCTGTAAGCAGTCTAGTAACCAAAAATAAAATCAGCATATGCTGTTCTCAGAAAGGTGTAAGACATTTTCATGTGATTGATGTTTTCCACACTATTTTCATTTCAAAAGTGCAAGAAAAGTTGATAGAAGCAAGAGGATGGCAGGAGAAAACCCCACAATTTGAAATTACTTTAAATTTAGCAGCAATAACAAAGGGTTTTGAAATGTATTCTTGTCATTCATTTCGATATAATTATCCTAACATGGATATAGTTTTTCAGTATGTGATCATTTATTGGAACAACTTGTTTTAAAAGAAGTATGGTAATTTTGCTTTCCGAACAAGTATATCAAAGAATCTGTCAATTTATTTTTTTAATAGTAATGTCTTATCTTGAAGAAAATAGTGAGGTTATTGACTTTTCTTTTTCTTTCATTTCTGGGATTTGGTTCCAGCAGGCAAATTTTTTCATCCAAGACAATTATAACTCTAAAAACAAATAAAATGTAATTACCTTTTTGCCACATTATAAGGAATTAAGTAGTATCAGCAGCAGCTATATGCTTTCTTCAAAGGTGTTGCTTTTGTAAGCATTATGATTAGCTAACCAGATTCAGAGAAGTGGGAGAAAGTGGGAAGAAGGCTGTCATGAAAGAGTCCGTGATTTCATGCAAAAAAGGAATATATCTCACATACTGATTGAATTGAAAGATGTAGGGGTAAAATTATCTTATCAATTTTTATATATCATCGCATTTCACCTTTACATACAGTATTTCCTGGCTTTACAATTATGCTCCCCAAGGGCTTCATACTTGTATAATTTGTGAGCAAAAAAAATTCTGAAGACTTAAATAAACAGTCTCTACAAATGATACCTCTGGACCTAGAGTTTTAATAAAATATCTCTACAAATGGTACTTGCAGTCTCCATGTAAAGAAGGTGAACTGAGTGCTCAATTTTCTGTGACAGACACTGAAAATTATTAGCCTTTTTAGAAATGATCTGTGAGAAGGAGTCAGTTGTTGATCTTGAAGAGCTTTGATATATAGTACACTTATTTTTTTTAACCAACCTTCTGGACAGTAATCTCCAGTTTGAATGACAACTTTTTTGCACTTTGACAGGTAGGCTTAAGTCCACAAAGATGCTTTTTTGATGGAAATAAAGAAAGAGAAGTGTCTCATGATGCTTAAATTGTATCAACCTATTGCTAAAAGGAAAAAACCCCAACCCTCTAAATAACTAAAAAGAAATTAACACAGGGCAGTAGAAAATTAACAAATAAGGAACAGAAACCTATATTCAATGAGAGAAACAAATAGAGTTTAAAGGGAGAAAAAAACTCCCAGGGAAATTAAAACAATTACCAGTTATTTTAGGAAATAAATGTTCAGTAATGTATTCTGAGGATTTGACCAAAATAGTGCCAGTGTCTCACAACATTTTAGATAAAGTTACAAACACACAGAGGAGCAGTCAGAACACTTGATCCAAAAAATTACAGATCAAGGACCTGATACACACAGGGGTTATTTGAAAAATGACTGTCTAGAGCTGGAGCAGAGTGTCTCATACACATTGTTGCTATAAAAAGAAGGGATAAGGAGAAGGAAGGACAAAAGAATGAAGAAGAGGCCTAAATGACAATAGTGGGAACTTCTATGACCTTTTTTTTTCTTCTTTGAAGTAAAATGCAGAAATGAAGAGTCATGATTAAACATGAGTGAAAAAGGCAGAAAAGTTCTTTTTAGCAAGTCTACTTAAACTAATTGTTTCCTCTTGCCTGTTATTTATTACAACCCAAGTGTACAACCTAGTGTCACCCCACTCAGGTGGAAATGTGAGCATGTGGGCTATTTAATATAGTAATTTGCCTAATGTAGCACAATTACAGAAATGTGCTGAGTAACTTTGGGCTGATTCCCCAGGAAAGAATTCTTTATGGAGTGCCTACAAGGTACACCTGTGCCTCATTGAGTCGATATTTTTGCCATGTTGATTTGAAGAACAAAATAGACTTAGGAGATTCTACTTCCATAATTACAAAGAACATAAAAAAGAGACATTAAAGCTCGAAGAAAAACTTAAAAACCTGCCACACAGTACAACAGGACGGCAAAAATACAAGGCTAGCTCTAACTTTGCACCTAGGAGCCTCTGTATAGCAAACAATTCCATTTTGTTAACAAGCCACAAGCGTACACTTAAGAAGCAGGTGAACAAATGTAATTGTGAGAAGTACAATGATGCTTCTAAGACTAAATTGTCTTCCTCTCAAGGCACATGTGTTCATCTATTGCACAGTATTTTTTGTGTGGTTTTATCTTTCTCCTCTATTTTAAAACAAATTAATGGCTTTCCCTTAATGACCTAAAAGAGGTTAAGGTGTAAACCTTAAAGGATTTCTTTTCAAACATGTCACATCTCCTCTTTCCGTATTATTAAAATAAAGTAATTGTCATCTTCTTGTCTCTGTTTCTCTGAATTCCTGGCTTTGGTCTGGCCTGTGAGGTCAATACAGACCAAAGGCCATTAATATCTGATAACTGCAAAGGACTTGTACTAAACACTGATATTCCCATTATGATCTCTGGTGAATAGGTTTCCATATCAGAAAAACACCATTAGAGTTATCGGCAGCTGGCACAGTTTTAACCTCAGCAGAGGCCAAGGCACAAACAAACAGAGACTGAAAAACCCCATTATCTCTAGAGGCACTTCTACTACTCTGAGCACAGGTAGATTGGTGAGGTACCAGGGGGTAAATCTGCCCTCTGCTCCTGCCATACCCATTCCTTGCACAGATGTAACCTCCATGACTGACAATCTGACCACTGTGACTAGCTTTTCATTCCGTTTATTTGCTCTTAAGCCTTCTTTGCAGACACCCTTTATTCTAGAGAATCAAATACATTGGAAAATAATCCAAGTGTTCAGACAGCTTCAAAGGTAAAGCTATGCTGAAATTGGTACTGAAAGCAAGACTTTTAATCCTTCACACTTTGATGACCTAAATTAAACTCCACATTTAAAACTCATATTTTTCATGAGTTAATTTTATTCTCAGTAATACATGTATTTCTTGTATGGGAGAAGATCCACACACTGTGGCCCTACAAACACTTCACTCTCCAGCAGCTGACCCATATTTAGCACATTTGTCACTACCACTTCTGCACAATCCACCTCAGATGCAAATGGATATTTTGATTTGAGCCTTACAGTCATAAAACATTTCAGAGTGACACAGAAGTTCCAGTGGACTGCTGAGGATTTCCAGTCATTTCCTTTCCCAAATACTGGCAGCTGCGCTAAGGTGATGTGTGTCTCTGGTTAACTGATACTAACACTGGCAGTCTGGTATGGAATATACTTGTCTGTGGGTGTTAGGGTTGAGATGTAGGTGAATGCATAAGGAGAGTTTTGTCAGAGGTGAATCTGGATTTGACCAATCAGCTCTGGACTTTTAGTAGAGGCATTAGCAGCAAATACTCAAGGGAACATAAACATTGAAGAAAATCATGTGACATCCATGCTAGAGGGAGTCTGAGAGAGCTGGGGCTGTTCAGTCTGGAGAAGAGAAGGCTTTGGGAAGACCTTATCACAGACTTCCTGTGCCTGAAAGGGGCTTACTAAAAGGCTGAAAGGGGAATTTTTACAAGTACTGCTAGGATGAGGGATAATATGTAAGATGAAAGAAGGTCAATTTAGATTAGACATTAGGAAGAAATTCTTAACTGTGAGAGTGGTGAGACATTGGCACAAGCTGTCCAGAGATGTGGATACCCTATCCATGGAAGTGTTCAAGACCAGGTTAGATGGGGTCCTGAGCAACCTGGTCTAGTGGAAGGTGTCTCTGCCCATGGCAGTGTTTTTGGAACAAGGTGATATTTAAAATCCATTTCAACCCAAAACATTCTTCATTCCATGATTTTATGACATTGTAGTCATCATCACCTTAAATAGTAAAGAGATCTTAATGAGAAAGGTTCACCACTATTCACATGCAGAATCAATGTCCCTGTACTTGTTGCATACTGTCTGGAAAGGAGCATAAGTCCTCATATGCAAGGTGGAAAAGCAAAAGATCTGAAAGTTTAATCTAAACAAGCTTCTACTTACCCATGGCTTCAGTTTTCAGGTAAAAATAAATTGCTGGAGTATTTGCAGACTATGAGCGCTTGGTGATGGTGCAGCACCTGGAATCAGAAAAAAAAATCTTCTCTATGTCTCTGTTGACTGGAAATTCATTTGTATATATATGCTACAAATCACTATCTCCACCAACTGCTTGATATGGAAAGAAGAAAATGATGCTAGTAATGTATGACCCTGAGAGTAGAGGAATTGTAGCTATTTACATCAGTTGTCAGCAACCTGCTGCTTGTTTGCGGTGTTGCTGCATGGATATAGATAACCTCTCTGAAACATTAGCTGAGACAAAGCAAGTAATTCTTTGTTGACACATTGTCAGTTTCTAATTTGTTCTCAAACTGTGAGGTAAATCCTCCATCTCCTCTGGAAAAAGGGCTGCTCTATCTCACATCAGTCTTTCTGCCCTTTTCACTTTCTATTCTCAGCTGGAAATGCAGTCGAAAAGGAGTTTCCTGCCCGGAAACTGATAAAACGCACCAACAAAATTATCTGGAGAGTTTAACCTTAGCTGCGGTCCCTTTACATCACCCTGAATAAAAACACAGAGCAATGCAGAAGGAAAACTGTGATCCTTATTACAGCAGCATCAGAAATCAGGAGGACTGCAGTTGCAAGGGACAGAGGTTATCCCTTGAACTTGAAAAATGTTACTTTAGCTACAGAAATAAATGCCTTAGATCCAGGTCTTGGTGAGAGAAAATGAAAAGCTGAGAAACAAAATCACAGTGATGGCTCTTCATGAAACATCGTTATGTCAAGAAGAAATGGCAAATGCTGTGGCAAGGACTTCATCCTTTTTCCACTCCTACTTCTTGGTACCTTTGAGGAGTCTGCACTAGGAATACAGTAAAATGTAATGTGCTAAGAATTTCCTTGTAGAGAGATTGACCTGATTACATTTCACTGGGCATAGTAGCTCATTCTTCTTTCTGACTGCTGCTCAGATAGAAGACTGACAGCTGGACTCCATCACTTGGATTAATGGGTTAAAAGCTGACATCTTTTTAGTATTTTGAACTTTATTTTCTTTATCAGCTTGACTTTCATGCTCAGAGTGCTCTTGCCACAATATTCTTTTAAAAGTACACTTGTCAGGGTCCATTTGCTACTAGCTACCTTGATGGTGACATCAGCAATGGCTGTGGTTTACCTTTTGACCTTAGAGAGGCAGCAGATGGGCCCAGTAATAAATCCCGATTATTAGTGAAGGAGCCAATAGCTTGGAAAGGCAGAAATAAAAATCAGGCAGTTTTACACGGCAGCCCTTGTTATTTGCTGTGATATGGAGTTGTGGGCTGTGCCAGGAGCGATGCTGAGCAGCCTGGGCTGCCCTGCAGACCTGCATTCCCGGGCAGGGAGTGTGTGCCATGCCTCCAGCATCCTCCTCTTCCTGCCCTCTCCCCAGCATCCCAAACTGCCTCCACACATGATCCGCTTCAGCTTTGGACTCCATGACCTAAAAGCAGCAGGTGGAAGGATATGAGCTCTCAGGGTAGACAAGGAGCATCCAGGGCCGGGCCCTTCTCCCCAGCTGATGTGGTAATGGCTGATTGGTGCCATGCAAGCCCTTGTGGAGGATGCAAGGGGTTGGAATTCTGGCCTCAACACAGCCCAGGTTGGGCAAAGGACAGAGGAACTTCATCATGGTGTTTTTACAGTGTTTAAAAACAAACCACAGACCCACAAAAAACTATGGCCAGTCTCCTACAGCATCAGTTTTGTGCTCCCTATGCCGGGGTTTGCGGGCAGGGTGGCTGAGGACTTGCAGCAGGTACCTACAGTGCATTGGTCAGGCTTTGGGTATGGAGAATGCTGCATGGCTCATAAATATTTCCCATTTTGGAATAAAGGTGTTTCTGTTTTACTTTTGTCTGGTTAGGGTTTTTTTCCCAATGTGTATAGTTGGATGGAAGAATTTTCCTAACTGTTTCTATAGGTTTATGTACTTACATCCTGCAGCAAAATTGTGTGAATAAAGACAGTAAGATTTTTTTTTTCTTTATATTAACACATAATAGCTCAGCTGCATAAACCAGATTTTCAAAATCCCTTTGTACCCAACATGGATAGGTCATCATGATCCAGTACATGAAAGAATGAAGAAACTGTCACTACTTAAATATTAGGTATAAATTACCCAGGAATAATGCACACTAAGATTTTTTTTCTCTGAAATTTCTATGTGTGTTTTTTGTAATTTTAGTATTTTTTGCTTTTTCTAGGATGTGTGATAAGGCAAAACACCTTTAGCATCCTTGCCATAAGTCTGTCAGAAAAGAAAGAGATAAGTAATTTTGTCTTTTTTTCTCCATGAGTTTTTGTTGAGATCTTGGAACATTTGAAGTTTTCCAGGAATTGCTGTTCTTTTAATAGTTATAGAAGATATCTTTCAAAAAATAACATTAAAGAAAATTGTACGAGATGCCCAATTCTCACTCCTTTTATACATGTGAACACTGTGGGCCCTGTGAACAGACTACAGCTTTTAAACCAAATCAAAGATAATGTCACACTTTTTGTGTCTTAAAACTTTCCTATTTGGAGGAATAATTTTACTTTGTCTTGTCTTAATTTGCAAACTAATAATCAACTATTGGTTTTGTAGAAAGTGATTTCCAAATCAACAGCAGTTTTGTGGTTTCCCACAAATCAATCATTTAAAATTATGGTAAATTATCAAGCAATTCCCTCCCCAAAAATGTAATGAAAATTAGGATATTTTTGATTGTTGGCTGTATTTACTTCAGGAATTTGATGGAAAAAAGTTCTTTTCACATCAGTTAGTTTTACAATTATTTTTCAAAAACGGAAGTAATTTCTAGGTTAAAATAAAAAGATTTTTGTTTTTAAAAACATATTTTTAAGAATATTATTGATTTACCTGGGTAGAATTTTTTTCTGTTGAAATATTTTATAGTAGTTTTAGATGCAGTGCTGCAGTCTTTGTTAAAAGAAGTAACAGCAAAAAACAATTTTAGATGCCATTTTCTATCTCTGTATAATGTCAGTGAAGAATATACATAGGAATTGGGCCGTTATTTTGTATAACAACAAACACAAGCTTACTGTGAAATTATTAACAGCTAGTGGTTTCACTTCATCAGTCGTTAGTTATATCAATCATTTCTGTGCCAGCATGGAAACAGAAGCTCTACTGTTTTGGAGAAGAAAGTGTATGTGTATGTTGTGTGTGTTCCATATAAATTACCCAGGTGTTTTAACACATCCAGGTGGTTTTTTATTCCTTTTGGAAAAACAGAAAGGAAACAACCCAAGGGCTAATGTTCTAATTATCAGTGGTTGTGCAAGCCTCCAAAAAGCATGTATTCTATAACCCCTGGAAAAATTCTGACATGTTATAAACTGGCTAAATTAGCTTCAATCAGTAAACAAACAAATTGGTGCCAGCACAATAGTACAATAATGCAGTGCATACTAAGTGACTTATTTTCCTAATGCCAAAAATAGCTACACAAACCAATGCTAAATAGCTTTGATTTTTCTTTCTAAAATTTGAGTTGGAAGTTGTAAAAAGTCATAATTCCTGACTTTTAAAAAAGAACAGTAGAACTAGAACATCTACTTCTCAAAGATTTTTGTGCAAAATTCTTTCTGGACTTTGGCTTGCAACCCAAATCACATATGATTCAAAATGTTAGAAATGAAACATATTTCATTCAAATGCTGTGACAGCTCTGGAAGCTCAGGTGCATGATTTTTTCTAGTTTAGCATTGAAAGAAGAAGCCAAGTTCTTCTTCAGTCCAGGTTATACTGGGCTAAACTAAGTAATATTGAAATAGGATGACTTATGTAGGAGAAGAGCATAAAAACCTGCAAGGAAAAGTTAAGATGCTCCACAGTAGGCTTTAGAATCAATGTTAGGGCATGGAAATGTAATGGAAAAGCATAATTTTTAGTTCTCTAGCTCCTGATGGCTCTTTATTGATTTTTTGGTTCCATGAAGGAAGATACTGTGAATATGTGAATTTTCTCAATGGCCCTACCTGATTGCAGAAATGTGTAGAAAATGTTGCAGGAACCATTTTTGGGGATTTTTGTTTGTTTGTTTTTGGTTTTTTGGTTTTTTGGTTGTTGTTTTTGTTGCTGTTTTGGGTTTGTTTTTTTTTTTTTCATTTTTGTGCTTTTTATTTTATTTTTTGCCATCACAGAGTAAGTATAATTCTGGTAATAGACTTTGGTTGCAATCTCTCTAAGGGTGAATATAATAAATATATTCTGTAAACATAATTTATCTTGTGTTTAGGAAATGGAGCTAAATTCAGTTCAGAGTTTTGCAGTTTGAAATACTGTAGCTTCTTAAATTTTTGTTTTTTGACTTCTTAAGGTGAAATGTAGTATACTGTCTCTTGTGTGTAGGTAAATTCTTCTCAACTTCATTTTTCTTTTATAATGACATAATGTCAGGTAAGTCATCAAAATGTTTTATTTATGTTTTTATCTTCTTTTGACTACTCAACACATTGATGCAAATATCTATGCCAGAATACAGATCATTACATTTATAAATTAATATGAAATAAAACCAGCATACCTCAAGTACTTCCTTCTTTCCAAATCCAAAACGCTTTTTCATAAGTGATATAGAAGATTTCTCTCTTTGAAAATTACACTGGCAGACACAGCACAATAGAAGAAAAGGTCTGTATGTTACTGAACAGCTTATTTTCTGCCTCTTTCAATAATGTTTCTATTTTGACCAGTCAATGGTACTGGAAGCGGCATATTTGCTGACAAAAGTAAACTAGATCTATGTACATGAATTTATGCTTTCAATGAGGAACGCTTTGTTTTAAGTGTTGTGTTCTCTCCTGTCCTGATTTAGCTAACGTATTTCTCCATGTGAAACTGAATAATTAATTGTCCCAATGGTGCTATCAGGAAAGTGTTTTCAATTGTTGTTTCTGGAGACTCCATTGCTACTCAGCTCCCATGAATATGTCGATAAACATATATGGTTGACTGAAACAGAACATATTTCTTTTACACAGTTTACAGTCTTTTTTGGAAAATATAAGAGATGTAGATATTTAAACTGCTGGTGTTCTTTGTGCAGTAACAGAGTTCTTAAGTCTGAACTGTTGCTTTTCTAGACCGTGATCAATACATTGAAACAGGAAAATAACTACTGGTAGCCTTACTAGAAAATAAAAATTGTACCTAAAACCATCTCTAATAAAAAAATTGCCGATCTTGGTAAAAAGCAGACATTCCGCTGGTGGTTTTTTTTATTATTTTTTATTTTAAAGCAGTGTTTCCTCAATTTTATTTGCTGCTTTTGCAGAATCATGCTTGTTATCATTTCTGACAAAACATCTCACATATTTACTGCAATTGACCTCCTTGTATATTAAGTAGTATGTAGGGTATATACAGAAATCTTTTCAAATAATTATTCAACCTGCAGTTTTGTGTCTTTTTCACAGAAACTTCACACATTATACAGTATTCAGCACAACTACAGTCATGAGTAGTTTATGGCTTTCCCTTGTCTTCTGAAGGCTATAATGAATCCTAAAAGATATATAAGTGAATCTATCCATCTCTCTCTCACACAAAGTCTTAAACCCCATCAGGAATTGCCATCTAGATTCAGTCTGTTTCCTGGTACCCAAATTATTACGATTCCAGATTACTCCACATTAAATAATAAGGCAAAGCTCTTGCTATGGGATCCCACCTGTCTGCTCACCTATGATATCTCTTGTGGGATCTGTCCATTACTATACATCTGACTCTATTTCATAGCATATTATTTTGCAGCTCAGAATTCTCTGGTCTTGGTGGTGCCACTGAGATGGTACATGGAATGCTGCTGGTTGAGTAACAATGCTCCATTAGAATAATCACATCTTGTAACTTCCCTGTGCACCTCAAGGCCAGTGACTGTGACTGTTCTTTGTTGTGTGGAAGCAAAGCTGTTTCCTGTTCCCATTGTTATTTTGATCCATGCATGCTTGGGAGATCAAGCAGAAAGTGAATTTTTACTTCTGTGTCTATTTTTGTGTTAACCATCTGAAGTATGCACTACATCCACTGGCATTCCTCCATGAACAATTTTTGATGGTGAGTTTTGAGAGACATACAGAGAAACAAACATTTCTTTTAATACTTTGCATCTGTTCATTCATATATTCATATCTTGCATCTATATCATTTATTTAAGTATAAATTGACAGAGATTTTCTGCTGAGTTAACAGTTGACTTTTTCAGGGCAAGCTGGGAGAGATTCCCTGTCCCACACTTTTTTAAAGAAATTCACTAATTGGGAACCAGGACCAGAAAAGTTCAGACAAAAAGCTGTGCAGCTATTTTTAACAGGGCAGATGTTTATTGTAGATTACACACACAGCTACTGTAGATTCTTAATGTAGAAAAGTACTTAGTTATGAAGAATTTTGTGTAACTTAATACATAAAATGGATGACATGCATTCAATAAGCTTATATTTATATTAATTATGTCCTACTTTTCTGTCTGTGATTGACCCACTCTATTTAGGGTTATAATCCATCTGCTAAAAGGCATCAGGTAATTTTTTTGTAAATGGATTTTGCTACTCTATGGACAATTTCTTCTTAAAGATGTAATTCAGCCATTGTATG
The DNA here is from genome assembly GCA_009812075.1 of Sialia sialis. NCBI lineage: Eukaryota > Metazoa > Chordata > Aves > Passeriformes > Turdidae > Sialia > Sialia sialis. The sequence continues at coordinate 93,204,833 of VRYO01001463.1, read as the reverse complement.
CGTTCAGTTGTACCCATCATTTTAGAAAAATCACTTATGCTAATCACACTGCAAGGGTCTTCTGTTAAATCAACACTAAATTTTATCCTTTTCTTTGCAAAGTGCAAAATTATTAATTGTTGGCTCACAATCTGCCACAGACTTGCAACTATTGCACACTCCACAGAGAACATGATATAATATACAGTAATTTCACGAATATAAGCCGCACCTTTTTCATTGAAGAATCCAGCCTACTCCAGTGGTGCGGCTTATATTCAGGTGCGGCTTATCTATGGACAAATCCCAGCGAAACGCCAACCCGGAAGTGAGAGCCGGCCAAGCAGAGTGGCAAGTGGGAGCCGCCGGGAGCATGGGACTGCCCGGAACGGGGGCTGCGCAAGGGCGGCCCGGCCCCTGTGCCACCGGGAGCCGGTGAGAACGGGGGACAGCCAGGAACGGGGGCTGCACAAGAGCGGCCCGGCCCCTGCCACTGGGAAGCCGGGCTGTGTGGGGCTGGGCAGGAGCACCCCGCCCCCTCTGCCGTGTGGAGTTTAAAAAAAAAAAAAAAAAAAAAGCAAAAAAAAAAAGTGTGGCTTATATTCAGGTGCGGCTTATATATGGACAAATCCCGTGGTCTTCCCAGCTACCCGGAAGTGCGGCTTATATTCAGGTGCGGTTTATAATCGTGAAACTACTGTGCAATCTTCTGATCACTTTCTATTTTGTGTTGGGAATTAAATTTTCCAACACTTGATCCTTGCATGGTCAAGGCAGAACTTTCTTATGTAGAAAACTTGCCTAACCTAAGTCTCCTACAGTGCAGTATGGAAAGTTCCTTCTGAACCCCCAAAAAATTATTATTTTTCAGAAAGAAAATTATGATTTTAAAAATTAATATTTTTCAGAAAGAAAATTATTATTTTAAAAAACATCATCATTTATGTGTTCAGAAGATACAAGTCAGAATGGAGGTGTAAATAGTATATAAAGATGCAAGTTTTAAGGCTCAAATACCACTACTAATTCAATATCAAGGTTCAGAGGATGACTTGAAAAGCAAATTCATAAGTGGTCAAACTCAATTGATGCTTTTTTTTTTGATTGCAACCTTTAGTTTTCCAAAATCAATGCCCATTATTTATGTTTCAGAGATGCCTGTTTTCTACTGTTTGAAGGTTAGCTGTCATGACATGTCCCTGGGCTGCAGAGAGCCTGCAACAGTAGAAATGAGAGCAAATTTCCATTCATATTCTCCCAAATCTAAACAATCCTCATAAATACTACAAAGTTACAGTTTTCAGAATGAAGTACATCTCCAAATATTTTTTAATTTCTTGTTGATTAAACAACTACTGAAACAGAATAATAATGTGGAAAATATGAAAATAATGATGCTATTGTGTTCTACCCTTCTTGTCTGAGTCAGAGTTTCTGCACATGAAGGTGAGACAGTCTTCCAAGATATTTAGGTGCTGTCAATATAATTTCCTCCTAAAGACTTGAACATTTTCTAGTAACAATGAATAGGCCAGTATTGTTCTCAAGCTATTAAAATTGAAACACAATAAATATTGTCTAACAGAAGGAAGGACAAATTTCCCCAGAATACAAGGCAACAAATTGTCAGCTCTATTTGGACAAGAACTTTAATTTTCAACTAAGCAATCCCATGTACTAGGAAAAGAAAATCTTTTCAATTTGGAAGACTTTGACAAATATTAATATATCACAGTTGCAATGGGATTCATTTGTGCTGTGGAATCTAAGAGGTCAGTACATCTGTAAAGACTTATAGTACTTAAGAGATGATCGTACAAGACATATGGTTTAATCATGATGTATTTAAGCCTTTTTTATCTGCTTAAGAATTCAATGTTTTTCTTTCTCTAATTTAAGAAACCATTTGTGATTCCTCTCAACAACCAAAAAAGTATTAATACAGCAGCCAGAGCGTATTAAAAATGGCCTGAGAAAAGTAAAAATTATGTAACTCTAATTGATTACAACTATGATTAAAATATAGATATAATGATTTGAGTGTTAATCCTTATAGGCTTGACATCACACTATAAATTTTTATTTATGGGTGAATTTCCTATAGAATCTCATTTAGAGTGTGGTAAATCCTCAGAGAAAGATAATGAAAATGTAGAAGGACCCTGTGATTTGTGTATCAGCATTAATATGTTTATATCACTAAAGCTATCTCCTAAGAGCGGTTTATTTTACTAAAACGATGTCCTCCCAGTAATGATCATAACCGTTGTTTTATTTTTAGAATGCACATCCAGTGCTGCATGAACCATGGTGGAAAAAGCCTGCCAGGGTTTTAGGTGTCTCCTTGTCACCATTGCCCAACTTGCCCTTCATCATTATAAGAATGCATGTGCTCCCCGCTTCTCACTGATGGCCAGAATTTGGTAAATGTGATAATCACAAGATGTAAAATTATTCCCTGTGCCAAATTTACGGGAAGCTTTCTGCATAGAAGTATCTAATCCAGAGATTGTAGACTTTTCAAACTGCACTCATTGCAGGTGGGCTGCCTGTGGTGTGACTTGGAATTGAATGCTCAAACCTATAAACACAAGTCAAATGAGCAGGCAGCCACATAAAAAAGGGCACATGGCTACAGCAGCACTACATCAAAATATGACTCTCTCCTGTAAACTCAACCACCAAATATCTTCTTTCAGGAATGTTTTTCTATTTTGTATTCTCCTTGGTCTTATTATTTCACATAATACTTGTATGACATCTATCTAGCAGTAGAACAAACTATATAGAGCACACACAGGACATGATATATATTCCTTTTATCACATGAACAAGGGTTAATATTAAAGGTCATTAGAAAAAAAATCCTAAAATTAAAAGTTATTAAACAGTCCTGCTCATAGATTATCTGATTATGGACTGGGAAAAAATACAAGTTAAAAGTTAATTCAAGAGTATTAACTTGCACAGTCTTAAACATAGGGTTTAGTCTTTAATAATAATCAAGTCTACAAAGAAAACCAAGGCAAAAAAGATATAATCTTAGTGCAGAACACCCATATGTTAATTCATAGCGTAGACAGGAAGCTGCAGTTTAATTTTACCTTGTTCAGGCAGTTCCTATCAAGTACACCAGGATTTACTTTTATCTGTTAACAGAATGATCTTTCATACTGTCCATTGACATATGTTGAAAACATGTCATTTTCTAAAGGAAGAGAAGATTAGCTTTAATACATATAGAAGTTTTAAATCCGTGATTTACATAGGACTAGGCTTCTGAGATCTGTAGTTTAAGCTGTAAGCATAACCATGCCCAGTAATGTGTTTCTAGCACTATGGTGCATCTCAAAAAAAGATTAAAGACAGGAAGATTGGGGCATTTTATAGCAGGAATCTAGTGGCAGCAAGGATTACAAAAGAGATTAATTTTATAATTTATTAATCAGAAATTTTATAACACAATGTATACCTCAGCTGGGTACCTAATCAAAGATGAACTTGGCCAACTCCTGAACTTTGTGGTTTTGGCTTCATCTGGAAGACATAAGAATTTGATTTGGCAGAGATCTGGTTGTAGATGGAGGCTGTTCTGGATAGCACTTGGTTGTCCTTGAGGAAGTACAGTGAGCTTGTAAGATAAGATGCAAATTTTTAACCATCCATATCTCACACAGCATTAAAAGGACTTAAGGACAGCAATAACTTAGGTTGCTTCCTAGAACACCTGTTGTATTCAGTGAGGGCACCATCCTACCTGCCTTTCTTAAATAAGTAAATATTTTTTCTAGGTGAGAGGTACACTTACCATGAGGGATAAAATTTGCCCTTGTGATAATATGAAATACCTTATAATTTATGTTCCTGAATGAATGCAATTGCCTACTTAAAACTCTTCTGCAGCATTTTCTTTGCAGATATTTTTCTTGTGTAGCTATGGTAGAACCTCATGTGATACTGCCAGCAATCTGAGTCTGCTATTCATGGACTTGGATAGACAAAGTATTTGGATCTAATACTTAGGATCTGTTAACAAGCAGCATCAGAGAAATTGACTCAGAATTGAAAAAAACAAGAAGTTGTATTTGTATTTATGCAAAACCTGAAATGGTGCACCAATTTTTTTTTTAGGAAAATCATATTTTGTCATGCTTAAGTTTTCCTTCATGAGCTGTATACTGACAAGTTGCTTTGAAACTGGTCTAATTGGAATCTTTCATTTTACTACATTGCATGCTGGTACTAAGCAGTCATTTTTTCATTAATAACAAATGCTGCCATGGTTATATAAGAGATTTTTTTAAATCTGGTCATTTTATGTTCAGACTATCAGCAGCCAGACTCTGTTTACTTTTAGTGACTGCAGCCTGTTTATGTGTGTCTACCTCAACAATTAGAAACAAATAGCCCAGAAAGGATGTAGTCTTAGCATCTAACTATGGATAAATGAAAGTTACTAAATCAAGACAAAATACGTTTCTAAAGCTATGTCAGCTGTGCTTTCAGGCCCAAGGAAAACAAAATTGATCACCTGGTCACAGTGCAAGGTCAAAGGTCTGAAGCAGAGACTGCTGACACTTAGGTGAATGACATGTTTAAAACAATAGAATAAGAGAAATTTTCATCTAAAAGGGAAAAGAAGCAAGGAATTTACGTATATAGAGCAGTGTGGCATTCGGAAATATATAATGACTTTTTACCTCTCATTTTTTTCTGGAATGATTAGAGATGCAAATCCATCTGAAATCAACAGAATCCTTTAACTGATTCATGAAGTTTCACATTTCATAACAGATGTCCAATTATGTTCTGTACTCTAGTATTGACGGGAAAAATCAACTTTAAAATTCTTTTTTCCTCAGTTTATCTTTTTTTCTTAATGTGTTAGAAGCATCATGTTCTCAAGATTGCTTACCAATAAACAACTTAAAATGTCAGTAAGATATTAATAATGAAGTAACCTATAAAATCCTGTTTCATCCCATGAAATGGAAAAAATGGAAAATCAGTCTTGCAGAAAACTGTGCTCCATGGAATTTTGGGGGTTTGGGTTCTTCATAAATGAATAAGATTCAGCTCTGTTTGAGGGAGTATTAGTGGCATCACAGAAAGATTTACAGGGGGATGACTTGCATGAGGGATGTAAAGCAAAGCCATAGAAATAGGGTTTTCCAAGGACTGTCACACTGCATGTACTCTTTCCCTTAACATGCAGTCTATCTGATATCAATTCAGCACACTTAAAGCTGACATTGTCTTGGTACTGTAGCAAAACAGGCAAAATAAGTCTCATTTCCAGAAAATCAGGGAGCATGAGATAAACAATCTTTTTCTCAAGATTAACTAAGAATTGTACATCCAACTCAAGTTTTGATTATAGCCTGTGCAGATAACAGTGCAAATTCCATATGAAATGCTGATAAAAATAAGATTGTCAGCATTCTAAACTAACAATTGTTCCTTTCACCCAGCCAAAGGGATATCATTATAATTATTAATTATTTAATTCTTACTTGTGCTTTAGTCCTGATACAGTAAAGTGACTGCATTTCCAGAAACTGTTACTTTTCAGTCTAAGATGGTTACTGCATCACCTCTAGTCAGTATAAAGCATCTCTGTTGTGTATCAAGATTCATCACCCAGCTGAACTAGAATTCCCTGTTTACTGTGAAATTGTGGTCTCCCACATGACAGCAAAATTTGTGAAGTCCCATCTCCAGGTTGCCCTGACAATTATTAAATATTTTAGCCAGAAAGAAACATTAAGAAGGCCTACAGACTAGGAAGACAATTGAAAAACCTCTAAGAAAGGAAATATCTTATTAATTCATTAAGTCAAACTGCTTGTATCTACACTTGTATGACTAGAATGATGGTTCATTAACTTCATTTCTTTATATGAGTTAATTAGCTCAGAGGAGGCCAGAAATTAATTACCAGCTTATATAGTTTGTGCAGAATGGCATTCTGTTTATTTAGTTTCTCCTATTAACTTTTAATCTCTTCAAACAATAAAAGAGGTAATTAGTATTTTATAAACAAAAATGAATGCAACAAAGGCAAATAATTTGCCAAATAGTGAGGCTCCTGTGTGGAACCTGATAGCTGTGTGGTTCAAGTTACAGACCTTTTCACTGTTAAGTATAAGCAAAAGGAGATTGAAAATATAGGTCGTCTTCAGGCAGGGCCATGCAATCCATCATGAAAGAAGAGCTACCTACTAATACCTCACAGAGCAGAAAAACGAGCCTTAAAAAGTTTCCAGCTGTTTGAAAATAATTGCCCATGTATTCAGCCACAGTAACAGTTGTAGCCAGCTTTACTAAGGTATGGGAACAGAGCGGAACAAAGTGGGAAAACAAAAAGAAACCACTTTCATTTAGGTAAAAAAAGACACAATAGAGCATTTGAATGAATACATAGGCACATAAATGAGTATAATATTAAAATTTATAGTATGCATTGACAGTAATCAATGTATATTATACAATTTTTAGTACAAGCAAGATCAAAAGTCACCACTGCCAAGTGGTTAACTAAGGTTTCTGCAAACTATAAGATGTATTAAATCTGTTTAGCAACTTATAAGAAAAAAAACTTGCATTTTGGGAAGGTGTATTGAACTTTGCATCACGTTTTCCCTCTCCAGAGACTGCACATGTGACATTCTTCATGATTTTGGTAATTTTAATAAGTACATGCTTTATCTACAAAGATACATCACAGAGTAGATATTCATCACCACGTTTTTGGTGTACATAACAAAATAAATGCAAAATGTGTCAACATATTACTTAGGAAATATTTCAGGAAATTCTTGCTGAGTGTTTAAGATTTTATTAGCACTATTTATTCACTTCCCTACATCTGCAAATCCAGGTGCCTTTGTCCAACTCTACAAAACCCAGAGAGAGCCATAAAAGCCCTCTTTAAAAAACCTAAAGCCACCATGAACTTAAAGTCTGTAATCTTGAGCCATTCAGGGACTAAAAACACATTGTATGTCTCATAGCCCAAGCTCTTCCCACTGTTATCCATTTAAAGTTCCAGTTATATATTTCATACTGCGAGACTGAGAACTGGTAATGTTTCTGTGTACAAGAAAGTGTTATAATCCTAACCTTTCTTATCCTTTGACTGTGCAATTTGTGGAAGCAAAAAGATAAAATATTGTGGGGTGGGTTGTTTTGCCTCTATGAGACTTCTTGAAGAGTGGGGTGAGTCTCAAAATAAATTGATTGCAAGACACTGGCTAGATGAGTTAGGAAGAGAGACATTTTTATTATATGGTTCTATAATTCATCACTTACCTATAAAATTAACAGTCACTCTATACACAGCTGCTTTTGGGTACGGAAGGAAAAGATACAATGAGTATATTAACTATTTACCAGAAAGTCTTAATTGCTTTATTTTTTTTCTAAAATGAAATAATATTAATTAATGTACTCATAAAATGACACCCAGTACAGTCTTTAAATGGTGGGCATTTGAACCAGAATTCCCTGGCTAGTGGTGTTCCATTTGTGTCATAAAACCACCGTAAGAAAACCTTGTTGGAATTGCTCAAATCCAAACAACACAGTGTAGGTCTTCCTCATGCATAGTGGGGCAAGCTTAGGCTCAGCTGAAGACAACAGAAAAACCTGAGTGCAAAGAGACAAGGATTTCCCCCACTGAAATCCTACACTTCAGAACTCCTTCCAACTTCATCTAAGCTAAAAAATAGAGGTGTTCTTTCTCATAGTGGATCTTATTATGAGGTCACCAAATGATATAAACAAATAAACATTTGGAATAAATCAAAGAAACCTCCTACTAGAATTAAAATAAAACAAAAGAAAAAACTTCCTTTAAATGACAGAAGGATAATATCCAATAACTTTTATTCGTATATAACTCTAAGAATAAAAGCCACAATAATTAATGATATTTCTAAGACTGTGGCAACAAAGGATGAAATGGTAGCTTTCTCCAGTATGCTAGAGACTTTGAAAAGTAAAGGAACTTGAAAGGACTTCAAGGCATTCAATGAGACCTGAAGCTGATTGTATCAATGTTTCATCAATGAAACACAATATTCTCCACTATCTCTTCAGTGTACACAAAGGTCTTCATTGGAGTTGCTTAAATCATCGCGATTAATTTTAGACTCTGACAAAGAATAGAATTTTCCTTTCTCTCTCTGTCTTGTATTTTATTCTTCTTTTGTCTTAAAATCCTCTTGATGTGAAACAGCTGCCATCTTCAACCTGATTAACAGATAGACATGGGTTCTTTATTGCCAGCATTAGCTTTACAGCACAAATCACATGGCTTCAAAAGGCTGGGGAAACGATCAAACTGCTCATGACTATTACAAATGAGTTCAAGCAATTCACCATTCCTAACTGGTGCTGCCTTTGCATGTGATTTTTCCCAGATAATTCCTGAACATGCAGACATGCTGTGTCAAGTTGATTCCTACAGTTCTGACCACAAACAAAACTAGTGCTCTCACTGAGCACAGTCCTGGACAACTTAGCATGATATAGATGCTGGGGGTTTTTTTTCTATTTTTTTTTCTAATTCGTCCCTATTTTTTCAACCTACAGACATCTTTGTGTATAGACATGAGAAGAAGGAAAGTGGTAACTTTTTAATTTTTCCATTAATTTTGATTTTAATAGATAGAATGACATTGTCCTTCTGGAGAAATAAATAAAAATAAATCTTATGTAGCAACTGTGGAACTTTAATGTATCTGTACAAATTTTCCTGCTGCATTCAAAACAAGTGAAAATTTTTTAAAGTGCTTTTGTTGTTGGTTCAACATTTTCTCTATTTTCACCTTTATTTACAATGTCTACTTTCACTACACTACTCATTAAATCATTTTAGAAGGAATTTTATCTATTCCCAGGCTATCCTGAAAATAATATGTGTAATTTCTTATAATTTGTAGGAAATAGGAAAATTCTCATCCCTTCCACAACCTCACCTCCTTCTGTGATCCATCTTCTTTCTCTCACTGTCTAATAAAGAGAGTTCTCCAAGTGTTCTCAACCTCCATAGATACCCTGCAGACACTCAATATTTAACCTGCACTTTGCTTAGTGATCTCTGAGTACTGCTTTGGGTACCCTTTCACCTATGGCATCTTCTACTGAATTTCAAGAACCCCAGATAACCTCCTTCTCTAGAGACCCACATGGCTAAGTATTCAACATCATTTCTCATCTGAAGATGATTATTTCCTCTGACAAGTTCTATCTCTGAATACTCCCACCACGTACTTTTTCATTACTTATTCCCTTTTTGGTACTTACAGTAATTTCACAATTATAAGCCACACCTGATTATAAGCCACACCTCCCGGTAGCGGGGTAGACCATGGGATTTGTCCATATATAAGCCGCACCTGAATATAAGCCGCTTTTTTTTTTTTTTTTTTTCAAAAACAAGGATCCATGTGTAACAAAGTAACAAATTAGTAACAGAATCACTTCCAGCTGGTTTGGTGTCAGGTGCTCAAGTTGCAACAGTTTTCATAGACCAGTGAAGCCTTTAAAGGCAGCCCCAGGCGCCCTTCCTGGCAGGTTCTCACTTTCGGGTTGGCATTTCACTGGGATTGGTCCATAGATAAGCCGCACCTGAATATAAGCCGCACTACTGGGGTAGGCTGGATTCTTCAATGAAGAAGGTGCGGCTTATAATTGTGAAATTACTGTGCTAACTTTACAGCTCTAAATGGTCTTGCCAGACCTGGGCTCTCCTAACCTTCACTTCCTCATTCTTCCATGAAGTTTTCACAAAAAATAATCTTCAACAATGAGGCATCTTCTTCTTCAGGCTAGTTGAATTTAGGAGAACAGCTTGTTAATTTTAGATTGGCTTTGGTTTGGGGTTTTTTTTTGGACATTTGCCGAAGCTAGGATTTCCCTTCTCTTTGCTTCTTTCCCTACATTCACCAAGTTATTTTGTAATTTACCCCAACTTTCTCATTGATAACAGATATCAGCATCTTCTCTCTGATCCTAGTGGTCCTGTGTCCCTGTTTCCTTTTCTTCTGCCACACTCTGTTTGATCCCTGCCTTTCACTTCATCCTCTTCAGTGAATTCTTGCTGAAGCAAAGACCCTTTTCTTTGTCAAGACAGCTGCATTTCAAATATTATCCTCAACTGGGAGCCTCTTCTGTTCATCTAAAATTGTTTCAAAGTCCCCCACAAGCTCTTCTTTGGAAACCAAGATCCTTTGCTCTATGAGGCTGCCAAATGACAGCTTTGCTCAGGTGTGACACTGACCTGGAATTTACTCTGCTGAGCTACTTGAGAAGAAAACATGACAAGCCCATTATAAATCTACATAGCCACTTCAGTAATTTCTCATTTGTACATTATGCAATGCTGCTTCTATGTTCCTTGTTAGTCTTTGAATTCAATGCCATACCTATGTTTTGACCTGTTATGATCCCGTCTCCTTGTGTGTACCCATGGTTCCCTTTTTTCTTTTACTACCTAGTTTCCTCATGATTCTCACTCATCCCATTCAAACTTGCAGATTGATACTTTGCTGCTGCTTCTGCACTAACAGTCTGCTGCTGTCTAGCCAACATCCTCAGACTCACTGACTCCATTCCTTTTTTAAATGCAGCAGTAACCCAATCTTTAATCAGCACACTGCAGCCTGGTTCTGCCTTCTTTTTGCTTACAATTTCCTATCCTTTATGCCCCTCCTAACCTTCTGTTCCTATCATTTTTCACTGCAACGTCCTATAGCTTTGTCCATTTTGGTAAATCTTTCGTAGGGTATTTGTATGAATAATGAGATATAAAATTACAGTGTGCTTTACTGAGCATGACATAGGTCATCTTTCCTGCTTCCATGAAATCTGGTTACACATTTTGGACATTTCTGTGAGCAGAAGCCTTCTCATCTTGATGCATATGAAGTTAACCTTTGTCATTCCTGAATTCATTTTTTGACATGCCATCCCAACTATGGCACCTTTGAAACGGGAAGTGAATATACAATGTTAGATATGAGACTTTCATGATCACAGGCAGCCTACTGTTTTCAAAGAGCAGGATTTGCTTTCAAAATTTATCCTGCACATCTTTCTCTTTGCCAGGTTTTTGCTATGGCAAGTTATTTTATCATGGTCTGTTACTACAAATACTTCTTTGATAGTCTCAATGAAAAACATGTTTTCTTGTGCCATCAAACCATTGCTAGATAGCAGTGAAGAGTTTTTTGCAACTGTTATAAAGAACTTTTGCCCTCTTTCCCTTGCAAGAATGTTTCTGCAATTATTTTAAATAAAACCATATTTCCAGTGGCTTTTTTTTCTTCTGTTTTAATTCCCTGCTAAAAATTTCCTCACCATAAATCTATAAACTAAATAAAAGCACATTAATCCAGCCCATCCCTCCTCCTTTTCTCTTCATCCAACTATCTCATTAAAAATTTTGCCTCCTCTTTCTTATGGCTAAATACCAGCATCCATGTGAAGTACATAGAGCCATGATGGTGTGCATTGTGGCTCCATCACAGAAGGGAGGAAATGATCATTTTTCCTCCTTGTGCATTCTTACTATTGACCAAGGTTATTCTCTTTATCATGTGCAGATTTTATTGAGTGATGCCAAGTGAGATGAATAGAAGCAAATAATGACAGTGCTGCAGTGATGAAATGAGAGACAGAGGTCGTCTAGGTTTTATACTGAACAAATTGAGTCACATCCACTTCTCATCCATTATTTAGGGGTGATTGGGCAGGCTTGGCTTCTATAGATTTGATAATCATTCAGATGTCCATATTAAATATGTAACATAAATTTCTCATTTGGCTGTCGATGACTTGTCACCGCAAAACAACAATGCATAAAAAGGCCTTTAATGTATGGATTCTCAGAAATATTTGACATAAATAAATATGTAAAAGGCAGATAATAAAATCTGTTTCTGTCTCCCTGCCAGCTAGCCTTCATGTCAGACTGGACAGCCCCATCTAATACTGTGATTTTATGCAGCTGTATCCTATGAATATTGGCCTGCACACTAGAGATTAAAGCACAGCAGATGTTTCTCTGCAGGCTAACAAATATATCACCCCTGATAACGAATGACAAATGTTGTTCCATATTGTGTCAGACAAAACCAGGGCTCTTGTAAAACAAGTGTTACAGCTGGAATAGGATATTTTAACACAGTTACCTAAGGAGTAGACAAACCGACAACCGCCTGCTCTAAAGGTAGCAGAATCCTAACCTGCAGACATGCAGGCATAGCAGCTATCAAGAGCTGGAGTTCAGGAAAAGAGGAAAAAAACCTCCTAACAATAATATGAAATGTTCAAGGCTTTCTCTGTACTATCATTATTAGATTTTTGTGTGTGATCTTGTCGTGGATCATTTGTAGCTATCCACCACTATTCTTCAGTCATAGTGATACAGTAGATTTGGTGTGGAAAAAGGGAATGTGATGTTAGGAGACACAGAGAACGCAATCCTGTTACAGTCCCAATGATGACTTTATTTGGTTTATTATCCTGCATGCTCATGCTATCCCAATGGCTTCCAAGATGCTGAAAGATGGATGGAAGGAGAGGAGGAAGGACAAAAATAGCCTGTGTATTATGAAATATTGCACTGGGCTAATTAGTGTACTGCATTGTTATTTATGACTGTTTTATTTGGGTCATTTTTCCCCCTTGTGCATATTAGCAGTGTGTTAATGTCTGGTCAGCAGCACGCCTTAGCAGCATGTCTTGGCAGCATGGAGGTAATAGTAAGTTATCCCTCTTTCCTATTTGTCAATTTTGTATCCTTTATCTTGTCCCTGGCAAAAATAAACCCTATAACCTTCACTGGAGACAAGGTGCTTGAAAAGGAAGGAAGATAGGATCATATTCTGATGCTCAGAATATTTGAAAGTTTCAGCTGCTGTACTTTCTGAATGTATGCCAGTAGCATTCTTTTCCTTAGCTTTGGAGTTGCCATTTGTCCACTGAATTGAGTACTAAAATAAATACAGTTTTACTGCCAGCAGAGAAAACAGAGGAAAAAGGCAATACAGCAACATGGCAACTTTCAATCACTTCCCGACTTGTTAATGAATTTTTTTTCTCTTTTCTAACTGAGACTTTGTTTTTGAGCTACGGTGTTTTCCCCAAGCCATTTTATACAATGAGATGGTAACAGTTGTTTGTCTGATAAAGCACGTACTATTTAGAACACAGATGTTTGATTATTATTTATTTCTCTCTGAAGCCTGCTAATTCAGTCCCAAATGATCTTTTTTTTATTTTTGCTTAAATTTAATTTGGAATGTATGTTGTTGGTAAGTGACAGATAGTTTAATTATTAATAGGATCCTGCAATGCAATGCACCATAGTTTTAAAGTCATCTGGGGCCAAAACAACACTACTTCCTTCCTTCCTTATGCTTCTGGGATTCCTTGAAGAATGCAAAGGTAATTACAAAACTCATGACAAATCTGCATGTATTATGTCCTTTCCTCAACATTTGTGCTTGCCTATGGTTTTACAAAGTGCCGTTCTTACTACGAAATGGTAATGAATCAGGAGAGACTTCTACTATGGTTGCTTCCTTGGGAGAATGGACTGTCTGGGGAGCAAGGGGAGGGGGAGAGCAGAGGAAAAAAGAAAAGGAAGGAGGGGGTTGGGATGTTGAACGCTGGGGCTGTAGTACATTATACTGAGACAAAGGTGGGTGCACTCAGCCCCCATGAAGGAGTGTGACTCCATGAGATCTGGCTACTGTCACAGGGAATAATTAGTAACCTGATCAAAATATGAACAAGAAAAAAGGATTGAGGAAATATATCGGGGGAAAAGACATCTGGGGTACAAACTACTGAAATAATTGACAATTTCTCCATGCTTGGCATGTAGAGCTCTCCTAGAGAGGTTTTTTTTACTATGTGATGGGTTACACTTTCTAAGATACTGAATGTCTCCTCTTAATAAAATCCTGGCATGGAGGATATTTCATATTTGTGTGGAAGTTGTGTATTAATACAAACTGGGAAGGGGGATGCATTTGCACAGATTCTGCTTCAAGTGTATAATATGCTGCTAATATTGGAAGGCTGCCGAGTGGCTCACAATGTAGCTTCAGTTTAGACGTGGGCCTAAATCTGGATTATGTGCTCGGACATTGTAACGGAGGCTTATTCCACATCCTAAATTGATCAGTTCTCCCCAAAGCTTTCAAAAGAAGGAGCATTGTTACATAGGGACTTCCTTTCCAACTTCAGACAGGACTGTAAAAACTGTTAATTTAATATTGCAGTCATTGTAATAAGTTTGGAAATTAAATTAATGAAAAACCTTACAGGGACACAATGGTGGGCATTGCTTCATTGATCTGAGATTTTAGGTTTAATAGGCTGCAAATATGAAGGCCTGCCGCTGAGGAGTGAAAGGTGAAAGTTTCTTGGTGAAAATTTATTGACATAGCCTAGATTAGATCATAGCTAAAAAGGCTGTCTTTAATCAGTAAATATGGTATGAAAACCTACTCAACAGACAGAATGCTTCAACTCGTAAAATGTAAACAAACTTTTATATAATGTGACTGAAACCATTGCTAACGTGTAAAATCCATTCCTGCAGAGAGGCGGGAATAGAATGCTACCAACAAGTTTAATTTTTAAATATTGCATCCCACCAAAAAGGTTAGCCATTCCACACTATTGCTGATTTGCCACTGAAACCTCTGACAAAATATCATTAAACAAATGTGCAGTGATCAAAGAAGAAAACATAAATTCAGGTGAAGTTTTTCCATCCTTCCTTTTCTTGCACATAAGACAATTAAACTCAGACAAAGGTCACTCAAACTATATTAACAAAATTGTAACTATCTCAAAAATAATATCTAACCTGATTTTAAAATGAAAGTCAGTTATTTTGATGAGCAGACGTCCTCTGGATTTTTTCTCAAGCTAAACAAAAACATGACTCCTAAAGATAACACTTCTGACAGCCTGATGTTTCATAAATTGCTTTGGAACAGTAAGGTTTATAATTCTCAATACCACAGGCATTTTTGAAAATTTCTCTTGCCGGTCACTATTCTTTCAGAACAAAATGACTGGAAAATTGTAACCGTAACCTCAGCCCTGAAGTTGCAACATTATGTCAATAAGTAAATCTGATATAATGGGAAGAGCTTGTTCTTCAAAATCTTGAATATTTACTTATTTGTTTTTTCAACACAAGCCAGCCATTGTAAAAAAAAAACAAACAAAAAAAACAAAAACAAAAACAAAAAACCAAAAAACCCCAAAACAAACAAAAAAAAGAGAGACAGGTACATTGGATAATATATTAAGTTATCACTCTTATGTACTTTGGTGCTTTCTAAATAATAATAAAAAACCCAGCACAAAATATTGTGGAAAATTTTACTGGAGAAAGGTGTCAAAACAGGGTATCAAGAAAAACACAAGGGTCATTGTAGACCAATGTACATATATGTCTGAATGAACGTATCCAAAGCAACTCTTAACTTGAAAATTAATATTGATTTAAGCTTTCTATCTATTTTAGATAGGAAATAATAATCCCCTAATAAATAAATAAATAAATAAATAATGCCTATTTAACCATATGAACCCTAATTCATAACTGGGAAACCAGAGAGAGCAAAGAGGAAAGTAAAAATTCACAAGAAAAACAAAAAAGAACGCAAAACCCAAACAAGCCAAAATTAATCAGATTATCTTCAAATGTCTTAATGAATGTTACAATGCCCTCTGTATTATTCCCTTAGTTTCTACTTTGAAACTTCTCTCGTTTTTTTTATTGTGGGTGCAAATGAGCTCAAAGCTCAGATCAAACAAAACTATTGAGTTGATTCCTGGGAGAAATCATAAGAAATGTGTAATTAAGAGATGAGACTTCTTTCTAAGACACTTGTCTCTCTTTTGCATTTTGCCATTCTTCTACAGACATTCTTCTGTCTGTATTTCTTGAGATTTGGCCCAGAAGGAAAACAACACTCCAAACCAACAAAGCAAAATAATTGGAAAGCTGGCTAAATCTCCTACCAAGAAGCAGTCCAAGTTCTCATTTCCAATCAGTAGCACAAATTCCTTTGACTGCCCTAGGTCTTTGACCCCCTTTTCTCACAAGGGGTTGTTTCACAGCAGTGCAAGGAGTGGCAGTCTGTCCGTCCAAAACTTTGGCAAAGCTCACCAGGTGTCACTCCTCCCACCACTCAGCCCTTTTCTCTACAGCATGACTCTGCCCCCAGGCTCCTTCCCGGGATTGCTCCCTTTCTGCTTAGCACATAATCAGCAGAAAGGCAGGTACATTACTGTCAGTCACCAGGAATGTGACTCTCCAGGATGGTCTGACTTCATTTGTAGGGCTTCTTTGCAGCGAAGCAATTTTGCTGCCTTTCTGCCTTGCATGTACTATTCAGCTGAAAGGGATTCCAAAGACCAAAAAAATTGTATTAGATGGGGCCAAATAATTTCCTATTATATAGTAAAGGCTGTCCATGTCCCTAAATTTAGTACTCAGTGTACTTCCTACAATGTGAGAGATGAATAATTGTGATTACTGGTGAAAACCACATTAAACCATAGGGAAGTCTATGTAGAAAACAGAGGAAAGTGGCTGAGCTTCATTTTGGAATATTTACTTGTGCCCAAAGGCTGTAATTGGAATGATGAGACCAGGAAACTTATAATTCCTAATGAAGGCTTCAGATGTTCTTTTTTATCTCAAAAGCTGCTTCAACATAATGATACCTGTAAGACAACCCTTCCCCCTCACTTCCAGGTTTCATCTGTAACTTTTACGAACACAGAGCTTTATCCTCTAGCTATAATTAACTTAGATGCTTGGACACCTGATAGGAGCTCTTCATTGCAGTGACAAAATGTATATATGGTTTAAAAAAAAATCTTGGTCGAATGCTTTTCTCCTCATAAGAAGACAAAACGGGACTAGTGGGAAAGAGGAGCCACTCAGCAGCAATTACATTAGATTTTCTGAAATGGAAACAATTAGCAATCAAGCACATGCTAAAATGAAGCTATACAGGCATTTCTTACTTTAAAAATAAAGAAAAATAGTGGTAATGATATATATGCTTCTGTGTTGTCTCTTAAAAGTACTTATTTTATTAATAATCACATTTTTGAGAGAAACAGAAGTGCCTGTTATGCTTTCAGATTTAAGATTATTATATACAGCCCCTTATAGCTTCAGATTAAGTACATTCCCTTTTAACAGGAGACAGGAATTCTCTGAATTCCTTTGGGCTGACAGTAAAATCCACATGTAATAAGCTTAAAAGATGTTCCTTATGCATTTCTATGAGTAGGAAAATTCATTAAGCTCCTTCTGATCCAGAGAAACTGTCATTAGGCTTCCATTTTTCTACATGCAACATTTTAAATGGACTAATTACACATGGCCCGTTTTTTCAAAGTCCAACACTGTCTGGATACACAGAATTTACCATGAATGGATCTCCTGACCCTGGGCATGACTTCTGGACATGCTGGACATACTATGCTCAAACTGTTGAGATAATCTGCAAATTCACAGCGACCGCTGGTCTAGAATTGCTGCCAGTGACTCAACAACTGCTAAAACTAGGGTCCTGAATGTCCATAAATCAATAAAGTGCCCAAATTTTCTGGCAATATAATTGTCAGAGGAATTATACTATTACAGAATTCATCTTAGCCAGAAATTATCTGATAACCCTAGAATGTTTTTCTGAGACAGGTTCATGTCAAGTCATTGTCAAGTATTTTGTGTTTTTACACTTTTCCTGTAGGAAGATCACTAAAATGAAAGTAGAAAGGTGTAAAACCTAAGTTCACAAGGGCATCAATGTACTCATTGCAGAGAAATGCATGGATTCTAAGAGGCTGAACATGACGACACAAACCATATTAGGGAAAGGGCGCAATCAAAAAAATCAACTTCTTGTTCCTATTCGAGACCAAATATCTATTAAGAGTCTGTGAAACAGCATCTGAGATAGGACTCTTTTTTGTCTATGAAGGAGGCAATAACCTCCTAATGCTTAAAATGAATAAATATGAATGTCAACTAGTAAACAATAAACAGCGAAAAACAAAACAACAAAAAATATCCCAAACAAACCTTACAGTCATATCACTTCCTCCAGCTGGAAAGAAATCAATACAAATACTCCTCTTTTGTCATACTGTCTAAATGTAATTGATGTACAGTAAACAAAACTGAATTTAACCAAAGATGAGAAAAAACAAATTCACCCACAAACTCTGGAAAATTTGTTTGGAGCTCATATTCAACCTTTTATGTTCTGCTGCTTGGCATCCCTCTCCTCCTACCCCCACCAATTAAGATGAACACTATATTTCTCCCCTCCTTTTTCGGTCAAAGAATCTTGGCACAACCAGCACAAACAAACTTTGCTAACAGCTTTAAACTTGGAAGGCCTGCTTTTTAAATATTTGCCGCTACATAATTGAAACAGCTGTTTTAATGAGATACCTACTGTCATCATTTTACCCTGGCTGAGCTGGGTGACAACAAAGCAGTAATAACGAATTCAATAATAATTAACTCGGGTCATCTGCTCATCTGTCATGGCTCATCAGCTTTAGGGAGAAAAATCCCAGTGAACTTCTCTCTTTTGTGAGCTTTCCAAAACTCTGCAATAAAATGCTTAGAGAGGACTCTAGGTAGCCCTTCAAAAGTTCTAAGCAAACTGGTAAGTAGGTTAATTAAATTTTATGCATGTTTAAATGCTAATGGTTACATTCCTAACGTTACAGTGTAATCTGTTATGGAATGATGTCATGCAAGCAGTGGTTTTTAGTGCTTAACACATTTCCATCCTGATGTGGAGTAGCTCTGGATCATTTGTCGGAGGGCAGGAAGTTGACAGTGGTGTTTCGGAGCCAGGTTTTACATTTAGATCCTCTCCCTCTCTGTTGAATGTTAAGCAGGGGAGTTGCAGAAAGCCACTGATTTTATGCCTACTGCCACATCACAGAGGGTGATCCAACATACCCACGGCGAGTTTTCTTTAGCTGCACAATAAATAAATAAATATAATAGCAATTCTGGGGAAAGCAGTAAGGATGACATTACTCCCAAATTACTCTCTCCCCAAAAGAAAAAAATATTTTGTGACTCACTCTGAGGTAGGTTCCTTTCATGATTTTTTCTTTTCCCTTTTTCATTGAGATGAAAATAATTTTTAAGAGATTAAAAAGTGCTCTTCCAAGAGAAATCAAAATCATTGTTGTATGTGGATTGAAGTTTTTCTGGGAAATTATTTTGAGCACAAAAAATGAATATCTTTGAACATGGGTTTTTCTTCATGAGGGGAATAGCTGGTTTGTGCTTCTATGACAGATTTTTTTTACATCAATTGTATCAGCTTATGAATTCTTATTTTAATAAAGCTATCCCATAGCTGCTGCAAGCCTCTGAGCTGATTTTGCAATTTTGCTTTCAGTGAAACCTGACCATGCATATAATTTAGGAGGTAGGTGTTTGTTGCTTCATCAATAATCTCTACCTGTATAGTAAAGATTTTAAAAATAATTTTAAAAAAGAAATCCAATTTCAAAAATTTTAAATGGCACTAGCATCTTTTTTGTTGTGTGAGTAATACTGTGACCAGTTCCATTTTGAGAAAGGGTTGCACTGTACACTGATTTTAAAAGCAGCAGTAAGAAATATCAGGAAAAACATTGAAATTTTTCCAACATACTGGCTGAAATCTCAGAACAACCTTCAGTGATGCAGTGAGACATGAAAGGTGAATTAAGAAGTGATTATTACAGGATCACCATCACATATGTCATCTAATTAGACATCTAAGATTTCCAGAATCTCTGAATTGGTGAGAAAGCACCTTCTATTCTCATCTCACTTTCGGGATTTTTGGCAAAATCTGATATTGTTTTTTTTTTTTTTCCTGCTAAAAAGTAAAAATACTGACTATTCAAGAATAACAGTGTGAAATACAGTATTTACTTACTAGGTGGAAATTATTCCTAGGTATAACTATTAAACAAAACAAACAAGTTATTTACTTCTGAATAATGGCAAATAAACCTTCAAGAGGAAAAAGATGGTTTCACAATGAGGTAGGGAATGCTAAATAAGGTAGGGGAAAATGAATTTTGATATCTGCCAATATGAATGTTTTGTTTTGTATTTTGAAAATAAGAAACTGGGTTATATTTTTACTACTCAGCTAAAGGACATAAATAGTCTTAAACAATTGTATTGCAGTACCAGATGTGATGCATATTTCCATAAAAAAGTCTTTGAAAATTGATATGATGACTTCATACACTGAGGTACATTCTGTACAGTGTAAATTAAAAATATACTATGGAAGGAGGCAGTAAATGTCTAATGTTAGACATTAGACATTTAACATTAGACATTTAAAATAAAATAATTTAATTTTCAAATACTGATTACAAAAAGCACTTTGAAGAACTGGAACACAAATTATTAATGTAAATATAAGCTTTACTCTAAAAGTGTTTTGTTGTGTATTTTATGCAAAATATTCACATAAAATACTATCTTTCTTTTTTTCCCCCACATTTATACAGTTGGTCATGGCACCCCAGAAGCATCAAAGAGAAAGAAAAATGCTTTCTTCCTGTAAATCAAGATTATATATTAAATATACAGTTAATTTCAACTCCTGGATGGCAGCCATGGGATCAAAATCTAACATTTTCAAATCCATTTTAAAATAATTTATTTTGGTAGATTAAACTACTTTGCATAAAGTAAAATCTGTTGAAAAACTGTCATTATTTTGATGCATTTTGTGACAATTTACCAGTTTGAATGAAAACCCCGGTGTAAAAGAGGTCAGGTTTTGGAGGAAAGGTGGTGTTAGTGGCTGAAAGCACACACCAGAAATTACATGCAATGAGCCAATTCTACTCAGTGTCTCCTGTTATGAACAGTTAATGCTAGTAATGAAATATCTGTGAGCTAGAAGAAAAAACAACTCAAAAATTCTTTGGGTTGCATGGGTCTAGTCTTTATTTGAAATTGAATGCAACCACTACAGACCTCACACTTTTCATCAAATGTCCTAGCTATATTATCTCTTCTCTCCCAAGTTAATTCACAGTTAAACATAAGGGGTTTCAGTTTCAGTTCTCTCTGAAGCAGATGCTGCAGTTTTCCATTTGTTTGATTGCTTGTTTATTTTAATATTGAATATTTACAAACTGATGCACATCTAACTTAATCAGGTGAATGGCTGTAATCACATAAGGAGGTAGCGAAAATTCAGGGAAAGAAACTTATCGTCCATGTGACACTGCTGCTTCTGGAAACATATTTAACGGCTCCACATATATGCAATGCACTTTAATAAATTGGGAACCAACAGACCCACAAGTATTGACAGACAACAACTTTCTCCTGCTTCTGCACTAGCTGCTCAGGAGGTGGGCTTTGCTTTGGGGGAAACACTCTGCTTTAGGAGTGGTTTCAGGCAAAATGAGGAACCTGAAGTTCTCCTGACTGAGAGGTGGGTGTGGGTCAGAAGCTGGAGGAGAGCTCATCCTATGGGACATTAGGAACAGGCAGATACAACTTGTGGAGCCTGACTGACATCTAGGTTCCACTCAAGATGACACACACTCAACTGAAATAAAGAAGTGGCATAAGCTCTGCTTTAAGCCTGTGAATGGTTTGTATGGCACAAAATCAGTGCATTTCTGAGTTCTGACATTTTTTGACCAGTGGTGCTATTTGCACTCTTTGTTTTGTTTTTTCATAGCTTGTGTTTTTAACTATATTAGGCCAGAGACAGGAGATTAAATGATAACTAGATCTACTAGTGCAGTATCCTGTTATTTTTAGCCTCTCATGTGTGGACATCACATGACCAAAGAGATCCTGTGTCTCAGGACTAAAAAATGGAAACCTTCGCTGATTCTCTTCTTGCTTCTCTTTTTCAGTCCCTTTCCTTCTGTGTGAACAAATTCAACAGTCTGTGTTCATCCCTGATTCATTTGGGTTCATTGTCAGAGTCCGAAGTCCAACATAGTGGTTTATGGTGTTAAAAGTTTTGTAACACTTGGAGGAGGGTTTGTAAGCTCTATTTAGCCTTCTCCCTGGAGTGTTCCTGGAAAAATTACATGTAGGAAAACCTCGTGTTGATAGATGAATCAAGAAAAGAGAGTCACAGTTTTACATGTATATATATTTGAGAATAATTTTGACACAAAATTTCTCTCACACAAAATGTACTCCTGAATGGAATTTTCAGAATTAAAAAAAAAAAAATTTAAAAATCACCCTTCCCTCTTTTCAATGTCTTTCATTTTTGCCAATATAAAATATTGGTGTTATACATAATTTAGGAAAAAAACCTCAAACATCTAGGTGAATTTTGTAAAAGAATTTTCACGCTTACAACAGTCTGGTGAAGAAGCAATTCCACATATGTGAAAACTATTGTATTTATAACCTGGGAATGATATTGTCAAGATTATTTCGAGATTCGTTAACATTATAAAATTAACTCAAACATCTATATATAAGCAGTATAAAACAACAGATGTTTGATAAAAAATTAATTCATAATCAGATAAAGTGTTTATAATAATGATTACCATGAAGATCCCTGTTCTTATTTTGCATATATTTTATTACTGTTATGATTTTGTGTGACACTGTGCACTGAGAAGGATCTTCTCTCTATGCAGCAAGAGAGAAGAAAAGTTAATACTGTTGCAGAAGACGTTTATATATTGATGAGTCAAACACTATATCAGCTACAACATTTGCATAACAGACAGGTATTCAGAAAATTCACACTAGGGGAAAAACCATTTTTTTTCTAAATACGGAGTAGGAGTTTACAACTGGATACAATATTCCACAGGTCTTCCAAAGGAAAGAGCCATGTGAATTTATTTCAGTACTACTATGGAGATAGCACACATCTTCTCTTCTTGTAACTAAATTACAACTGGGGAAACTGTAAACAAACAAATAAAGAAAGAAATAAGATTTTTACTGTAGTTGCAGTGGTGTAATTTCCTTTATCCAAATGTAAAGTGTTTCTCACATGAAAGCATTTGCTCAGCTAGTGCTCAAACTGAATATATCCTGTTTTTCATGGCTTTTGCATAGCTCCCATGCAGATGCTGAAAGCAGCTTGCACTTAAACAGCTCAGAGCATGAGAGGAACACCACAGAAATATCTTGTTCATGTTCGATACTGATTAACTTCTTGAGAACTTACGGTTTCCCCTGTTATTCTAAAGGGTGCAGGTTTGATCTCTATAAGACTTGTGGCAGAAGTCAATCTGATTCTTACTGCGTTTAATAATTTCTAAACCTCACAAATTTTGGACTCATTTCCAGATATCCAAGAGGAATTTTGAAAAAGCTTGAACTATTTTGAGGCTGATGAAGGAAGAACTTCTCACATCATAAATGCTCACTTTTATTTTCAAACACACAGACTTTTCTACACTTCAGAAACTGTAGGGGTCTTTCTTTGAGAACAGATTTATTTCCGTGTACAGATGCAGGTGGACAACAAGCCCAGTATGGCATCTACACCTCATGGAGAAGCCAAGAGCCAGTGGTGCTGTAAAGTGCTATAAACCCATAAAGGCAAGGTTCCTCAGCCTTATCTCACCATGACAGCCTCTGGCTCTTAATAAAGGTTTCTTTTATGGTTTCTTTTATGATCTCTGGAGGCTGGAAAGAAAATTCTTTGCAATATTCACATATAAAGTTATTCTATGTGTAAGGCATAAAATCCAAAGCATTGAAGTCGATGTGAAAGTTTGCTGTTCAATCAAAAGCAATGCATGATTCTTGGTCTGGGTGGGCAAAGCAGGGAAGTATTTTCAAGTGCCAGATGAAATTTCCCTTTCTCTTAGGTACTGAATGCAAAAACAATGGAAACATTTCCTATTAAAATGAACAAAATATCAGTTTGTAACACAGGTTTTTCAGTTCTTGGAATTTTATATTCAAAAATTAATTTTATTTGCAAAACAAGAAAGCCTGTTTCTATCAAGTTGGATGAGACAGTTTCAAACTTGGAAACTGACTCTGCAATATCTTAAATATAAAAAAAATTTCCATTTATTTTTACAACTTATTTATCTAATGTTACATAGATTTTGTTATTTTGTCACATCTGTTTCACTATAAGAAATTCCATGGATACCATTATTTTTTAATTGACAATCATAAGGTCAGATAACACACAATGCTGAAGAAAAACTTTATTTTCCTTAGACTAAAGGATAAATTTTTATTCATATTGTAAGAACAGAATTTAATTTAAGAAATACAGTTTATTGTGTTTCTTATCTAATTCTTAATTTAAATTCAAGTTTTGAGTTTTAAAAAGTCATTTAATATGTTAATAGGAGACTGCTATTTGCAATAGCAGTACATGAATGCAGTAATTTCTCAATTATAAGCAGCACCTGATTATAAGCCGCACATCCGGGTAGCCGGGAAGACCACGGGATTTGTCCATATATAACCTGCACCAGAACATAAGCTGCATTCTTTTTTTATTTTTAAGCAAGGATCCATGTGCAACAAAGTAACAAGTTAGTAACAGAATCCTGCGATCGTGGGGTTTGCTGTCAGGTTGCTCAGTTTGCAAACAGTTTTCACAGACTGGTGAAGCCTTTAAATGCAGCCCCAGGTGCCCTCCCCATGCCGTGGGCCCCGGCACTCCCACCCCCAATGCTGGTTGTCACGGCTCCCCACCTGCTCAGCAGCTGTGGCGTCTCCCCTCGCTGCGTGAAGCTGGCAGCTCGCTCCCTCGCTGCGTGCTTGAAGCCAGCCGCCCGCCTCCGCCTCGCCGCGCGAAACCAACTCTGGCTCCCTGCCTGCTTGGCTGCGGCGGCAGCTCCCTGCGCTGTGCAGCGGTCCGGAGCCACAGCAGGGCGGAGTGGTGGGGCGGCCCTGAGCCACGGTGCGGTGGGGTGGTGGGGCAGCCCCAAGCTGCAGCATGGCGGGGCGGCGGGGCAGAGAGGCGGCAAGACAGCCCCGAGTAGCAACGCTGCACGGCAGCGCTCCCCCGCTGCTCCGCCTGCCCATCCTGTTCGTGGATCTGCCGCCCCGCGAAGCCCGCTCCCCACCTGCCCCCTGCTCTCCTGGCCGCGGCTCCACGGCAGCTCTCTCCCCGGCTGGCTTGCACTTCTGGTCTGGCATTTTGCCAGAAATTGTCCATAAATAAGCTGCACCTGATGATTAGCCGCACTACTGGCGTAGGCTGGATTCTTCAATGAAAAAAGTGCGGCTTACAATCGTGAAATTACTGTAATTATTTTTTGTTGATATACAGAGCTATAAATAATTCTTTCCTTACTCATTAAACATAATAAGAAATGTTGCATATCGTAGCTTTGAAAAGGGAGTTTGTTGCTTGATATTTGTGACCTAGAGACAAGGGGTCAGAGAGAGACAAACAAAGAGAAGGAAGGTTCTTGAAAGGTCCTTTACCTTTTAACACTGACCATAACTGAAAGACTAATGATCCGCTTTCCCCTCTGGGGAAAACTTCTCTTGTCAGTGTATTATATCACCAGCTGTTCCATGCTAAAACACCTAGCTCTGCATAAATGGAATAATCCGAAAAGAAAGATAACTGCTTTCTGCAAGATTTCATGAGTCAAAACTCTGCCTCAGTTGAACAATCTTACTGACATTTTGCTCTCCTCCCACATGTGGCGAACAACCACATAATTAGATTCATTTCTAAAATTTATTTAATACAATTTGACAATCCATTCCTGTCCAGCCAGTGCATTTATGCTTGTGATTAATTTCAATGAGACTTAATTCACTAAAACTAGTCTTTTCATGCCATATATTTTACATTGTTGAGTCTGGTAGACAGATTTGCAAAGGTACTTGGAAGCCAAAAAAAGCCAGAGGATCTTTCCAACTGGAACTAGATGCATGAGACAGGTAAGTCAAGAGTCAAAACTTAATGCAAAAATAGGCCCATCAGTGGCTGAAGATGCTCCTAAAAAACTAACCAATAAACAAACAAAAAAGCCCAACAGAAGCAGTGGAATGATACATGACTACTTGGTTGTATAATCTGAATTCAGATCTGGGTACCAAAAGTAGGAGCTGCAGTTAATCACAAAAAAATTTCCTGCTTTTCTTTTAGCAATTTCCATGCCCGGGGTTTGCTTTTGTAGAATACTCCAAGAGTAAATGTTAGTAAAATTCAAGCTGCAGGACTGACACAAGTACCTGAAAAGGTACAGAAGCACTGTATATTCTAAATAAATAAAAGAATAAATAAATTCATGTACACATAAAGCTACTTTCCTCTCCATGGTGCATTAATTTCTTGTAAACTTTTATGTTGGACTGGAAATTCTTTTAAGCTTAACATTAAAAGCATTTTTGAGATGTTTTATTTTAAGTATTACACAGCTGAACATTTGGACTTAAATAATATTGTCTATTGACCTTAGCTGGCTAATCTGCTAGTCTGTTTGGAATGCTAAAATTTAGCACATCTATAAATTCTTTTTAGGATGAGCATAATTAATTCAAGGAGATAAGTAAATATACAGCATCCAGTATGTTCCTTTATTATAAAGATTAAACCTGACCACAAACATTGTATTTTCGATCTTTTAGAGCAGAAGATGCATTCCAGTTTTCAAAGTGAAGCTGGAAATTGTAGGTTGTAAATAGATAGAAGTAAGGACTAAGCAATGACTTTGGGTTTTATCTAGGCAATTAGATAAGATTCCTTTATCAATGGAACAACTGGCTTGGACTGGGAAGAGTTTGGGATAAGTGATTTGAAGAAGAGAATGATATTTGTGTAAAGCAAGGAGAAAAAAATCCCGCGAATCAGAGATGTGATCTGGAAGCTTGCTAGATGAGTAAAAGGAGTAGACAAGTTATGGTATAACATACTCAATGGGATAGCTTGAAGGAATTTTAAAAGGGTTGTTTGAGGCAAGAGGATGGGGATGAAGGGCATGAAGCCTGAGATTGATTGTAATTACAAGAAAGGGTGAGAAACCTTTGAGAGACACACAAAATGTGGAAAGGACAGGTCATAAGGGTGCAACAAAAGGGATCACACTTTAAGGACAGGTGAGAGAATTTGTCCCTACACCTCATTAGCAAATCCACAGGAAAACAAAGTGAAAGCTCTCTGAGTCACATAATGCCACTAACAAACTAACTCACAAGATTTTTTTTCTTTGTGTGTTGTAAACTCTTAGAAGCTTATAGAGGCTTGAAGTCATTCTAAGCAGGAAGACATAACCTATACAAGGACAGAACTTCTGCTTAAGTTATGTGCTTGTTTTAACATCTAATTTTTCTAGTCCACGTCTTAGAACTGCTTGACAATAAAATAAATTCCATTTTTTTCTTTGATTAACCTTATCTTTGAATGTGCAAATAAACTATTACTTAGAGTGAGACAGTACAAATTATGTTGTCCAAACCTTAGGGTGGCACCTGGATGTTACAGAAGCCAGACTGAAAAGGCCTAAGTTACTTTAAAAATAGTTTTTTTGGTAGTTATTTATTTATTTATTTAATGTTTCCCTTTTTTAGCTTATGAGCTATATGCTTTGTAAAAATAATTCAGAAACACTAATCCTAATTGAATTCAAATGCAAACAGATGTATCTGGGAGGAAGAAGTGGGGACAAGGTTCCTAAGAGGATGACAGACTCATCATGTACACATGCAGCAATGCAGTTTGAATGGCCTTACTTGGACTGCAGCTGGAACTGGAAATGGTATGAGCTTCTTTATTTACATCAGGAGACTAAGGAAAATTTGGGCCCGCTAAAGAATGTGGAGTTACTAAAATGATGTGTTGCATGGCAAAACCTGAGAGTTCCCCTGCACCTGGGGATGGGTGGTACATGTGCTTTTAGGCCTCCTACATCTCATGTGGCAGAGTTCAAGAGAAACAACTACAATCTGCAGTAGCGAATAACCAAGTTTGGGACTACTCTGTAAATTGGACATGTCCACAGGGCTGGATGACATGCATCAGCCAGTGCTGAGGCAGCCTCGCAAAGTCTTTGTAAAGACATTATTGATAATGTAAATTCTCCATCTTTGCAGAGAGGTGGTGGCTTCAATGGGATAAATATTACATCCACCTTTAAGGCAGAAAGGCAAAACCAGGGAAGAGCAGGCCATAAAGTCCTAGAACAACTGTGGAGGAAGCCCTCATGACAGCTGTGTTCAGGCATCTGAAGGACAAGGAAGAACTAGGAATAGTCAGCTTTAATTAGTGCAGATAAAGAGTACTTGACCAACTTGGCTTTCTTCTCTGACTCAGTTTGTGGGTAGGGAGAGGAAGACAGTAGTTGTGTATTTTGAATTTAGCTAGGCTTTTGATACAGTGTCCTTCTAGCTGAAATGGGAAGGGGATGGAAAACTGGCTCAACCATCAGGACCAAAAGGTATTTGCCAATAATTCAGACTATAGTTGGTGTCTGGGTGACACTCTTCAGGCTCAGTACTAGGACTGATGCTGCTGAATGTCTTCACCTGTGACATGGTCAACAGGACAGAACACACCCTCAGAAACTGTAAAAGATTTCAGGTCAAGGAAAGTGGTCCTGGAGGACAGGGGTGCCTTCAGGACAGACTGTGGCAAGAAGGAAGAAAGGAGCTATGTGAATTTCATTGAAATAAAAAATGAGAAAGTCCTACACCTGAGACAGACTCTCTCAAGGCAACCCCTGTTCTGGGTGAAGGCTGTCTAGAAAACATCTTTATGGAAAATTATGCAAAGGTCCTGAGAAGCAAACTGAACATGCTTTTTTTTCTCAAGGCAGGGAAGAGATCCGTAACATAACTGGGATGCATTATCAAATGAATAGTCAGCAACTCAAAGGAATTGTAAGCAAGGGAATACCATTTACACAAAAGCAAAAAATTTACACTCTGCTAGGTGTCAGACAGTGGCATAGGTTGCCTAGGAAGTTGTGAAAGCATCATCTTAAAGTTATTTAAATTTTGATTATATGGAGCCATGACAAATAAGATTTAAGTTGGAAGGTAGCCTTGCTTTGAGCAGGAGGGTGGGCTAAACACCTTCTGAAATGGCCTAGTTTTGGTTCTCAATGGAAGTCATGGAACCACCAAATCACACAATGGGTGAGGTTTGAAGGGACCAGTGGAGGTTGTCTAGAGCCATCTCCCTGCTCAAGCAGGGTCCTCTAGAGCACATTACTCAGGAATGTGTCCAAACAACCTTTGACTATCTTCAGTAACAGAGACCCTACAGTCACCCTGGGCAGACTGTTCCAGTGCTTGGTCACGCACACAATAAAGAAGTTTTTCCTCATAATTAGGCGGAACAGTTTCTGCCTGTTACTTCTTGTCTTACTTGGCACCACAGAGAAGAGCCTGGCTCCATCCTCTTGGTAGCCTCCCTGCAGATACTAGTAGACATTGATGAGTTCCCCTCTGTCACTTCTTCTTGAGGGTGAATTGGCCCAGCAACCTTGGCCTGTCCTCTTAAGAGAGATGCTCCAGTCCCTTAATCATCTTTGTTGTCCTCCACTGGACTTCTTCAAGTTGCTGTATGTCTCTCTGGTACTCAGGACCTCAGAGATGGACACAGTGCTCCAGGTGAGGCCTCACGAAAACTTATTCCTAAAGGTCAAAATGTAAATAATTTTTTTGCCTTTAACTGTTTAGACATTGAACATTTAATTCTGAAATGCCATGGGGTACATTTGGTGTACTTCAAGGAGTGGCATGTGTGAAGATTTGAAGCAATCTAAAGTAAAAAATGCCATTTTCAAACTAGCTTGTGGTTTTGTGTTCCCAAAGTAGAGTAAAATTTGCGTCAACATACCTGCGTGGAGAAGAGGTAGTGATGAGCTACATCCAGTATACCTCCAGAACTGGAAAAAATATAGTTACATTGATGCACAGCTGTACCAGAGTCAAGTAGCACTGAATAAGAAGATTGCACCTTAATTTAACCTGACTGCTATCTTAAGACAGGAGAAATGCCTCTGGGATTTCAGACTGTGTCTCTGCCATGGTGCCACACCATGTATGCAGTGTCACTGTTACCGGGAAACCTAACCACACAATTACAGAACCTTCTAGTGGCTATGACAAACGAAATTATGTTTTCCTTATTTCATTCAGGAAAATAAATATGTAAGGGAGCTGAAATTCAGTGCTTCCTAATCTTTCAGAAAAGCTCTATTAATTTAGTGGATAAACCAATGGAATGCTACGTCCTAGAAGAAGAAATATGCACCTGCTTGATTTATTTTCCATCAGGAAAGTTATATAGCATGAATTGCAATATTCAGTTCAAGCCCACCAATAGTAGAGTCAGGACTGTAGCTGTAGGTAAAAAAATTGTGCTTATTCCTGGGAGCATATATCTGATAATTAAAAGCAGAGCTAATGGTTTAAGTGGAAGACGTCTGGCTAAAAGGATTACGTTTCAGTTTTTCATAGCATAACAGACAATAAAGATAACTCTAAACTTTAAAACACATCTCAATGTACTTATAACAACTGGGTTACTATACACAGTGTGAAATAATGTGAAAAATGTACATGGAATATGAAATGCTGTTGCCAATAATATAGCTAATAACCACAACAAGAGAGAAAAGGGTCTTCTGGTGTGTGACTTTCTCAGATTTCTGTATTTTGTTATACCTGCACAGGATAAGAACTTGAATTCTCAAAAACAGGGCCTAAGAACAAGGTCTGCTTCAGGTAATAGCCCACTTAAGAATTTTTTCCAATAATATTCAAAAGTTTCTCTTTCATTTTGGTCATTTTCAGGTATATTTTATTGGAATTTACATGTCAGAAGGGGTAGTTTATATTTTCAAAAATTACAGGGGGAAACGATAATTTCAAAGCCATGTTTCTCGTAATAATATATGTACATATTTGTTTGCTTAATATTATTTAATTTCATTTTATTTTTAATTATACCAAGCCCTTCCAGAAAGAGTTTGAAGGGCAAATGCTTTTTAACACCACTATCAACATACTCTGATTATTTGAGGAGAAAAAAGATCTTCTTTTTTTCCTAGTGTTAGCACTAGAGCCAGTGAAAAGAGGAGGGAGAGCAGGGGGATGAGGCGTCTATCATTTTTGCCTTCTATGGGGGATTTTAATCTTTGAATAACATTGGGCATCAGCTGTAACATGTATGAATTAATCACCTTGTTCATATAACTGTTTACTTTTATTATACCTCTAAAGGAAATTAAATGAATTTGACCTGTTTCAGCATTTACAGCTGTGTTCTTGAAGAAATTTTATTGCGAGTTTCAGATTTCGAAAAGGTTATCTTTTGTTTAGGGCATTTGGTTTCTATTCAAAGACAGAGACACAAACAAATTAATATGAAAGAAAGTTTTAAATTTGCCATTCTTTTATTAGCTCTGCAACCATTTTGTATATGCTTACATTTTTTTCACCAAGAGATGACAAGTTAGGTTTGGAAAGTAAACTCTTTTTTTAAATGCTAATATTTACAAAACCAAAAAAGGAAATGTAGTTGTATTTTCTTTCTCTGTTTTGGTGATAGTCTAGAGCTAAAGAAATTTGGAATTAGAATGTCTGGTGTGACCAGCTCTGTACACAAATTAATAAAGAAAACAATGAAGATATGAACTAATCTCACTTCATAGTCTAGCATGCCATCATTGCTGAGATGGTCCTATTTGTACTTATAATCAAACAGATAGTCAAATGCAAATTCCTTAAAAGAAAATGAAACCTTCTCCCTATTCGTATCTGCCACTGTTAGCATTTTCTTAGCTTTCCTCCTTTCAGAATAGTCCGTGGTAAACTATCAGAAAATGGGTAAAGACAATGCCTAAATTTCATGCATACTTGCATAGACCAAAGACATTATCATTGTGGTACAGAACGGGATTGGAAAAATATGCAGCCCTTGGAAATGGATTAAATGCACATACATTTTGTAATGAGTGACTGTAATGAAAGTCAAATGAATTATAATAAAATATAGAGTTTTAAAAAAGAAAACTACTCAGTGCATAATGTTGCTAAGAAAACATTTAACAGTTTTTCACTGCACGCTATTGTCAAAGTAAATAACTACCAAAGACAAACTTACAAAGTGGTTTTAACTCTAATGTGATGCAGAAAGTCAGTCATTTAATTTGTTAATTAGTATTATGCCAGAAACTATCTATTCAATATGAAGCAAATATGTTTACAATCTTATCTGCCATCTGTTTAATAGATGGGAGAATACTTAGAGCTGGGATTCTCAAACAGGGCTGTTGAAATTTTGTTCTACAATTAGTGGAGCAGATTTTTTAATTCTAAAGGAGTTTTTCATGCTCAGGGAGCACCTCTATGAAGGAAACCACATTACAATGCTGCTGTTCAAGATTAGTGATTGCTCATAGCTGCTTCTGGCAGATGCTTCCAAAAATGCAGAAATACATATATATTTTAAGATATATATGACAAAAAAAAGGAAAAAGGAAAAAAAAAATGCATACTTAGATCCAGAAGATAAAAGCAGGTTTTGTGAGGAGGTTTCTATGGTCAATTTTTTCATGGCAGTGCAATATATGGGTCTGAGTTCTTTCAGCACTCTTCATATCGTTCTGTAATCAGCAATTTTGCAAGCTTTCTTACAAGGAAGCCCACAATTATGCAGTATACTAGCCATTAAAGTGAATTCTCAAGGTACTTTTTAAACTGCTTATTAAGAAACAGTATTAAATCATCATTTGGGAGGTGGATAAAAATAAAAACCAAGATAAGAGAGCATTCTTCCTAGGATTACAAATTCTTTCTTTGCCTTGTTTTAATCTATCTTAATTTTGAGAAATGGTATATTGTTGCCTAATACTGACTAATACTATTATTATTGTATATTAGAAGACAAATTTAGCCCAGACAGAAAGTCTTTCTTATCTGAAAATTTAAAATATTTTCACGTTTCATTTTTAAAGATAAAAAATAAGAGTTGAGAAAAATATTATCAATGGCTCTTAAAAATAGATTTTGTAGCTTATATAATTTTAATTTTAATGCCAATGATTTGACAGGGCTTTTTATATGTAATTTATTTTACTGAGTATGAATGAAACATCCGTTTGACATCAAAGGTGAGAGACACATTTTTGATGTAATGCTAAACTTATAATGATTCAAGGATTTTTGTATCTCACAGTAAACTTGAAACCAGGCAAATTTTCCAAGTGGATGTGAGATAAATATTTATGATTTTTACAATGAAGCTGAACATTTTACATTTCTCAGAATTTTTCACTTTATGAATGACTGTTTTTAAGTGCGTAATATTTATAGGTGACTATTGGTAAGTGCAAAACAAAGAAAATATGATGCTTACAATGTAGTAAACGAAATCATTAAAATCTTCAGAGCAGAGATGTGCTCCTTAGCAGAATGGAGAGTGTTTTCAAAAAGCCTTCTTGAGAATTTTTGCAGTTTTATTTTCAACAGAATTGGTTTTGCCCACTTTCTTTACCTCCCTGCTGAAAGGAACAAACTTTCTGTGCAGGATTTATTTACTCTCCCTTGTGAACGTCATTGTTTCCAGAAACATTTGTGAGATTTTACGCAATCATGTGTCAACAGGTGAGATGGTGCCACAAAGAATGGTGAGGATTTTATTGGGTCTCCTGTAGGACAGTAACACATTTGAGGTTTGAGCCCTGAATCTCAGCTTTGCCTACCACACCGTTCATCCTCGTTGAGGAAGTACAGTGCAGCAATCTGCTTCTGTCAAATGGAAATATATCCCCTCGTCATTTTCAGGCAGCAGGTAAGAGCATTTATCTTAAAACTGATCTCTCTTCACTGCCCCTGAGATAGAAACAATTCATTGTGGAGGAATTTGCAGCATAGCTCAGTTTCAAAAGGACATTCTGAATTTTAAAGCAATTACCAGTTTTTACATTGCTGTTGTACAGAATTGTACAGAGCCGACCTCTTAATCTGCATATCCTGAAGCAGTTTGGTGAAGGAGAGAGAAGAAGGAAAGCTTTTCTGAGCCCTGGGACCCCTCTGTGTAAACAACATCCTTTGCAGCATGCCCAGCATTCTCTCTTAACATTTTTTGTGATACCCTTATACGGCAAGAGAAGAATTCGGTGGGGAGATCCATCTAATTTAGTGTAACAGGATTTTGACCCTAGTGCTTCCACAGTGGTGAGTGCTTAACCCCAAGAATATCTACAGCTGCTAAATATATTTATAGAAAATGAAACAACAGCAACTGATTAGGTCAGGAACTTGTCATCTGTGATTTGGCTACAAAGACTTTAATATGCACACTCCATCCGTTCTATCTCTCCTCCTTTTTCCTTTTCCCCCAAAATTAATTGCATTTCTAGCTAACAAGGTTTAGTTACAGAGGCACCTGACTCCTTCAAACCTTTTGGACACAATACAAAAGTCCAGTAGTAGACATTACAGGATTAAATCCATTGTAACATTCTAAAAATCAATTCATCTGTTCCTAATAGTGTTTCAATAGTATCCTAGTAACCTTTTCTGTGAAGCTTCATATGGTCTGTATTTGCAAACACTATTAAAAAAGGCCTTCTTGCTTTCAAAAAAAAAGCTAAATCTCTTCACTGAGCTGCTGGAGAGGTGCAGACTCCAATGTGGGCAAGTGTATTTGCCAACATGCCATATGGGAGCCATGGTTGGGACTTTTTTTTTTCCTAGAATAATTAAATGTTGATGGCAGAGTTCAAATGGATCATTAAAATTCAAAAGTGTAAGAAACAGATTTTTTCTTATGTTGCTGAACGCTCCAGAGGGCTGAATAGCTAGCAGAAGTGAGGCAGGCTGCAGCAGTGATCAGCGTGTGCTGTGATGGTACTAATTTGATCATAATATAGTCATCTCTGAAGATTACAGCTATTCAATTAAATATTCTAATTAACCTGAAGTATTAGGCAAATGATACTAATTACAAATATTCTCCTGAGATTCACAGCAATGAAAATCCCACTTGCAACTGATACTTCTAGCCAATGTTTCGTAACACAATGTCCTATATCATAGGCTTTCAGAATATTAAAATGCAGTTAATTTGCCTAAACCTCATTTGTTTAATGGCATTAGCATTTTGTTTGAAATTGTAATAAACGTACATCCCGCTTTCAAGTAAAATTTAAAATGAGTGTACTCTTGGGGTAACTTAAGATTCCTGTTTACAGACCTAGCACTTTATTCAGTAAGCGGAACAGTTTGAGCTTAACTTTCAGCCATTAAACATATTGAAATTGTTTAAAAATGCTAATAATTTGTCTTTTCAAATAAGAAAAAAAAAAGGATATTTTGCAGTAAAATTTCATGATGTTACCCATGTGACCAGTTTCCTACTGTGAAGGCCCCAGTGCTTGAACTTGCCTTATAGTTTTTTAGTAGAATGGTTGTCTTTTGTAGGTTGTTGGTTTCTGTTTGCTTTTTTAACTCCCTCTCCAGACAAAGCCATAGGGACTTTCTTTTTTCATTTTCTGCCTTTCTCACTGTACTCCCTTTCACACTGCATGTGGACTCCAGGTTGGGGGTGCTGTGGCTTTTGGGGGCTCTGATTCCTGCATGGTGCTCCTGTACACCTTGCACTGGAGTGCTCTTCCAAAGTCATTTTCAGGGACAGACCAGCTACTTTACCTAGTACTGCACTGAAAATGTAAATGTAACCTGGTTGTCTGCATGAATTAGGCAGAATGTTACTTGGAAAATACAGCACAAGCTAGATCTCTCGGATAAAACAAACAAGCAAACAAAAAAAACAAACCCACCCAACTACCCCCTCTCAACTCCCCCCCACCAAATAATAAACAACCCAGGGCTCCTGACCACCTTCTGTAGTGAGTTTTATTTGTTTGTTCTGTCGTGGCATGAATGGGGAAGGCAGACATTCATTACCCACCAACATAGTGGCTGCTTAAAAAATAATCAGTTTGCAGCAGTTATAGAAACAGAACAGACAGCAGGTTTCAAGTGCTGTTTATGAGCCTGTTTTGTGCCCATCACCTTGTTAGAAGGCTAAAGGAATGGGAATGTTTCTGGCTTTCCACATACTGCCTGTTGATATACATATAGCCCTTCAAGTCAAGACATCACCAAAAAAATGCTTCCTAGTTTTAGTGTTATATTATTATATTATTTTTAATACTTTGCAAAGATTTATAAAAGCTTAACTGATATGACCAATGTCTGCTTGTGATTATATTCCCCTTCCACTGATCCTAATGCACTTGTCTGAAAGAGAATAAAATGCTAATCCTGTACTGGTACCTCAGACTGTGAAGGCTAAAAGCATATGAACAAAAAGATTTTCAGAATTTCAGGATTTTCAGAATCACACTGTTGAACTACAGCAGTGCAAACAAAGCTAAAGCAATTTTACAGGATGAGGGACTGTAATATTCATTTTTCAATTGACCAAAGTATAGTCCAGTGCTTGTATTGGAAACACTGGAAGAATTTGCAGCCAAGCAAACCCTTCTTTGACAATTTCCAGAATATAAAGAAATGCAAGTACTCCTTCTCTTCAGATCTCAGAAAATTTAGAACAATTTGCATCTGAAACACGCTGAAATCATTGGACCTAAACTTGTAGAAGAGGGAGACTGCAGAGATGGCATCATGCTGCCATATGACCTTTCACAGAGCAGGAAGGAGACACAAGGGAGCACGTAGCAAACTTGGGATAAAAGAAAATCCTGGGCAGACTCTGTGCAGTCCTTGAGAGACATGCAAGGACTGTGGGTTTTCTTTGGTTGCTTACTTTTAACCCTTGCATAGCTGTTTTCCCTTTTGTACTGTTAGAGCTAGTTGAAATTACTAAGTTCCCCTCCCTTTCCTTACAGAATTAATTAAGAGTTTATAACACCTTACTCTGACTTGGAATCTGCTGCTTGCAACTCTCCTTAGGTCAGGCACATATATTAGTGTGTACTATGATTTTGGAAGATCAGATCCATATAACAGAAATCTCGATTTAGAAGCATACTTGTACTGGACAGAGCTTAAGAAACTTTAAAGGGAAGATGTCTTCCTGATCCAGATCCCCATTTTGGCTATTAATCTCAGTTTTCATTTAAATTCACAGTAAAACTGCGAGATGAGCAAAGCCAAACAAGCAAACACAAGGCAACCACCAAGGGAAAGCTAAGGAGAAAAAACAAAACAAAAAAGAAACAATATAGGAAAGAGGCAGCAAAAGTGGGGAAGGAGGAAGTGGAGCTATAGACCATGCATCTCGTCCAAAGTCCTGCAGGAGCTAGCTGCAGCTCTCTAGAAAACCACTGAATTGCTATGAAGAAATACTCACATTCCACTACCATATTAGCCACTGAACAAAGTGATTATGAATAAAATACTGTATACATATATGCCATAAAGGAGAATATGTTCACATTTACATGACCGAAATGACACCATCTTTATTTATGTGGGGAGTTAATGCAGTGATTCTATAGGTACAATCTTGTGGGGCAGTGAATCTACAAGAGTGATTTACTTCTATAAAGGAAATGAATACACTGATGTAATAAAATTGTCATGTACTGCATTGATCTCTCTGCTGCAGAGTAAGTGCGGAGGAACAAAAATTTATATGAAATAAAGGAATAATAACTGAACAAGAGGAAATATGACATAATAAGGAATATAGTGAATATAAATATAGTGAAATAAATACAGCTTCATCAGGAGAGGACATTTAAAGGAATCATTTCCACTCCCACAGAACCAGGAAGCTTGGTAGGTCATGCTTTGTAAAGTAGGGAACGTGGAGCACTGCAGAAAGTACAATGGCAGGAAATACATTCTTAAGTGTTGCTGACCACAAATATTCCATAACAAAGATGTGCCTATCTGCAGAACTTGGAATTGCGGTCAGGGAAAGAAATGATGATATTAAAATGAAAGCTTGCTCAACATGAAAGAGATATGAAGCAAACTTGGGGTCCTCTGTGGAACCAGCTATCATCAGTAAAGGTCATCAGAACAATTTCCTCTGTCCAGCTGATGCAGATACTGTGGTTTGCTCCAAATAATCCACTGGATAATCAAAACCAAATATCTACTATGAAAATGTATAGGTGATGACAGCTATAATGAAGGCAGGATATAAAACTGAATGAAATGGAAAGTAAGGAGTGAACCGATCTGGGAACTAGGAGGTTTTCTACATGTAGCCAAAGGACTGCTTAAATCAGTGACCTGGATGGCTTAGCCTTATTATCAGACTGGCTTTATATTTAATCAATCTATAATCAGTCTATAACAGTAGTTCTAAGGTAAACAATAGCATAAAAGTAAAAGCTAGTTCTATACAAAAGCTTGAGTTCTTGGTTTGACACAAGGATTACCTGTGTGGGAGGGGTGTGGATATTGGGACCTGTACTATGCTGAAGGTTGGGCCATTGGATGTAGAGGTCAGCCTTAGCCTTATATTCTTAAGTCAGACCCAGTCCTTTCTTGGTTCCAGTCAGAAGAGATGGAGAAAGGGGAGGTAAAATAGATGAGAAAAAAAGATCTCTGCTTCTGAAACACTCATCCCTGCCTTCATTCCTGACCCCATCAGTGGCCTTTCAAAGAAAGTGAGGATCGTCCCCAGATGTCCTCACCCTTATTAGTTCTGATTTTGTTGACCCAAAACAGGATAAAGAAATAAGCAATATACCTGTTTGCCATATTCTAGGTAAGAAAGCTCATACACAGCAGGACCAAGCACGGGAAAGTTTTGATGCATCTGACCTGCAGACTGTCTCCAGTAACAGACATGAAGAAGTCTTCAAACAGTCCTTCATCTTGACCCATAAACTCTCGGTTGTCTTCCATCCCCAGACAGAGCTCCACACACTCCAGCAGCTCTCTCAGCTGAAGGAAGATTCCTTCTCCTCACAAAATAGTTTGGGTTGGAAGGGATCTTAAAACTTATCTAATTCCAACCCCCCTGACATGAGCATGGAAATTTTCCAGTAGACCATGTTGCTCGATGGCTGACCCACCCTGACCTTCGCATCTTCCCATCCTGAATCCTGTCCTTCCTCAAAATCCTGTATGCCCCCCAGTATGACACTCCAGTCCTGGGAGCCAACCCACCACACCTGTGTGATTCCCAGCGGATCACTGCAATGCCACTGCACAAATTCATCGTGTTTATTGCCCACACTGCATACATTAGTACACAGTTTTCCTCCTCGGAATTCAGATACACAGGAGACATAGAAGATAACTAGAAGATGCTTGATGTAAATAGGTAGTCTAAATAAAAGAGTGATGATCAGCATAGAAATTGCAATTTAATGCAAGTATGTGCTTTTAAAGTAAAATACTACAAAGCATGGAAATGGATTTCACTAAATGGAAAGTTGTAGCTCTAAAATTACATACCTTTGTAAGAAGCCATGTTGAACTATACTTAACCTTTTGACTCCATCCTAAATCTAACCTTTTGTTTCTGCTTGGGGACATCTGTATTATGCTATGAGTGAATAAATTAGGCCTTTCCTTGTTCGGTAAATTCAGTATGATTTAGTGCTTTAAAATACTACAGTACTGTAATGTGAATAAATGCAACTGTTCAGAGGGGTAAACCTAGAAAGCTGTGCCACAGAACATTATTGGCAGTGTTAAATTCTCACCAGAAAAATCAAAGGTTAACTCATCCTTTCTCCTGGCGCTACAGCCTGCACAGAGCAACAAAGCAAAGGAAAGAATTTCCTGGAGCGTTGAGTAAAGTTTGTACACATTCATGGGAAAGCATTTCATAAATCCTGTTTATCCAGGTGAAGGTTTTATATGTTTATGCCCTGGTTGTATTGCATGCCCTGCTCCTGCTGGAATGCTGTTAGGGAACAGTGACCCAGAGCATCTTCAGTAGTTGTCAGAGACTGATCCAGATCACACATCTGAGATGACAGCTTGGATTTAGATATCAGACAAGATCTAGCAGGTGCTTAACCCAGGGGATCCAAAGCCACAATGAGCCCTTTGGTAAATTCTGGATTCTGTTTCAAACCCCTTTCCTAAATTTCAGAGCAGCCCAAAGTAGGATTATGGGCAGCCACTCATCTCTTTATAAATGCAGGCTTAGATGAGTATTTGTGGAATAGTTTCATCGTGGTGTTAGGAATGTTTGCTTGTTAAGAGATCGGCTCCTTAAAAAGAAATGAAGCTAGTGGAAAAATCAGGCATGCTTGATAGCTTCACTTGATTCTCTAGCACGAGAAATGTTAGTGGGAACCACTCTGCACAGCATCTTATCCTTTATCTTCAAATAACTGCAACTTTATCAATTTTATTTTCCACTTTTTCTAAATTCCCCTAAAATTTCTAATTCCCCTTTTTCAAATCAACACTTACTCTCTCTGATGCCACTCCAGTGACCATTAGGAGTTACTATCACAACTTTCCTTCCAAGAATGGCAGTGTTTTGCCAAGCAGGCCAGCCAAATTGTTGCCTCTGATGATTTTTGGCAGTGAGTTATCAGTCTGCAGGGTCACAAAACTAGTGCATGCATAACTAAATTTGTCTAAGGGAAAAATACAGCATTCAAATAACACTTTTAACCCACATAGCATGAATTTTTAATATTATCACACTGCTTGCAGCTTCCAAATACCTGCTACAGCCAGAAACTCAGGGAGTTTTACCCAAAGTGGACTAGACCTCTCTACCACCTCATTTTAGTACTAACATATGCCCTGTAAAAATTTTGATATGTGATTCACAAAGAGCATATTCATTCCATTCTGCATACAGGCACACATGAATTTGGGTTCACATATATATAGTGTGTGTGTGTGTGTGTGTGTGTGTGTGTGTGTGTGTGTGAATATTTTGCTATGTACCTCTATCACAATAATTTAAGTAATTTAAGGCTATGGATCTTTTTTCTAGAAAAGCAAACCTTATAAACAGTCTATTACCTGTCTGGATGCTCACGTCTAGCAGAGGGCCTGCAATTATGCAACTATTTTGAAAACAACCCCCAGTCCTCTAAAATAACAACTGTGCAACCACTGCAAGGAAAATAATTCTACTCAGAATAAAATCAGTATGAAATCAGGGAAGTGTGAATGCCTGTAAAGTAACTATTTTGTTACATCTTTTTATGACATAATTATATTGATCTGAAAGACACTCATCCAGAACCACAACCTTTTCTACCCAAAGAAAAAACCTGTATAATCTTTTCAATCACTTGATATTCATGGTCTTACTCAAAGGTCTCTGAATATGTCATGTGTGTAATACTGATGCAAAATTTGGCACTATAGTCACTACCAGCAATATGTTTCAATAAAGTAATTTTCTTGCTGCCTAAGAACATCAGCAGGGTGCAATCCTGAACAAAAACAGGCTATGACATCTTATTCAAGCATACCTCTGGAGGACAAAACTATACTTTATTAAAGGGAAATGGGATTTCAGGATTGTTTTGACAAGCAGTAAAAGCATGTACCTCACTTTACATACAGTAGAGGGTTTAAAATTCAAAGTGCTTGTATAGCCATCATTAAGGAAAGGCTGGAAGAAAAATACTGCCATTGTAACTGGGTTATGCAAATATACAAATGAAGCCTTGCATCCTATATTGTATGGATTTTTGTACTGGGCTACATGATATAAAATGCAGATGTAAAATAAAATTTTCCTTCTTTTATCTGTAAAAAAATCCTTTTATTTAGACTTAAGAATGAAGAACACACGTTTATTCTTTGTATAGTTAACATACAAATCCTTTTAAATATCTGATATGTACATTAATTTCCACCAAGCATATTCAGTTTTCTGTTTTTTATATTTTGCATTAAAATCTTCCTTTTCCTGTGCTCCCCACCACTTCCACATTAAAGGAGGGGGAAACAGCATAAATAATGTTTTGGTTTTTTGGGTTTTTTTAATTCCCTAATTTTAAAGTATGCACATTTTTAGTGTTGGATTCTCTGTAGAGTATTAAGATGCCAGGTCAGATACTGAAGAGTGCTGAACACATCTCTTGTGAGATACTAAGCATGTGGTGGTGAGAGATGATAAAATAATAGATTTTTGTCATTGATCTCAGCACAAATAGAATCAGTCCTTGGGTCCATCTGCCTTCCATGTTTGTGTTTACACTTTTAAGTGGTTGGTGACCATGTGTAAAATCTGTTCCTAAACTTGAAAAACACTGATATAGTGCTTTGTGCATTAGAAACATATTGATATGGAGAGCATGAATTGAGCAGTTTGGCAAGATTACAAGCTAAGAGGAGGCTGTGTCATTATAGCTCTAAGTGAAAATATAAATTAAAAAAAGTCACTCCCTAACATTTGTACCATAAATTACCACCAGATTTGTTGTCATTTGTTTATATGAAAACAGATTTATGTTCTTTTATTTGAAATCTGTAATGTTTTGTTGCCCAAAAGCAAGCAAATTCAGAATAATATGCAAGATAACAACCATCTCTCCTGGTAATGCACTGTTAGAGTGGATGTAGTACAAGACTGAGCATACTTAATATACACAGTGCCAAGGTTATTTGGAAGATCTTTGCTTAATTTATTTGACTAATAACACTATTAAGCAGCTAATAGGGCAATTTTAACCAAACTGAAATCTTCAAGTTGTACAACTTACCTCAATTATCACCTCTGTCAGATGAGAAATTATTGATGGCTACTTTGGACTAATCTCATTGAAATCCATACTACACTTTATTACTGCTGTTTCTTCATATTCAAAATGCCCATCACTGCAAAGGGAAAATGTCATCAGCAAACTGGAGGCTTGACAGCAGGACTGAAAGGGATGCCTGCTAAAAGAAATAACAGTGATGGATACTTTAGCATAGCTGTGGCTGTTGAGGTGAGTGATGTTGGACCAAGAGCAGTTTGTAAACCCATTTATTTTCATTTTAATTTTATTTCCTTAGGAAGAAGCACTTTTAAAAATTATTCTTTTTGAAGATGCTAAGCTGAGCTATAATTTTTTTTGTACCTCACACCCTAACAAAGTTATAAGATTTTATAGATAGCTTGATGATGAAGAGAGTGAGTATTTTTACTCTTTGGAGTTATGTAAAACTTCTTGCATAGCTACAACCATCAGGTTTGCTAAAGGTAATTTACTGACAGAAATATTTTGGTTTATGATTTTTTTTTTTTTCATATCAAATTGTATTTTCTTTTTATTTTATTTACTTTCACCATTGGTCATTCTACTAGACACTTGTACATCACTCCATCCCCAAGACTAAAAAACACAGTATATTCACAGCCAGGTACTATAGAAAATGTTTAGGAGAAATGCCACATCCTCATTGACTTTGTGGTTTTTATCCTTCTGTGATATCCCAGCCAGGCTCACCTGGTACCTTGCTTTTAGAGTGGTGTCTTCCCTTTCATGCCAGTTACCAAACTATTTAGTAACCTTTGTTCTAGCCCAGTTCTGGCATTATGCAGTTTCATGACTCTTTGTATGTATGTATGTTTGAATTATGTACGGGGGAATTGAATCGGGAAGGCTCTCAAAATTATCAAATTACAGAGATTAACACTTGAAAAAAATACATATATGCACATATACAAGTAAATTTCAGAGTCTGGTATCTTATATATGACTAAAACATATTTCTCTATGACAAACATAGTTGTACTTAACTGCATACTTAAACATTATGGAGGAAATAATTGCCTTGACCTCTAGCAATGAACCATTGTGTTGAAATGCAAAGATTTACACCACTGGCATTTCTGTATTTGAAATAATGAAACCAAAGGGATCATTGCACATTCATATAAATGCCTGGACTAATATAACTTTATTTTCACCTATCTTTTAATATTGACCTACATTGTGCAGTTTATAGCGACTCTTTTACTGCATAGACTTCCAAAAGGAGGAACAGCCAGAACGGGTAAACCCTCTGCAGATTAATGATGGAAATCTTTTTTATGGTCTTTAAAAGAGCACAGCACACATATATGGATGGTAATGAAATAGAGTTTGTTGGGTAGAAGGTGCATATATTTGATGGGGTGGAAATGGGTAAGGAAATACACAGCATGTTTTT
The DNA here is from genome assembly GCA_009812075.1 of Sialia sialis. NCBI lineage: Eukaryota > Metazoa > Chordata > Aves > Passeriformes > Turdidae > Sialia > Sialia sialis. Next base: position 93,160,747 of record VRYO01001463.1, on the reverse strand, counting down.
CCAGCCACCAAGAGTTTAGCAGTCTTACTATTTTCATTTATCAAAACTTTGAATCCCATCTTTCTGTCTTTGTCTCTACTTAATGCAGTAAGCAATTTAAATATAAAGCAAAACCTCAGTTAATAAGTTAAAAGTGCATATTTCCTTTTGTTTTTTTAAGTTCCAAAATTTAAGGCTTACTGATGCCTGTGAAGAGGAGGGGGTGGGGGTGAAAGGAGAGGAGAAACAAGCATGTCAAAAAGCAGAAGACTAAAGCAAAGTTCACTCAGAGGTATGAACAGAGTAGCAGCAGTGAACTAGAAGTTAGAAACAGTCAAAAAGCTGTGCAGGAGTGAGAAAAGAAGGGTTAGACTTGAGGAAGAGGAGGGCTAGCAGAGATTAGTCTCAGCACAACAAATTCACTCCTGTGTGATTGCTGTCATGCCTGTTCTGAGTAGAGGAGCACCACTGCAGCAAAATAGATACTTGAAGCATCAACAATTCTGCCTCCAGTGGAAAATATAGAATACAGTAATTTCGCGACTATAAGACGCATCCCTTTTACTAAAATCTTGATCGAAACCCGGAAGTATGCCTTATAATCTGGAGCACCTTATATATGAACAAAGTTCAGAAATTTGCTGTCCTGGTAGTGCGAGCCGCGATGAGCTGCGCGCCGGGGGCAGGCGGGACTGCCGGGGCCCGCAGCACAGGGAGGGCACCTGGGCCTGTGTTTAAAGGCTACGTTGACCCATGAAAAAAATGTTTGCAAATTGAGCCAAGCCAGTAAATCCCATGATCTCGCAATTCCGTTACTAATTCGTTACTCTGTTGCACATGGATCCACACTGCAAAAAAAAAGTGCACCTTATAGTCCAGTGTGCCTTATATATGGACAAAGTTTGGATATTTGCTAACAGCCTGGAATTGCGCTTTATAATCCGGTGTGCCTTATAGTTATGAGATTACTGTAATCTGCAATATCTGGCTAACCTCTCAGGTTTAAACAAAGGAAATGTGTGTATCTACAGGTTTATTCACTATGTGTGAAGCTAAATGTTTACTTCATTCTTTCAGGGCCAGGGCTTATTGAAGAACATATATTTGCAATATCTTTACAAATATCTACAGAAACACCTGCGTAATTATATTACCAGAAAATTTGGAAAACTTAACAATCCATTCAAAATTCTTCAGCGTATTAACTTTCTCTCCTAGATTTCAGAAATTCTAACAAAGCCTCAATTTTTAATGTCATCTTAATCTTGAGGTATTGCAGAGTACTTCTCATGGACTGTAGAAAAACCTGGTCTTGTTAGAGGAATAATCCTGAAGTGTATGATATAGTGCAGTAGAGTTGCTCATGGATTCTGAGTAGAATGATACATAGCCAAAACTTTTATAAAGGGAAAGATGACCTAATATTAAAGTCCATATTTTTATTCAGGCTAACTACTGCTGAGTCACACTCTTAGGAGGTTCCCTACTTCTGCTTGGGATATATAAAGCACTTACTCTTTCAAAGGCCTTAGAGGATAGTTTCTGGAAGAGAAATCTCTGAAAAACCTCAAGTATTGTTATTGATTTTGAGTAATCAAAAAATAAATATTAAAATAGGTGAGCTCTCTGAGAGGATTAATGTGATCACCAGCTAGAGTGTTGTGCGGGTGGAAAGGCAAGAGCTCAGCCAACTCACATATGGAAAATAGCTTGGAGATGAAAGCAAACCTGTGTGGTCCAAGCTATCTATAAGCTACTTTATGTAGAAATCTCATAGCTCTCACATATTTAATACAGCTCCACAAGGATTGTATTATAGGCTCCAAGAGATTCAGATAATTAAGAGCCTTTGTTTACAGCAGCCATGCAGGGGATTGCATTCCACCAGAACCTACCAAAACACAAGGATTTCAAAACTTGGGAGAAATCTCAACTCCTTTAAGCTAGGCATTGGTTCTTCCTGTTGATGTCCAAAGCTTAGTTTTATTGGCATTAGTTCTTACAAGCATAATCAAAATTTCGCTGTGACTTTTTGATGCCATTGTTCTTTCTGAATTGAGTAGATTTCCACTGAATTAGATGTTGTCTCTACCTAAAAGCCAAATGTTAGTTCATTCTCATACCCTAAAGCTAAAAAGAGAAGGCATACTCATACCACATGAATACTTCCCACCTAATTCTTATATCAGTTTTCCTCAAGGTTTTTGATAATACTTTCCCCTTTCAAATTTTTGAATGGGACTTGGATCAAATAATCTTGTTCGCTTGGTATTTTCATCTCAATTTTTTGTGTTATGTTTCAGACAACCCAGAGAAGGCTGAGATAAGTATTCCAGATTTTGAATGCTCATCCAGAGGAATAAAAATAAAAAATGGGGGCTATTAAGTGCGCTTCTATACAAATTTTGTTCTCTAAGAATATCTGAAGTTGTTTTATCACACTGGTGGGATAGCAGAAGGAATAACTTGACCTGTTGATTTATAATTTTATGGTTTTATTTCATATATATATATATCTGATGTATATATATTCTGATGTATATGTATCTTCTTTCTTATGCGTTACAGCCCAAAAATACCCTGTGTTTATGCTGCATACTGACGAAGCAGTCAGGGCAAGGGTAACCTGCCAAAAAATGGATAAATAAAAAGAGGAAAGAAGCTGCAGAGAAGAGAAGATGTCCTTAGAGTTGGTCAAAGAGAAATTAAAATTAATAACTTGCAATGTAGATCATCATGTGTCTTTCATGAAAACCCTGTTTTTCGGTGGTGACATCAGTTAAGCCTTTAGTTTACCAGGCTAAATAAACCAAATATTTTTATTTATTTATGCTTTTTCCTTGACCTTTCATTCCCATACCCATCCTTCATATGTTTTATTGGCAATTTAAACAGTCAGCAGAAGACACCAAAGCCTTAGCAACAAGATCTTCTGATGTACAAACAAAATGCATTTAATTTGACTCAGTGTATTACAAGCATTATAATCCCTCTTCTGATTTCAACATGATCGACTAATCTCATCTGCTCAGAGGGATAAGCCTTGTCTCAGCCATGATGACAGGCTTAGAGAATGATAAAAATTAGGGCATTCTCACAGATTATATACTGTAACAACAGATAAGGCTTATGAATAAAGAATTGACTACAGGTGGTTATTTGTAGAAATGTACTAGATTAAGGGGTTAATGTTAGAGAAGTACAATGTCATTTGTAGTTAAATCATAGATACACACAAGTGTGGGAAAATCTTTCTCGCCTGTGTAAACATCAGGGGAGATGAAGCAAATTTCATAGCTCGTTTCACAAGCAGTCGGAATGAGCAAGTGTGTTCTCCAAAAAGGGATAACCCTAATTTGCACTCTAGAAGTTCAGTTTGATAACTACTTGTCTTGGGCAAAAGAGAGAGGCAAAAGAAGTCTCCTGAGGCGAGGCTGCAAGAGAAGTATTACTGTGGTTTTTTTGTAACTGTCTGGAGTGCTTCAGCTTACTCGCAGGTAAATTTAGTGCTTATGATTCTTCTGTTTGGATTTGCAAAGAACATATGGTACTGCAATAATGGAAAAAGTGTGTGAGGCAAGGGGTAAGCTCCCTGACAGTAGAGCAAGACCGCTAGATACACACATCTTACCAGCAAATGGTAGCCTTGGGTGATTAAATCTCAGTGCATTGCTGTGAAAAAGTAATGAAACCCATATAGTAACAATGCAGGAAATGCAATTACATGCCATCTGCATGCTAGATTCACATTCAATCTTCCTGGGAAAAAAAAAATCTCAAAACAAACCTGACATGCTTCTTCAATCTGTTAAGCTTAAGTAAATGAAAGAACAAAATAAGCAACCATTATTTTTCTAACACTTTTTATTCTTGTTTTGAAAAGCACTTCCTGTGTATCATATTAATATCATGTAATGTCAACTGATCTGCAGACACTTAACAAAAACATCTGTGGAGCAAAGGATTATGTTATCTCAATGTGACACACATTGCTTCAAATAATTACTCTATTAATATTAATAAATGTTATAGCAAAACTAACTATGCAATTAGACACCCCACACATACAATACAGGGCAAATAATTTTTATCTCTGCCTTTCTTAATTATTGTTACATACTGTGTATTCTAATCTATTTTTAAATCTCCTAAACAAACAAACAAACAAACAAGCAAAAGATCTTGCTTCTGGCCTTCACTATATTTAATTGATAAGTAGTTCTTTATTTTTTGATTTATTTTTTTACTCTGCATTCTGAATACTTCAAGAAAGAAGATTCATATTTAGCATTTATTATGTGATGGCAGAAAAACTAATCCTGGATACATTTCTTTTTTAATTGTTAATTATCTGAATATTTTAAAGCAAGAAATTAATGAATAGGACTGAATTAGTTCTCAGAATGAAGCACCAAGGAAGCAAGTGGTTCTACCTTGCAAAATAACAGAGATAATACGAATTTACAAGAATATTGTTTCACACCCATAATCTACTATGAGTAGATTTAGAGATAGGGGCCGGCATTATTAAGAGTTTAAGTTTAAACCACTTGAACTTAATGCAAACTGAATGAGCAAGCTGGAGAGACCAAATATCCGTTTTGTTTCCATAGGAACTCCTCCCACAGAAATCTGCCACCAAATGCTTGTTGGCAAGTAGAAACGCTCCCAAAGAGCGCGTCTGGCAGCATGCACACCCGGAGTTCTCCTGTTGCTACCTTTTCTCTCACCAGCAGGCATGTGCAAACCAGCCTGTGAACAGCCCTGGAGAAGCCGTGCCCCAGACAGCAACAGACACGTCAGTTCAACCAAGTAGGTGTGCCTCTTATCCAGAGTAATTGATATGTACTGCTGGGAATGTGCTCCCCAGCAATCATCCTACTTAAAATGTGCATGTCGTCTTTCTAGGATGCCAATTAAGTGCATCCTTCTGCAGTCGCTGACACTAGATTAAACCTTATGGTTTAAACAAACATTAGAGCTGCATAAACCAGAAACAGCATGACAAGTCTGACATTTTCCTGGCTCCTACGGCATTGCCTTGCTGTGCCACAATACAAAGCCATGATGCAGCGTTTTGCTAAAGGACCTCTTCTTCAGTAAGTGTCATGTACTTTGACACCACGTGAACAATGCAGTCTCCCGATCTGGAAATACATGTAAAGACTTTTTTTTAAAAAGAATGATAAAAATGCTGTGAAAAAGGGGAAATTGAGGTTGTGTATTGTGAGGAAGGTTTATACCTTCATAGTTTCATAAGTTTAGCTCACCTGTGAGCATAGAGTTCTTCTAACTGGTTGAGAACATGATGCTAGAAGTAATATGATAATGAGCCAACATCAAGTATTAAAGAACTAAAAAATCAAAACCACAATTTTCAAAGAAAGATTGGAAGAACTTGCCAAAATCTGGAGTCTGAGGAAAAAACAAGCAAGGAGTATCAGTAAAGTTTTAACACAGTTTTGACTAAATTGATTAAAAACCTGTGGTTGAAAGTGTATCAGCTGTCATACATCAAAAACATCTGTTTCTTCTAACTCTGGTATATAAAGCTCTTGCCACTTTGCAATTGCAAAATAAAATAATAAGTCTTAAAGTGCTAAGAAGTAGTTTATAACAGAGGTGACAGTCCCAGGCAGGTGCTGCTTCTCTGTCAGAAATTTTGTAGGTGCACCTTCTTTTTGACTCATGGGTTGAGAGCAGCCCCTGGAAGCTGAAGGATTGCAAATACAGAAATGTCTTGGGGCCTTATCTTTGGATCTAAGTGAGAATGGAAAGCACAAGAAGTCTTCAGACTGTGGAGGTTGATTTAAGACACTTCTGTTCACATAGATTTCTCCAACTGTGTATATTTATACTGTGCTGGCAAACACAACAGGTAGGAGTTTTTGGGGAGAGGGATATCTTGATTCCATCACCTTTCCTCTAGCTGTCCCTGCTACAGCCAATTCAAGAAAACATAGATAACTGAGAGCTTTGCACTTAAACCCTTTAATGTACTCATGACCTTTTGCGAAAATCACCATACACCCTTCAGGAATGTGCTGGCAATTCAAGTCACATCACAACATAGGAAACTCATCGTAGCTTTGCCAAAAATCTTATTAATAATCTGATCCATTAAAATGTGACCTTACATAGAAAACATATTCTACAGAAACAGATCTGATTTTCACTTATGTCAAAAATACACTACAACAACTTAGTTTAAAATTAATGTAATTTTTCCTTTTCCCAATCATTATAGAATGGAAGGTTGAAACAGATTTCTTCTTTCCATGTCACTACATATTATAAATGCAAAGGAAGAGACCAGCACAACTGTGGATGTGCAGGAGGTAAATCTAGCTATTGTAGTTTTCCATAATTGTTTTGACTAGTTAAATCTCAAAAGGAGCTGCAGAAAGTTGGGTCATTATTCAGCAAAATATGTAGAGTTGAAAGTAAGGTGCAAGAAGCTTACATAGTCAGACTGCTACAAGCAACCACAATTTAAACTCCAAGACATCTGAAAGCAACTGCATCTGTAGCAGATCAAGTTTTTAAGTCCTCCCTGATCTGTCTTTCCAATTGCTGCTAGCACCAGGCAAGTATCACACAGACCTTAAGTGCAGAGTAAAAGAACATCTGAAATGTTCATTAGCTCACTGATATCTCCAGTGAAACCTAGGCCTATCAGCTACTTCTATGTTTTGCTGCTCTTTAAAGTTTGAAAATAAGACATTCCCTGTCTTCCAAGATCTTGCCACACAGCATCAAACTTCTCCTGTAGAGAGAAGATGGCTTGTTATATATCTGAAATTTTTATTCAAGCCCTAAAGACTTTTGTTGAGGGTATAAAACAAATAAGAATGTCTGCAGGGAATCATCATCTGTTTGTGACAGGAAAGAAATTCCAAAAATGTTTAGACTGTTCTGCTCTGTGCTCTTGAAGAAAAGGTTGTATTTCCTTTTTCAGTGCCCATAATCTTTTTAGAACCTTTTCTTTATTGAGCCCATAAACACCACAGTGAAGCTGCAAATCATCTTAGTCTGCAGAAACTCCATCAAGGAAGCTGCAGAGTAAATGACTGAAAAGTTGATGTTCACAACAACAGGCAGTTGACTAACCTCATGGTAGCATGCAAGACACCTGAGATATTCAAAAATAATGCAGAGGGCTATATAATGGATGACATGGTCTCAGTATGACGTGGTCAATGCGCAGACCAAGATTTGGGACTCTTAAATATATACAAATTCTGTAGCACTGTTCTTCACTAGTCTGGTTTTCTTGACACTGTCTAATTATGCAAGTGCTTTCAAAATATCTGGTTGACACAGAGGCTTTTCTGATTTTTGACAGAAGTTGCCAAGTCTGGAGATGTCAAATATGAAGCTGTATTTTAAAGCAAAAATCTTTAGGAAGCTGAGGAAAGAAATGAGAATTATAACAGAAACATTCTCCACTTTGCAAATAATTTATTTGCCATACATAGTTTCAGTATTTTAACCTTTGAATGATAGGACTATGAACAAAATTGGCTTTTTTCAGATTCATTGGGTGCTTTGGTGTTTATATATCCTTTGTGCAATCTGGTGTTACTTTGGGGATATACTCCATTTTCATTTCAGAGACTGCAAACATCTTGTCTATTATGCTGATCAATAACCATAAGAAACTTCTAGAATTATCCATCTAACTATTTTGAATATTGATTTTTTTTAATCAAAAATTAAACGACTTTTTTAATAGGTAGCCTGAAACAAATTAAAGAGTGATTCTATAAAATAGATGTAAATTATAACAGCAAACATAGATTAGTTTTATGAAGAGAAAACCTTTTTTAGAATTTAATATTTACAGTTTCTAAGTGATTTGAAATGCTACCACTTAACTTCCCAAATTAAATTAGGAATATTCAAGCAATTTAGGTGCCTAATTTTCTATTAATATCTCACAATTGATTGACTCTTCAGTTTCTAGTCTCCTTAGCAAGTCACATCAACCATCATTAAATTTTCTTATTATTCTTAAGAGAACCATGGAAACCACAAACAACCTTTATTTTCATCTATTTTTATTGTATTTTATAACCATTTGATTTTATATTACTGAAATAATGAATGAGTATAAGTCTGTCTGAATGGACATTATTATTAATAGATGACAGAAGTAAAAATATAAGTGAAGGAATAGCCCTATTAATATGGTTGTTGCTCAGAGCAACAAATGTTTAAAAAGACATAAGAGCCAAAGCACTTACACTGTGCAATACATGTGTTTATAGATTAAAAATTAAATTGCCATCATTTGCCAGCAGTAACTTCATGGTGCTAGAGAGAATCACCAATTTTCTGAGATAAGGAGCACATAGAAATTGTTGAGATGTAGCAGTTCCTACTGTATTTGGGAGGAAAGAGAAATTCACAAATGGATGGCATTCAATGTGAGTGGATGGAGTATTGTGCATAAAATTCAACTAGTTCTTGCAAAAAGATCAAATTTAAGGAATACATGATTCATTCTGTTGGTATTCCAAATAAATGCATGGCTCTTGAAAATTAGAATCAGAAAAGAAATATTAATTTCTATCCTAAAAACTTGGCAAGTACTATATCTGATCTCACTAAGGAGTTTCACTGAAACATCTCTTTGGATGGAGGCAAATACTCTCCTTTAACGAGTATTTCAGAAATTTGATTGCATGCAGAGAAGATTCTCAAAGTATCATCAGACAAAAGAAAAGTGACAAACAAGCAGGGGTCTGTTAATTAACATCCTGGCCTTGTCAGATGCAGTATGAGAGGACAACAAAGTGTAAACCTTGGAGTATAGTAAAATGTTTATCTCATTTCTGAACAAAAGCATCCGCTATAGTCAATCAGAGACCAAAACAAGAAATGATGAAAAGGAGCAGTCTAAAAAAAGAAGTGCTTGGGAGGGCCATTTATGAAAAGTGTTGATTTTTTATTTTTATAGAAGTTTGAGAACAATATTTTGTGGTGCCTATTTGGGTCTACAAAGAACTGTGTTTGTACTGTCAGCTTAGCATCATATTCAATCATTACCATACAGATAAAATTGTGTAAGAAATTTCTCTTCTGTTATCAAGCTTTTGAGATAACTCTTTCTGCTACAGAAATTTTAAACATTTCAACCTTCCAACAATTGGTACTCCCTCAAGAAGAATGTGACAATTGAAACTTTATTGCCAGATGATATAAACTCTGAGCAATATTGAGAACAGAGCAGAGACCTAAAAATTACCCAAAGCCATCTACATCAGCAAAGGTCAAGAAAATAGCTGTACTACTTTGAAAAAAGGATTAAGAGTTGTGCCTTTCTTTTTCAGGTCAAAGTTCTCCCTCATATTTCTCAATCCTCTATTTAGCTCTCAAGCATGAACATGAATATAGCTTTTATGGATTACGAATATGTGTTTCTCAAAAATGTTTATTGAGATACAATATAGAAGAGGCAACTTTTCCCTTACCCAAACAATCCAATGCACAGTGGCAGCAAGCACCAAACTCTATGTATCTGAGCACAATTAAAGCTTCTGTGGTCACATGATGACTCAAAGGGGCAAACAAAGGAAAGAATAAATGCAAATTCAGGTATCAGAATATCATAACGGTCAGCTACACTAAGCTACCATACCTATGTGGTTTAACACCAATTAACTCAGTATAGCTTGTCAGTATCCAGTGATGGAAACATTGGTCTGGTTGGTTTGGTTGGAAGATCTGTGGATCATTCACAGATGTTTTGGGAAAAGGTAGCTACGATGTGCCTTTTGTCCCCTGGTGGTGCTGCACAACAGTTGCCGCAGCATGTTGGAAATCTTGAGGAAGAACAGAGTCTCTTGGGGGATTTAGCACTGCATTCCAGTTCATCTCAGAAAATCTTTACAATTCTTTTGCATAGACTGTCTCAGTGGTAAAACTGAACCTGCAGTCAGGAGCGCCGGAAGTTGAATTAGCCAGTTTTATGGAGGCACATCACTGAAGTTTGCTATAACATGTAGACTTACTCAGGAAGCCTTTGACATAACCTTCTGTCTGAAGGTTTATCTTAGAAAATTTCTCAGACCGTGCATGAAACTCAGAAGTCATATGCCAGATTATACAGTTGATAACTAGCAAGAGGCAAGAAATCATGCCTTTTCAAAAACAAAAATGACATTTAACATTGTATTTCCATTTCATGCTTTGCTTCAGGTTTCCATGTCAAAAGTACTGAAAAACTTGTTTTCAATAAGAAGTTGGTTCCAATAACAAGTCACTTGCAAACTTCTTATGTATTATTGTCTCATTAAAAGAAGCACATTAGAAATGAATATGCTGTTATATATGAACTGAACAGTCTCACATGCCCAATAAATAATCACACAAAAAAAGTAAAATACTTCCAGAGCAGAGCAGTGAGTATATGCTTATTATTGTCATGGGTACAACAATAACCTGTGTGCTTATTGGCATTTAAACAACATTAAAAAAATTGCAAACCAAACCCAAATGAGCATGGAATATTTACCTCTTGATCTAGTATCACACTGTGATACGAGTTAGTATCACACTGTTACATAAAAAGTGTGATACTAACCATCACTAAAATATTGATCACACATAAAGCTGACATACCTGGTAAAATAGAGTCTTTTAGGTTGTTTCTTTAAACAGGCGTCTCCTATTGAGGTTCATCCTAGAGATCATTCCAGAAGGCTCATCATCTATGGGAAGAAATGGGATGGAGTTGAGCTGTGGGCTGTGGGACGTGCCTGCAGAAGCACATGGCAGCACAGAGAGGTTCCTCTCTGTCTGACCTTGGGGTGAGGAGGTGTCATGCAACAGACTCCTTTGGGAGAGGAGACTGCCAGAAGCTGACAGAGGGATAAGCAGCACATGATCACCCCATGGATGTTTAGGACATGTGTTGCTGATGTCGCAACATGGGATAGGTCCTATGTGAGAATTACCATGTAAGGAAATACTGTGCCTTGAGCAAGTGTATAAATCCAGCTCATTTCTTTGAAGAAATGATTCAGATTCCCTGCCAGTCTGATTCTGTGCGTCAGTTGTTACAGTCACCTATGCTGAAATCTACTAAAATAGGCCAGTATTAGGAAAAGCCATGTTATTTGCCTCTTACTGAGAAGAAAATCAAAAGTCATCAGTCTCAAAAGAGTAGAAACTACTATAATTGTTGAGTGGGCAGGAAGTTGACATATTTTATTTACCTATAAACCCATTTTGAAATACAGTAGAAAAATAATATTGTTTTTATGGAGGAGAAAACAAGCTGATAGTGCTCACAGGTCTTGGATTGTTATGTCCAGTTCCAATCAGATTAGACTAAAGTATTTATTATTATCAGGTGTTAAGCAGAAGTTCCCACTGAAATCCATGAGAGACCAATGGGAATTGTCCCATGGCTCCAGCCATGTTCTTGAGCACAAGTGATCCATGCATTTCAATCAGGCCACCAGTGCTGTACCTAAAGAAGGTTATTTAGGTAATCCACTTAAACAGTGTGATGTCTTTTATACCAAGATACATTGTGAACAAAAATAATAAGGCTGGATTCATTAAAAAAATAAACCCTACCACACCTCTATTGTTTTAATTAATATGTAGGAACACAGTATAGTATTTTGGAAGAACTGTATTCTTAATTTCAACTGTGTGTTTTATTTTTTTTAAGAAAATATTATTTCTATAACAAGGAAAGCCAGATGTGTCTCCCTCAGCTCCCCCACCCCAGTGTGACTTAAGGCTCCAAAATGTGCCAGATTAAGACTTTGGAGATGGAAATTCAATGTTTATCTACAGGGTATGTTCAGCATTGCCAGTGGCTGTGCAACTTTTCCCAAACAATGTTCCTCAATAATGACTTGAAAGGACCACAATTAGGGGCAGTAGAATAGTTTAATTTCCATGCCCATTCAATCCTTGACTTCTCTGCTGAGCCTGCCAACTATTGCCAATTGCAATGGTGGATTTTCTAACATGGACACTTGTCCACTAAGAACTGGACTGAGGCTGCAATCCAATGTAATTATTTTCAGTCACTATTGACCTACAAGAAGTTTCAAACAAGGTAATGTTGAAGTTTTTCTGCTCTTACTGGCTTTCTCAAACAATGTTCCCACTGCAGCAGTGATAGCTGAAGTGTTTTCTGGCAACTTCAAAAACACTTTTAACATTTTTAAATTTTTAACCCTCATCCTTGTTTAACTTGATTATTAGCTAGAAAAACAACCAAAATTATAAAACCTCCTTTCAATCATATATAAAAAATGAATCTTTTTTTAAAAAGCCTCTGACTTGAACTGCACATCTTGTGATACAGTAAATATAAAAATACCAAGATCTATTTTTCACAGCCACTATGTATAAACCACTCATGCTTTCCTGTCATAGATGAAGAACTAACTTCTGGGGGCTTTTTCCCCTCAGGATGTACTTTTGAAAAAGTAATTTTCATACCATTTGCTCATGCATGGGAATATATATTTATTTTTCAGATTTATGCTTAAGCAACTAAGAGGTAATTTGGTAATGATGGGACCAAAGTTATGGAAGAAGAATGTGCATTTCTGTTTGACCTCAAAATATAGGTAATCTTGGCTTCTGTTTGGATGGAAACCCTGGGTGCCACAGGCACAAATCAAGACTTAATAATTAATGAATGGGTATCATTTAGCTCTAATGTTTTAAAGCTAACTCAACAGGAAACTAAGTTATAAATAATGCACATTGTATTATCAGAATCAAGAATACAACAAACAGAGAACAAACAAACAAAAAGAAAATTTTAAACCAGTACTCAGGTAAACTTGCTTTGGCCTTCCTCCCAGTTTGAGATAAGGGAGAGGAACAGGAGCTAACTGCACAGATCCCTCTAGTGGCAGCAACAAAGATGGGATTTTGGCTGAATGAGCAAGTCAGAAACAGGAGATGAGTTAGGAACATGGGAGTCTGTGGTAAGGGAACCTGCAGAGCAGAAAGGCTGCCTGATCTCATCAGTACCTGCAGGACTCAGTTGTTCTGTCGCTATTTAAAGTGCAAAGAAATGAGAAGTGCAGGAGACCAAAGGGTGGAGGAAGCAGGGTGTAGGGAAGCTGTATAGTACTTTGAAGCTGACCTGTGTTGGATAGCCAGAGAGTAATACCTTCCTGCATGCTTTGATTTATGTATGCATCCAGATGGTTTTGGGTCATTCCAAAGGATAAATTTTATATTGCCCACACATCATCCAATACATCTGGTTCTATTCCTCGCAACTGAAAGGAACTAGTGTCTTTTTTCTGACCTAGACATGAGCTGTTGAATGGCAGAGCATGAACTTCTGCATGTGGAGCCTGTAAAATCACCTACAATAAAAAAGGCCAGTTTCTTGTCTATAAAGTCATAAAGATTCAATCATAATAAAAGTATAATCTCACTACCCAAGAGGTATGCTTTTTTGACAAAACTGCCCAAAAATTTAGCAAATTTCTTATGTCACGTCTGCTCTTCGCCTTACTGTGATACTTCACAAGTCCTACAGGAAATGCTCAAGTGTATAAAAAGCAAAAATCATCCTGCCACCCTAATCTTTTTAGGATCTTTTTAGAAGTCTATTCAAAAGGGACCAAGACACAAGAAGAAAAAAATTAGTTCTATAATGGAGTATTTTGTAGGCTTATATCATTAAACATAAAATAAATTTATAATTCGCTGTAAATGATGCAACACTTTATATTTTGTCTACAAATTACTTGATGATTACTGTATTTCTGTCAGCTAACCTGAATTGACATGTGTTTACTCAAGTGAGGAGTATTTATCTGAATGAAATGGACCATACAATGTGGCTGCCTTCCACAGCTGATACAGGACTAGGAGATGTAGAAGATCCTAACAGAATGAGAGTTCCTTGGTTAATGTAAGCATAAATTTCTTGGCAAATCCACATGCTGCTATCTGTGGAAAGATGTCTCTGTCTGTAATTTTTACTAAATTTACTCCTCATGAGATATTAGTAGAAATTTCTGAAAGCCCATTAATAATATCAGCTTCGAGAAAGTCTACTTCTACACTGTTTTAAATACTAAAATACTTTGAGTGATGTTTCTTGACAATTCAGGATAGTGCTTGTGGAAGACTTCCATTTTAATCTGTTGTAATATATGGGTGTTTTCTATTATGATTCAAAGACAATGTATTTTCAATGGAAGACCATTGAGTCCAGCGATTAACCTAGCACTGCCAAGTCCACCACTAATCCATGTTTCTAATCATCATACAGAATCACAGACTCAATCAGGTTGAAAAAGACATCTGAGATCATTGAGTACAACCTTTTTGCCAAACAGCACCTTGTCAATTAGACCACTGCACTAAGTGTTGTGTCCAGTCTTTTAACACCTCCAGGGGTAGTGACTCCACCACCTCCATGGACAGCCCATTTCAATGTCTGATCACCCTTTCTGTGAAAAAATTCCTTCTGATCTCCAACCTAAACCTCCCCTGACACAGTTTCAAATTATGTCCTCTTATCCCACTACTGGCTGCCTGGGAGAAGAGACTGAACTCCACCTGGCTACCACCTGTATTCAGGTAGTTGAAGAGAGTGACAAGGTCTTCCAAGTCTCCTGCACCCTCATTATTCCCTCCAGGCACTTCACCTACTCCACTGCTCTTTGTTGGAATCTCTCCTGCCTCTCAATGTCTTTCTCATAATGAGGGGCCCAATATTCTTGAGGAACAACTAGTCAGTGAACAAATTTTGGCAGAGTTGAAAGCCGGTATGAATCTACCCAAAACTTACAGGGTCAGAAATGTTGAACAACAGTCTCGGGGAGAACAAATGGTGCAGAGGGAGCATGCTGAGGAGCTTTGCAAAATCATTAATATGTATTTATATACTTATTTAAACTAAATATGTTGTTCAGACTCTTATCTATAGATGGTGTTAGCGATGCAGCTGGATAGTTTAATCCTTTAAGAATTATGGTCTTTCTATCTATCATATGGGGTCACAGCAAAATATTTTACCCTGCATTAGGCATCTATACAATAACCATACTACAATGCCACTGTCCATAATGGGACAAATTTTTTCATGATGATCATGGCATCTATTATATTTTGATTGCCATTACATTAGCACTTGAACATAAAGTGACAATCTTTCTTCGTGTAAATGTTATACGCATGTCTTGGCTTATAGAAATATTTTTTCTTCTATTTCAGCTCCATTAATTCTTTTAATTGAGAGGAAATTTTGGGAAACTTTTCACATACTGTGAGAACTCATTTTTAACAAACAAATTTAAATTGCTTTTGTGGGTTTTTTAAATGCGAAATTAACTAGAAGCAAACCTTTATAATATACCAGACTGCTTGTTTGTAAGTGGCTCTTCTCCTGTAGGTTAATGTGGCAAGTTAAATGTGTCACAGAAAGAAAGTCACATGACCAGTTAATATTAAAATTATTTATCTTGGATTAAAGTGTAAAGCATAGCTAAGGAAAAAACCCCACTTCTTAGACTACTGATACTGTCTTTTCAATATTAATGAAAGTGGTCAATTTTCTTCTGAGATGGTGTTTAAAAAAGCCCAAAACCATCCCCCATCATCTGAAATTCTTGATACACAACTGTGCAAGCTGATGAGTTCTCCTTTTCTCTGACAACAATCAATTTGACTGCAAAAAAGCCTGCATTGTCTGACTGCAGCTCCCAGTTTTGTTGTGTACTGCATGTGTTACAAGGTACAAAAGACTTGTGCTCCAGAGTACTACGTACTTTTTTAAGAGAAATTACTGAGTTGCTGTAGGAAGCAAATACACATATACACTATTTCTGTAGAGAATACTATATTGTGATAAAACTGATAACTTCTGACATTATATAATTTTGAAAATGACCTTTTTACAGAGATGCCTCATCTGGTCTGACTGAGATCTGCAGCAAGAGTTCAAAGTAAAAGAACAGGACATTTTTAATAAGGAAATAAACTTTTATTATTGATCACATTCTTGAAAAGTACAGTTAGATGGTCTGGCACTTCTTATGTTCATGTACCAGGACAGAAAAAGAGGGAATAGTAATCCTCTGCTGCCTAGAAGTCAAAGGGCAAGAGATGCTCATGCTGTATTTTGAAAAGCACTGCATAAATTTTCAAAGCTAAACAAAATTAGTAATAAAATGAGTCATGCCATATGTTATGAGAAATTGCCGAGAATTAGAATTACTTTTTTCTCCAGAATAGGAACAGCAGCCTCTTTTCTCTTTTCTTACCCACAAGTATTTCATTAGGGGTCACAACCATGGTTAATGACAGGACTCTATCCCAGATAATGCAGGGAATTCATAGCACAACACACACCACCAGGTGTGAGGTTGATGCAGCAGGGATGTTATGTCAGCCTACACCATACGTCAAAACGGCTTCCAAAAAATAAAGAAACATATAAAGAACAACCAGAGAATCCAGCTGAGCCTGCAAAGGTTTGTGGAAGGCAGGTCTTTCTTGGCCAACCTGATCTCTTTCTGTGTCAAGGTGACCTGCATATTGGATGAGGGAAGGTCCGTAGATGTTGTCTACCTAGTCTTCAGTAAAGGCTTTGTCACCATCTTCTACAGCATTCTCCTGAAGAAACTGGCTGCTGGTGGCCTGGATGGCTGCACTGATTATCGTGTAAAAGGCAGGCTGGATGACTGAGCCCAGAGTGTGGTGGTAGATGGAATTTCACCTAGCTGGCAACTGGTCAAGAGTGATGTTCCCCAGGGTTCAGGATTGGAGCCAGTCCTGTTTAATATCTTTATCAGTGATCTGGATGAGGAGATTGAGAGACGGCTTATGGATGACACCAAGTTGCCCGGCAGAAAAGGATCTGGGGAAGCTGTTTGGCTGTGGCTGAACATGAGCCAGGGTGTGCCCAGGTAGCCAAGAAGACCAATGACATCCTGGCAGTATCAGCAATAGCATGGCCAGAAGGACCAGGGCAGTCATTTGTCCCCCTGTAGTCAGCACTCGTGAAGCCACACCTCGAGTGCTGTGTTCAGTTTTGGGCCCCTCATTATAAGAAACTCAGTGAGGTGCAGGAGCAGGGCAGTGGAGCTGCCTGGAGAGCAAGTCTGATGCTTGCTCCTGCAGTCAGAGAAACTAATTCCTACTGATTTAATTTTGACAGCAGCATCTGTACTGCTCTTAACAAGCTACCTTTCTGTGCTCAGGGAAGCATGGTACACCTCCCAGTCTAGGGAGAGTATGAAAAAAGTTACTGCAATCTACCTTTATGCCTGGAGGATAACAGACTGCCTTAATCAAAAGCGTAAATTAAGGAGCTATGAAAGCTGCTATAATACAAGTAAAAAGTCACCTGAAATTTCTACCCAGAAGCTTCACAGCCCACAGCAACTGAGGGTCTCCTTACAGGAGCATACTAGAAAGGCCATGCTGATCCCAAAAGCACTCCCTATTCCCTGAAAAGTTTGGTAGACATGCTGTCTCTATACACAAAGAGGTTTTAACAGTTTCCTTTACTAACTGGGAATGTGTGTGAACACTTAATGAAGTGAATTTTCCAAGAAGAAGGAATGTAGAATAAATTACAGTAATTTTATGACTATGAGGGGCACCCTTTTGACTAAAATTTTGATTGGAACCTGGAAGTGCGCCTTATATATGGACAAAGTTTGGAAATTTGCCAACCTGGAATTGTGAGCTGTGGAACCGCAGAGCCAAGCCAAGTTGCTGAGCCGAGCTGAGCAGAGCCACGGAGCCATGGCAGCCACCATCCCTCCCACCACATGCCGTGTCCCTGGGGCCATGTGGCGCTGCAGGCACGCTGAGGCCTCACGGCCCTGCTCGCTGCGGCTCTGCTGGGCTTGCAGCCCCCAGCGAAGCGTTGCACTCACCCCATGCACACGGCACGGCCACGGACTCCGGCCGGCCCAGGCTCCGCACTCCTGCGTGGTGCCGCTCAGCAGCAGTGGCAGGGCCGGGCGGCTGCCCCTCTGCCTGCAGGGCCCCTCCAGGCGGCTCCACCGGGCTCGGGGCAGCCCCGCGGGCATGGAAAGTGCGTGGTGCTCCACCCATGGGTCTGCCCAAGTTGGTGGCTCTTTGGCCCCGATGCCCCAGTGGGGTCCGCCACCTTGCCTCCCGCATCGCCCGCCCCGCCACACCCTGCTGCTCCCTCGCCTCTCCTGCACAGCGGCCCCAGCCGCTCCCCCATGCCCCACACTCACCACATGGAGTGGCCCCGCTGCCCACCAGGCATGGCTGCCCTACCCCGGGGTCTTACTGATAGTGGCCCAGCCACCCACTTGGCACGGCTCCATGGCTGCCAAAAAACTGTGCCTTATAGTCCGGTGTGCCTTATATATGGACAGAGTTTGGGAAATTGCCGGTGGCCCGGAAGTGCGCCTTATAATCTGGTGCGCCTTATAGTTGTGAAATTACTATAATTTCTATATCCATTTAGGCTGGCCAGATGCTGAGGTTTGTTATCCAAGTGACATCTGAACCACGATTTAAACACCCTCCAGAGTTTTAGCTATGAAAAATGCTTAAAACAGGCCTAGACAGAATAATTCCCTAAATGATCATTAATTAGATGTGTCAGGGCAGACATCTGATAACTTCATCCAAGCAACCTGGGAAAGGTGGCAAAATTAGAGAGCTAAGAGATGATGAAACATGATTGAAATCCATGGTGCTCTGTTAAGTATTGCACATCGCTACAGTTCTTCCAATATTGTTATGTCCCAGTCTAGAACTGTTTCTAGAGTTTTAATCATGATACAATGGCAGATTAGCACTTGCAAATTAAAGTAGTCCCCCTTTTTATGTGTTTAGGCTTGGTAATTTGTTGGGTTAGGGGTTTTTTGTAAATTTTTTATTGGTTGATTGGGTGGCTGGGTAGATTTTTTTAAGAGGGAAGGGTGATTTTTTCATATTTTCCAATTAATAAACTAGGACAATACATATATATTCATTTATGCATTTTTTATTTCACTTAATACACAATGCAAGTAATTATTTTTCTTTAAGTACAACATAAGCAATATGAAAAGGAAGCTGCTGCATTCCACTATTCTACCACCAAACTCAACACAGGTCCATAGCTGGACCTGAAATGAAGAAGTCTTAGCAGAAGGAGGATGACATTTTATCTAAAGGGGAAATGCATAAAAGATAGCCTAAAATAGTGCCAGCATCACTAAATTGAGAACATGCTGGAATCAGCCACTGAATGGAAGGCTCTCCCTCATTTCTTGGACACTAGTAGGAATATAAATGGATTAGTTATGACCCTAAAATACAACTTCTACAAATAACATTGCAAAGAGAAAAAAGTTGCATCTGACTTTGAATTCATTTGGGTGTCTTTTTGATTGAATCACAAGCAAAGAAAGCAAAGAAAGGAAATTTTAAAAGGCTAGTTTTTACTTTTGAGATTGAAACTAAATTTCAACTCATAAGTAAAAAGAAAAAGAAAGAGCAACAAAACATTTCTTTAAGAAATATATTTTTCATCCCAAATAAACATTTAGAAAAAAAATCTTGGAAATCTTCATATTTTCTGTTTATGTCAGAATCCTGAAAAAAGGCTAATACATTCTGGAATTAAACTTGAACTGGTTATTTCAGTATTAAAATCACCTTCAGGATGCTCATACATTTAAATAATTCCATTTTTAAACTTAACCTGGAATGCTACAACAATAGCCATAAAGTCCTGCAAAAGGCTCAAGCACTTGACCTAATATTGCAAACAGCCTATAAAGAGTTAAACACAAACACCTGCTATAAATATCCTACAAACACTTCCAGAAGCATGAAGCTATGGCATGTGAATTATTGAAATATATAACAACATTTAAGTTATTATAATTTAAGTCTTTTATGATACATGCATATTATTAGTTAATTAAATCCTCACTCATATGTTTAAGCACACCATGATCATTGGACTGCCAGTTTTTTGGCTGAGTTTTTTGGGGGTTTGTTGTTGTTGCTTTAATTTTTGATAAATGTTAATGCTTATTTCTTTTTGTGTGTACTTGTGCATGTATAATGTAAAGAACCCTCATTGCAGGTTCTGGTAACAGATTCATTCTTGACACAAAGATCCTAATAAAAGGGAATACTTTCTGATTTCTTAGTAGTTAATGGATCTCCTTATTAAAAACCAATTTTTTTCTTTATCATTAACAAATTGCAGATAAATAGTCAGCAGCTTATGTGTGTTCTATTTTTTTTTCATTTCTTTTTGTAGA
>VRYO01001463.1:93130510-93135510 GCA_009812075.1 Sialia sialis | reverse complement strand
GTATTGAAAGAATTCTTCTTAGCAATTTTAGGGTTTTCCCAAAACTTCCAACTCCAGCTCAGGAAAGACATTTTTTCAGGTACCCAGAGTTGGGGAAATACTTTTTAAACTGATTATGGAAGATTATTAAATATCAACTTGTATTTCCAGGGCCAAATTAATGTCACACATAACTATGTAAAAGTAAGGTTAACAGATAAAAAAAAAACAATCTACGAACAAAAAGAGATTAAGAGTTTTATTTTAGGTTGCATTTTAAGAAGATGTTCTCTTGGACAGAAGTACTATGGTGCAAAAATAGCCTTAGACAAGAATAACAATTCATTTTTGTCTGTTCTTTAGCACATGCAGTTCAACATGCATTTAAAAAAATGTATTTTAGCTTAGCACAGCATACACTAAACCATCCTTAGAAAATGGAGTATTTTCAAAGAAAACTTGCAAGAAGTTTAGCCTCACTATTATATTTTGTAGTGCAATGTTTTTATTGAACTTTTCGTTTTCATTGAACATTTTCATTTTTATTTCAATGAAGAGCTTTTCTGAAAAAAACTATAAAATGAGGAAACCATTTATATTGAGTTATAAATAATGACTTGTGAATCATTAGAGACAATTTTCTTAAGAGACAGTGAAAGAAATGGTTTTCTTCTCTCCTCCTTCAAAATGCTGTGGATTAATACAAGGATAACTTATTTCTTATGTTGCAAAGTCCATACTTGACACAATAGTTACATACCAAAGTAATTTGCATTTCAGATATTTTCTTTATAAAAATAAAATATACATCTACCAAGAATAAGTGACAAATTAAAAAAAAAAAAATTATAGCTACTTCCTACCACCAGTGTTTAATTCCTAGATATTGCTGATAGATTTCTAGAGTGGTGTTGCTGCTAAAATTGAAAGGTATTCTTCAGATCTTTGCCCGACTGAACAAGGAAGCTACCTTCCCTGGGGTATGAATTCTCTTTCCAGAGTTTATTCAGGTGAGAAGACATGGAGTAACTTCCTAGAAAGAAACAATCTCTTCATAAGTCTGCAGTATTATTCAGTATTGGGAATACACACAGGTGCAGAGGGTTAATAATATTCCTCATACAGGAGAAAGAAAAAATAATAAATTCTGTGTTGGAAAGTTATTCTAAGCTCCTATTTAGCACATATTACATAAGGCATATCTACAGGATCTGTTTAAATTTTGAAAACCTTCGGTTAAATTCTTCAAATATATTAACGATCAAATCATCTTGCAATTATCTGAAATAGGATACACTTAACTATTAGACAACTGAGGGGTAGACAGATCTGCCTAGCCTGAGTTTCTACGTTGCTCACTTTCAGCGCAAGGAAGGGATAGCCACTGGAGGAATGAGATATCACAGAAGGATTCACTTCAGACTGCTCAAACAATGCAAAGCATCTTCGTGTTGTGACTATCACTGGTAACGGTGCAAGAGCTAAGTTCAGTACTAGATATTTTCTGAGGAAAATTCATGATGCTTTAAAATAATAACAAAGATTTTTGAAAAGTATTCTCTTTGCAAAGTCATTACTCCAAGTATATAACCAGCAGGTTCTATTCGTCTGACTTGAAAATGTCCCAACATAAAAGACTCCCCTCAGTTCCCTGAGAAAATTATGACACTCTGGAGTATAATTTTTAAAACTTAAGTATAACAAGAATTGGTTTTCCCTCCTGAAATTCAAATGTCCCTTTATCTTAATTCTATCTCATTTCTTCTGTGAGAATCCATGTGTTTGTGTAGGACATCTTTGGTATTTGTCATTCAATTGCACATGGATTGTAATTTCCATGTCCCTAGCCCAGTGTTTCAGCCAAAGTAAACATAATGAAGGATTTTATAGATACATAGGCATGAACACACACATTCACCTCTCTCTTTATGGAAAAACATTTATTTCACATTATTGCTTTTGTCTTAATTTTCTATATACCTAGCAAAACTAGGAAGGGAGTAAGAGGCAGAGAATTGCAGGTGATTCCTCATCAGAGGTGTGGAGAAGGAGGTAATTACCTGTTGAAAGGCAATATGAGCCAATAGAGCAATCCCCTGGTATTTCTTATGCTCTCTCATTCTTCAGATATCACCCCCTGTTAAATAAGGACTATGAAATAGAGCAAGTCCTGTTGTCTTCCTCTGGATTGTGCTAACTTCAGACCTGTGTGCTGATCCTATATATCTCTTCTTGGAAGGCAGTGTAGTTTATAAGGATAGAACACACAGTAGCCTACAGTTTGAAAAATCTGGTCTCAATTAGGAAATCTTTGTTTTGATTCAGATTTAACTTTTATTGATATGTTACTTTATACCCAGTTGATCTAAATATATAACATCTGCTTTGAGTGACAAATAGCAGGAAATTCTCAAATCCAGCATTTGTCAATGACTAGCAGTATTTATTTTATTATGGTGCTAAAACCACTGCTGTTTGACTCAGATCTACACTTCCGCTATGAAATTATTGTATTGACTGTATTATCTTGATTTGTTGTCAGCAACCACTGTGTTTCAGTAATATTAAAGACACTGGAGAGCTCACAGAGTATAAATACAGAATATTCTGCTTTGGAAGAGACCCACAGGGATCAAGTTCAACACTTAGGTAAATTGCCCATACAGGGATCAAAACCCCAACCTTAGTGTTATTAGCACCATGCTCTAACCAACTGAGCTAATTTCAATGGTACTGATATTTTCCTTCACTACTGATATTATCCCTCACAAACCTGAATATTTCCCTATGTATATATGTGAATATTTTATTGCTTATACTATTAAGAATGTTTTGCCTTCCATCCATTCATAATTAATTCCTATTTTATGTACCCTTGTAAGATAATACTAAATTTATTAATTTTTTTTTCCAGAACCTGGAATGGGCCCAGTTTGTATTGTTCTGAAGGAATTATCCATCATTGATTGTATTGTAAATTACTGCTTGTCACTGTTGAGCCTTTCCTAGGCTAGGCATAAAGATGACACCTACTTCCTGCACATAAATGACCAGCAAAGGCATGTTGTTTTAAATTTCATTGGATCATTTTTTCATTCCAATTTTAGCTTCAAATCAACATTTTTTCCCTTCTACAAGAGCTACTTTCTGGAAGTAAATGCACACCTACTATATTAAATTTTTTGTGGTAAGCACCTCCATACTTTGCTCTGTTCTTCTATTGTCTGCATTCCCTACAGGGTGGCAGTGAAAGCAATAATATCAAGTAATAGGAAGTCCAGAGTCAAATCTAAACACATATTGCAGTTCACATGGTACTGACATGTTCCATTGATCCTGCTATCTAACCGAGAGGTGCCGAGTGAATGGAGGATGAAGAATTCTCTGGTTGTGAAAGTAAGAATAGGCACGCCCTGAAAAGGAAATTCCTCATTGAAAAGATTTAATAAAAAACCAAAACTATTATTGAATGAGAAATCTTTGTTGCAACTTTTTATATCTGGAAATTAAACCTAATGTCCTGAAAAGGCTTCAGCTGGTGCAATGCACAAATTGTTATGACCTACCATTTAAGGCATAGTTTAAGGCTTCAATTTCACTTAGAGCCATATAACCCATTTCAAGACCTCTGTAGCTCTTTGTGTTCTGCGTTCTGCATTAAATTGACAAATTGACATAAGCAATCACATTCCTGCTTTTGGCCAGTCCCTTTGACAGCAAAAACATTTGGTCAAACAATGAAAACGGACTGCACTAGAAGGCACAGCTTTGAAGAAAAAATCCCAACACTGAAGTTCTGTGGAATAGCCTCTACATTTCCAATTGTAAAAAGTAAGCATTCTAATCCTGTGACTTTCAGTACTTAGTGCAGAATTCATCTGTTGGACTCAGCATTCTCTAATTAAAATTTTATCCCATGTATATACTCCATAGAAGGAGTGACAGGTATTTCTTCTTAACCTTTAAGAGCACCACAATATTAGGAGGGAGGAAAGTACAAAGATACAAATGTAAGCAGGAAATAGGACAGGAAGATGGATTGATAACATAGCTGAGCTGTTTTCATAATTAAAAAGGTGACAGGGACTGCAGTTTGTTTATTGTTTGTCCAGACTGAACTAACAAATTGTATTCTTTGTGTTTTAATATGATAAATTTTGTTGGAAACTTTTTATTTTATTTTATTTTTTTTTAAGCAAAGCAACAAAATTTTTAACAATGTAGTTAACAAAATCAGTGGATAAAGCTTGCTGCTAAAGAACTCATCTTTCCTTTCTTCACATCTGGATCAGTGCTGCTAATTCATTACAAATTTTGGAAAGGGCTGTAGATCTCAGTGTACAGATTGTCTCTTGTGTTTTCAAAATAACCAATATCATTACAGCACCTAGCTGCACAGGTGACAGAAAATGTGGTTGTGCTATGACTGTATCACTCAACAAGAACAATATAGAAAATTATGGTTTGAAAGAGCTCAAGACAACTTCCTAAATGTTTGCCCTAAACAAGAGCACGTGTGTCTGTGTGTTCACTCATATGTGTGTGTGTGAGTGCTTGTTCCTGACTGAAATAAAGAAATTCTCTCCAGTAACTGTTTGAAAAAGCACGTGTATATCTTCGGTAGGCAAATATGTTAAGAATGTTCCATGGCATAGAAATTGCTTCTTAATCTCATATAAAGAGTAAAAGATATTTCCATTGTCATGTGTTAACTTCAACTTGGTGTTATTATTTAAAAGCCTGCTGGATTAAAATTTGTCTGATTATATCTGATTTCTACCTGATTGCAGATATAAAGACATTTTCTCATAAGGAAGTTTATGCGATGCACCACCAAAATGTATCCCAAATCTCATGGTGATGAAAATTGCAGCCTTACACCCCAAGCTCCATTGAGAATTCTCAGTGGCAGATAAACTCAGTTTAAATCAGTACTATATCACTTATATCTTTAGAACTCAGTCCACCATGCTTATTAACTAATGGATATGATGGAATGGTTTATTAATGCTGCTGTATTC
>VRYO01001463.1:93114939-93130358 GCA_009812075.1 Sialia sialis | reverse complement strand
AAAGCTTGTTTTCAACATGAGCTTTTTGTCTTTCTGAAAGCCATTCTTTCTTCCAAGGCAATAAGTTTTGCTTCTACTGAAAAATTAAACAAAAATGCCATTTGCTTGTTTTAACTGAAATTCAAAGCTATGTTTTTCTTCATAATTTTCAAGGACTACAAGCATCAATTTTTTTTTCTAATGGAGAACTGAGACTTACGTACATGAATGAACAAGCTTTCATCTGAGTTAGTTAGTTCCCTTCAGCAGTAAAGTCCCTATTATCCCATTTCTGATGCAACAGAGATTTTTTAAATTTTTCAATTATATATTTACATGATTATTTGCAATTACCGACTACTATATAAGTATGTAATTATGGACTTTTAAAGATATTAATTGCTCCTTCCATCATCCATTGAGACCTGTAACGAATGATGTTCAATTGCATAATTAACATTTGTTTATAACATGTTATTTACAAAATAGTTGAGCCTTTGCACTTTGTCGTGCTTTGAATAGTTTTGTCCAATTCAATCTACTACAGGACACTCACTCTGTACAGAAACTCATGATCTGTCTGAAAGCAAGGTTGCACATACTCATGGCATTTAGATTCTCATAGGTTGCTGCATAGGCACTACATCTAGGAATTAATTGAGAAATAGGAATGATTTTTAAAACGTGTGTTTGTGTGTGTGTGTGTGTGTGTGTATGTGTGTGTATGTTTGTGTAAAGCATGAGGGTAAGTGTTAGGGCAGATTCTCCTGTTCTTCATATCCTCTGTACAATCTTTTGCTCTCCCTATAATTCAACACCCACATTATCTCACTTTATTCAATGAAAGTTCTGCCAAGAATATGTAATCTCTTTGGTTCAAGAATCAGAAGCAAAAGGAGGGACAGCTTATCTGAACATGAATTTGATTTCAAGGAATAGAATTCCAAAAAATCAGGTGAATAATGGTTCTGAAAACACAAAAGTATCACTTACTCTTTCAGGTGAATTATTAGAGAGGGTGTAAACCATACAATTTGGTTTTTTCCCTACACTTGTACTTAACAAAAAGGGGTGGTGGGAACAAAGAATGCAGTAATTCTAAAGACAATGACAGTGCCTAAAGCCATCTTTCATGGACAAGGGTGTGGAGAGAATAAGTTTTGTACTTGAAGCACAGAAATTAGCTAATTGGTCTCAGTAGGGGACAGTAGCAACAGCTAGGAGGAATTCAGGTCTTGTTCCTCTCTCATTATGCTGCATTGCTCTTCCTTAAACTGTGCTGGCAAGTGACAAGACGTAGCTGGTGAGCCAGTTTGCAGGAAGAGAGATGCAGAAGAGAGGCTGCTTGCTGTTTGCAGCTCCTGGTTTAATTTGAGGAGCTCGTGTGCCAGGCAGAGGAGCTGTGTGACCATCAGAGCCCAGCCAGCCTGCGACCGGGCAGGTACTCACAGTGCTCAGATATTCTGCTCCTGCTTTCTGTCTTGTTTTCCTTAATCTTGATCTAAAAGTCACTAGCTACACAGCATCACAGCATTACAGTTTGTTTCTTAAACACAGAAAAATAAGAGGCTACTCAAAGAACAAGTTTCTCATTAGCAAATCATCTATTTAGCAATAGACTTTCAACTATTCCTTTAAGCTACATGCAACTTTCCCTTCATATTTTTAGACTTTTCCCCCCATTATTAGCACACATATGAGAAAAGATGATTCTGAGATAAAACTACACCTAATAATTCTTGCAAATAAAATAAAAGCCTTGAACTCTAAATATTGAGCAAAAGCCATGTTTACTCTGACAAAGTATAAAATCACTTTTTGGTGTTTGCTGTCTGTTTATAAGTTGGGGTTTTTTTGAAAAAGGATTTTTAAAAATTTACAAAAACAATGAGGGAATTTTGGATTTTAATTTATCCACTGAAGAGCTTATGTTTTGAGTGACTGAAAGCAGAGAGGAGAAAAGTACATTTCCTTACTGTTAGGGACAATCTACAGTATTTTTAGTTTTTTTATTTAAAAAAACCCCAAACAACTAAATCCCCAACAAAACCCAACCAACAACAACAAAACAACCAACCTAACCCCCCGCAAAAAACCAAACAAACCAACAAACAACCCCCCCCAAAACACAGATCAAAAAACGAAACCTAAACAAACAAAAGACCCCCATTAAAAAACAAAACAAAACAAATAACCCCTCACCATTAGCTTTATCGAGCTATCTTGAAGAAGGAGTCAAAAAATTGTAACAAACAACCCAGCATACCTGGCCATCTGGGTGAAGTAATCACTCCCTATTTGGTCTAAACGAGCCCTTTTAAAGATGTATCTCATAGACACTCTTCAAAGGTGAAGTACTACTGTGCTTAACATAATTTTATCATGACTTGCAAATCCTCTCAAAGAATCACATAAAGTATTGCAAAGGCAAAAATTTAGATAATCTAAGGCAACCCTGATGAGTGTCTGAATAATAAGTATCTTAAATCTTGTGTGACAGGGGTTCTGTGAGACAATATTCCATATCAGGAAAATAATTATTTGTGATTGTAGGAGATGAATTCAGACTTTTCAATTAACAAAATTCACAGCACCTTGTGACTCAATACATCAAAAAATGTCATACCAGTACTTATGATTTCAAGTACAACCAAATAAAGAACTGTGCAATCCATGCAGGAAGCTTAACTTTGATTGCATATGTGACAAGTTGTAGGGTTGAGGGTGGGGGTGGTTACTTCCTTATTTGAAGGATTTATTAAATCAGAATTTTACTTTTACTAGTCCTGTGGGAGCAAGGACTGAGAGTCCTAAAGCTTCATTAATGTGTGCTTAATAAAATTCCATTGGCAGGAGCCACAGCTGTAAAAAAACCCTCGTGTCCTGATACACATATTTAATATCAATTTCTTCATCCCCAAGAGCTGTGTCTCTCAGGAGCACATTATAGGCAAAGACAAAACAGCCCCAAGCATCAGAGATTACTTCCAGTGTGAACTGTTTTGGGGAAAGCAATAAACATTGCCAAACAGCGAGCTGAAAGAGATACCAATGTAATTCGAAGCCTTCAGAACTGATTATATATCCAAGTATTATACCTTGATTTCTCCTTACACAAGGCAGAGCATTAAAACAAGGCATAGAATGCACCCCTAGAACGGACTCCTGTTCTCTTAATGAATTAGAAAAGTGGTTTATTTATTTCTGTAGTAGCTTACTTATTGACACATTTTTGTGTGTGTGCAAAAAGTAATTTCTGGTTAATACTTGAACCATCTGTGCTATTCTAATCCTAAGCTTCTTAGTCTGTACATATAAAATGACTTCTATTTTGTCTTTAAGGGGTCTTGAGGATTTTTGACTGCTGAAATTTTATTCTGATTTCTTATGATTATGTGTGTTTTCAACACAGTATGAACTTCTACAAAAAAATCAGCTCATAAGACAATGTGATACTGTAGGTAAAAGCTGTAGGTGATATAACATTAAAATCAGTGAAGTCTATTGATATGAAAAAAAAAAATCAATGGCAATAGCCATACATAATACACTATACTGAATTGAAACTGTTTTACCATAGTAACCAAAATTTAACATCAGTTTTCTTATACTTCTTCCAAAACTACAGAAATGTGTTATCACTTTGCTTTGCAGTTTAATATCATGACCTTATGCCTCCCGGTCCAACCTAAAGGATTTTCATTTAACATTCTTGCAGTTTTTTCACACTTGTGAGTAATTATTTCTATTATCAAAAACAACACAAACAAAAAAACTAAAGAAAAAGGAACACATTTTAAATAAATTTTATATTTCCTTTATATTTTGCCAAACTATATTTATTCTAGATATTTTAACCATATTGTTCATATACACTGCATTTCCTAGATGAACCTGCACCATTGCATACAGAGTTCTGTTCTTACTTACGTAGATTTAGAAGACAGAATGAAATTAACTTCTTCAGACTACATATTTTGCTACAAAAGTCACCAGGCAGAAGTATCCTGTGATTCAGACCAAAATTAAACCATGATTTCATCAACCTGTGAAACAGACATAAGCTTACATTGTTAATGGGACTAATATTTCTAATAAAACATCCTTTTTAACAAAACTGAAAATCAATAAATAAGAGAAGTTTTAAAATTGACACTAGCCTTTTGAGTAACTGGAAATAGATCTTCCTGTCAAAGACTAAAACTGCTCTCCTCTGTCTAGACTGCACTGGGAGCAAAATTATCAGATTTTCATTTCCTCAATTTCACTCCACAGTGGTAAAATGTGCAAGTATTGATTCAACTGCTGAAACAAAAAGCAGGAGAGCTCTTCACCTGGTCAGGGTCAATGGGTTTGTGGGTGTCTAATTATACCTATACAGGGCATATAAATCTTTCTACTAGTCATTACGTGAACATAAGAGTCCAAAGGCATCATTAGAATCCTTTTAGCCAAACACTCATTCTTCTTTTGTTTTATGAGGGGTCAAAGAAACTGGGAATTAATATTATCGCTGCTGATAGATTTTCAAATTTGTGTTTGAATACAAGAAGACAGGCTTTGAAGGAAAAGGCTGTGTGTGTACCCATGCATGTCCACTTGCAGGTCTGAGCTCTCCCCATAAACACACGTACAGCTTCTCATTTTGCAGTGTTTAGTTGAGACACGCTTCTATGTAACGAGCACAAACATTCAAATTAATTATGGTGCGTCCCCAACACAGTGTCAGCAAAGCTTTTGGTGAGTATTAATTTGTTTGAAAAGCAGATGAAATCTTAAGAATGAGCAGAAAATGCTTGCTGTGATGGAAGTATTCTCATTTTTCATCACTGCTGATTTCACTCTGGTCTTGCACAAACTTCTATCATTTTTCCTTATACTTACTGAATTGAGCTGATTCGTGAAAACATTAAAACAATATTAAGAATATAAAAAAAAGACAAATAAGTGGCCATTACAATTACAATTAAAAATGCATGCTGCCTTACATTGTGCTGTATCATACTGTGTGTGTTGTTCAGATGGTTTTTATGTTGTGAAACTGTGACAATATAAGACTATAATATTTGCACCATAGCAAAGCTGTCATATTTTGCAAGCAGATTACACAGATGCTGGATGCTCAGCAGTTTGAACATTAGATGGAGTTAGAGCCTTTCATTTATCTATGAGAGTAGTAATAAGATCCCTTATGAAGAGCAAAAGAGATATTTTTCAAGTATTTGTTTCCTGAGAATCCAATTTTTGTCTTACAAACTGACTCACCTACTTGAACACAGAAGTTACGATGAAGAGTTAGCCCAAAGTGCCAAAACCAAGAGATAGCAAGTCTTAATACTGCAGAATCTGGCCCTATATCTTTAAAAAAGCTATTTCTGGCATTGTTAAGTTCAGTAAGACATGATAAAAACTGTGGATATGATGCAAAACAACAACAAGAAATTAGTTTTTTGGTTCAGTTGTTAATTGTTTCTGTCCTTGATGCATTATGTGTCTGTGCAAAATACTTTCAGAGGCCTGGGGCAGGTAAAACAAAGGACTAGAGTTATCTAATTTTTTCCCTTGGTTTAAAATATATCCATGCCTTCAGTCCAATCTCCTCTGCCCTGAACTACTGTCAAAACTGTAGTCTCACTGCAGATGGACTGAAGAGAGCAGGATTAGCATGATATTTTTTGAGGGAATCATAAATCCCGAAAAAAATTTTAAAAATGGGAAGAGCTTGTACCTTGCTGTCTAGAAGGAAAAAAGATTGTATGGAGGTTCGATGCCTTGGCTGAACATCCTGCTAGCACAGGAGGTAAAATTTGTGCAGAGCCGTGCTTTTCTTTCAATCATCTGACGTGCTTATCCCTGATCCCTGTGTCCCAATTGCTCATCTCCTACCCATGCTCCTCACAGTGGCCCCTTCCCTCCCCAGTTCAACATGGAGCTCACCTAGGATGAGAGCAGCCTCTGAGGCATCCTCTGCTGCTCATCACTTTGTCTGGGAGGGTCTGATGCTCCCTGAAGCCCTTTTAGGGTTTACCACTGAGCTGCAGCGAGATCTGTGGCCTGTATTTGGATTTTCACTGAATATTCCCACTCTGGACATGGCCCAGCAGCTGTTCCTTTGCCCGCAAGTGGTGCTGCAGGGCTGGAGGGGAAAGCAGCACAGAATTCCCCGCAGATGGAGGATGAGCGTGCTGCTTTGATGCGTGTCTCTGGGGCTGCCTGGCCATACTCCTCACCCACTGACCCATGCAAGGCTGGCTGCAGTGAGTGCTGCCCAGCTGGGGAGAAATGACATCATAGCTCATCACTCAGCCCCACGCTGCCTGCATGAAGCAAAGGCACCAGGGACCTGCAGGTGAATTACGGTGATCTGCTGGCTCGCGTGGGAGCTTCATCTGCTCAGGTATCAGTGGCTTGGTGAGCAGGCATCGTGTGCCTGCTGCAAGCAACTGAGTGGGGGCACAGCACGAGCTGCAGGGATCCAGATCAGCTCTCAGCACACAGAAGAGTAATATGGGGGAAGAAAATGGGAAATTGTAAAATTATTCCTTTTTTTTTTTTGCTGTTTTGTGCAGGGATTTTCATACTCAGGCACCTGATGACAAGTTAAAAGGCAAATAATCCCTGCTAAGTCACAAGCCCTCTACAGATGTGCAACAGAAACACATGCATATGTTGGATTTACAAAGTGCAGAGCGATGCAGGAACTCCCTACTATGAGCTGGAATAAATTGTGTCATCACTAACACCATGAACTCTGAATGGCATTGTATGTCATCCAAAGATGTTTCATAGACAACTGTGAAGTAGCCAGTAAGAGTTATGTTTGCAAAAAAAAATTATTTTCAATAGTAGACCAGGCAGGAAGAGGTTTCAAGATGGATAAAAGTAATGTACCTACAAAACTGCATGTTCAATGTACATTTATTTCTTGCTACATGCCCTTTTTTATTCCTGCTGCCCTCTTGTGGTGGAGTTTCATCTTTCTACCTTGAAATTTTAAATTCCAATTTTTAGATGTGATGATATTTAAACAGATCTATCTATTAATTTATAAATAAAATTATTTGTATTCATCAAAGAATTTAAGGAATCTCACGTGACAAACATATTAACTCACTTTGGTTTGACTAAATAAAATTGGACAAATTAACTTTGTTATTTGCATATTGACAGTGTTAATTAAATTATGATTTACAAATATGCACCCATGATTTTAATTATATCTAAGGTGTTGATTTATATAAAATTTAAATATGTATTTAAAGTACAATATCAGATACACTTATCATAAACCACCAGTCTTCTCATTCCACTACTAAAACAATTTCA
Source organism: Sialia sialis (assembly GCA_009812075.1). Taxonomy (NCBI): domain Eukaryota; kingdom Metazoa; phylum Chordata; class Aves; order Passeriformes; family Turdidae; genus Sialia; species Sialia sialis. Next base: position 93,123,053 of record VRYO01001463.1, on the reverse strand, counting down.
TGATATTCATATATATTTTTTGACAAAGAGATAAAATAACTGGGAGATTAAATTACAAGCAATTTAAGAAACAGTCACTTTTCAACTCTGAGGGAGAAACAAGGCATCAGGTCTTTCTGAGGGAAAGAGTTTAACTATCAGAGCAAAGTCAAGAAACAAATTCATGTATTGAAGCCACATTCTTCCCAAATTCTGGATTTCCATCACTTCTATTTTGCAGGTAACACTGCATTGATCCCATTTTCTTCATATTTGAATCATGTGGAGGGTCTATGTACTGCAGTCCTTAAACACAGTCACTTTTTTTAGAAAACTGTTTAGAATGGCCTTGTTATTATTTTTTTTTTTTAATAAAAGAAGCTAATTTAAAATAATTTTTAAAACACTATCAGGTAAATTGTTATTGAAAAATATTTTAAAAGATGAACAGAACTTTGAGAAATCAGTTAAAGCCCCACTATCTTACCACACAGGGTTCTATCCAGAATCCATCTTTTTTCTTTCCACTGATGAAATATAATAGCAGGGACTCCTGAATAATCTCCCTTTTTAATCTAATGGTGTATGTTGTGGAGGGTTATTTTTTATTACTCTTTTTATTAATTTCCTTTATTATGTGTATGTCTGAAGACTACTGAAGAAGTAGAGGAAAAAATACTGGAAATAGAACAAGATACAGTTCATTCTAGAAAGACGTTTATTTTCTTTCCTTTGTATTCAAGCTTCATTATCTACAGGCAAATTGTTCAGGGGCAGTGGAAGATCAACTATACTGTGACATAGCATCAGAGCATATCATGCCCTTGATTTTGGAATATGTTTTTTCTGCCTCCATCTGCCCTTCTCTCCCACATTCAGGTCCTGCAGCCTCTCAATATGTTTCTTGATAATTTTCTTCAGATTGTGACTGTCTATTTTTCCATGTATAAACAGTATTCCTGGATCACTCATACATACATAAAGTCTCTGAAGACAAATAAATTCTGCTTTTCTTCTGTCATGGGTCTTCCCTTAATAGACTTTAAAAGACACATTTTAAACTAAGTCCAAAATGTGCCCAGTCTCTCAAAGACTTAATAAGAGCAGTGTAAAGTAAGTGAAGTTCTAAGGATTGATTAGGACAAACATTGCCTGGTACATACATTTAAATAAGTCATTCAGGGTTACCTTACATGGTTTATATAATTTCATTTCTACTGTTTTGGATTATTAATGGGTTTAGGATTTTTCTAGGGTACTTACAAGGTTAATATCTTAGCAATTTAAAGTTCATGCCGCAGCTAGATAACATACTTAATGGCAGCAAAGCTTCAAACAAATTTCTTGCAACATTAGCTGCATTTAAAAGTATAATCTTATGCTGCTTCCTCTTGTTCAGCAACATTTCAGAATAATTGGAGAGAGCATGTATTTACAGTGGAGAAAATAACATACACTATTAACACTGCTTATGATGCTTATCATTATTTAGATGCTAAGTCTGAAAAAATATTGACAAAACTCATGTTCTAAATATATCCTCATTAAGTAGGAAGTATCTGGGCTTGTGGAACCCATCAGCACGTGCTTATTTTTTAAAAAAATACTTGAAGAAATAGATTCAAATTTAGTCAGTGCTCTAAAAGATTATATCAAACATTTTTTAAATAGACAATTCATCTAAGGTGCTCTCTACTGCATTTATTTGAAAAGAATCCTAGTGGATTCAGTGAGAATTGGCTTAAACTGGCTGAGATTTTTGTCTTTGCTTTTGGTTTTCATTGGTGATTTGTTGCTTGGTGTATTTATTTGTTTATTTATTTAAATAGGAGCTGAGAATTCAGATTCCCATTTAAGTTCTATCAAGCCTGGTGCCTAACATGACAGTTGATAGCTAATTCTCATCTCCCACCCTAGGAGAGTTTCACTGTTAACATTGAGAACATTGGTGTGTCCTCCATCCACTCTTTAGAAAATCTTAATCAAAAGATTACTCCTTAAAGGCAGCTAATGTTGCAGGAAATCTCATTGGAGCTCTGGTCTCCTTAAGTACATTATCTAGCTGGAGTACAAACTTAAAAGGTTAAGATGTTAACCTTGGCTTTACACTACAGAGAGTGTTCTACAAATACTGATAGTGTAATACTGAGTTTTCCTAGAACAAGGGGGGGATGAAGCAAGCAGCTTTTGGATTTAAAAGTAGTAGAAATGCTTTTAAAAGCATCTTTTCTAAAAAACAAGCATGGATTAAGCTTGTCCTTTGAATAATCCTAACATGTTTGTACCATGACGGTTTGGGAAGCACATAAAATGCTTATAACTATTCCACAGAGATGTACATTGAGTATGTGCCTAATTATTTACTTTTGGGTCTAGTGGTGGCCAAACATGTCTCAAGTGTTGCCCTGAATCATGGCCTAGGTGCATAACCAGCAATCTACTTTTGCCCAGTCATCATATGCAGATTGTGAAGACTTGACACATGTAACTACTACATAATGAGCATTATTAAAACTTCTAAAGGGCTCTCTGTGTATAACGTATTCAGGACTGACTGCTGGGTTTGGTGTTTTGTGTCTCGGCTTTCAGTCTATTTCCAGTGAAAATATGTAATTCCAGGCCACTCTTCCAATACATCACAGTCATTTTCTGCACTTTAGTTGTTTTTCTCTACATTTTTCCCACAAAATAAAACATCATTACAGCAGGTTTAAAGTGCACTTTAGTGCCTGCAATCTTCCCATGCTATTCTTTAATATTTCATCATTAAATAGCAAAATAACCTGATATGATCCTAATTTAGTGCCAATTACACTGCATTGATCAAAGTGACCTTTTCATACTGGAGCACAAAAATCAATCCCGCTGCACAACAAATGTCAGGGGGATGAGAGCAACATATAATCTGTGACAATCAAAACATTACTTACAAATGAAATCACCAATGACCTGCATGCCAAGGCAATTTCTGCATAATGTGCACTGGTTTTATGTGCAGCTTTTGTTGGGATTTTTGTGTTGTTTTGTTCCCCACTGTCTGCTGCCAGACATAGTTGTGCTATTTCACAGTTTCACTGACAGCGCTGAAAATGGTTGAAGCTCTATGACTGGTATCAAAATAATCACACAAAGTGACTATAACCCACAATGCGTCTTTGATTCTCAGTAAAGTGTGATTTTCTTGGGACCCAACATTAAGACTGTCTTCTGACAACGTTCCTGTGATGAGTTTGGTGATAATTCAAAATGTAGCCAAATTAACTAGGTCAGCCATAGGCAGGGGAGTCACAAACAACTACTCAGGGATCCTTACTGTTCTGCCTTCAGCCAGTGATCCACAAGCCAAAGTTTGATGTAGATATTAGATTTGTAAAGTTAATGACAACATTGCAGTGACATTAATGATGTTTGTCCTTTATCCATTATGTCTATGTCAGTTTTAGGGTGCAAATGGGGAGGCATTTGGCTGCGCAGACAATATCATCTACCAGCTGCAGCTAGGAGCCACCTGACCTAGCTATATCTGTAATTCAAAAGAGAAAATTGATTTTAGGTCAGTTTTCAGGGTTGGTTTACTTTAAACATATAATAAAAGTATCTAAACTTTCTTTGTGTTTTGTTCATAATTAATCAGGAATTACCTCTCCAGTGAAAAAATTCTTTACCCAGAACAAAGACAATTTAAATTGATTTGTGAATCTGCAGCTCATGAATCAAAGCTAGAAAACAATGTAGTTTAAACTACTGTTGTTAAAATGTGCACTTTTCAGCTATTCCACTGGTGTGAGCATGTCACAACCTCAGAAGATCTGAAGCTCTGTTTAAGCTATGTCCACTTCAAGCATGTAGGCTGTTGAGGTTTTCAGTCTTTAAGCATACAGACTTCCTGCATGTAAATTGCTGAGGTCTTCTTCAAGCATTTAGCTCTACAGAAACAGCTGGGACTCTGCAAGTTTAAAATCTATCTCCTCCAGTACCCAGGTAAAACTTGCAGGATTTGGGAGTCGAGATCTGCTAGTGGCAGCTTGTCACCTCCTGGCTGAGGAATTTAATCACTTTGTGTATTGGTTGCTTTCCTGAAATTAAATGTGGTATCTATACTTCATTCTTGGATTTTTAATTTTTTGGGGTCTTCTTAGGTCTAAGCTGGATGCTCTTAGATGATAGGTTAATGAGCAGAGCCTGTGCTTTAGATAGCTCTGTCATGGCCTTGTTTGAGATAAGGAGTGGGATCTTGAAATGCATTCAGTTAAATTCTTTGAAAATATTTCATTCTATTTTGCAAATGTGTTTGGTAAAGCATTAAGTCCAAAGAACAGAGGTAATCCTCAAGGGTTGGGTCTTTTGTTTGTTTGTTTTGTTTTGTTCTGTTCTGTATTCTGTTCTCTAGAGAGAAAGTGTTCTGATTGAAATAATTTATCCATAAGAAAAATCTCCAAGGCCTGGATATTTTCCCTGCTCATGCACACTAATCTGCTAATCAACCAAGAATGAAAGAGCATGGGAAAACCTAACTCTTAATATCAGTCTCAAAAGTGCTTGTTCTTCCAGATGTTTTAACTTCAGATACAAAATAGACAAAAAAAAATAATTAGGGGGAGAGATTCTCAGGGTTTTATCATCCCTATTACTGTTCTGGGGGTCACAAAACATTTCTTTTTATAGCACCTCACTGATAATGAGACTGTACAATCTCAGATAGGATTATCTTAAAAAGGGAAGCTAGCTATCCTTTGCACCTCAGAGATGAATGAATGAAACCTTTGGTGCAGCACTTGAGATCCTTGAGGGCCTCTGCATCAAGGTTAAAGAGCCCTTTTGCATCTTAAAGAAAAAACTATAATCTTGGGGAGTTCATATGCATTTGCCATTTTTTCCTTGCTTTCAGTAGTTTTTGCTAGAGATACAGTGCGTGTTTCACTCACCAAGCTGATTAAACCTCAGTTCTTTCTCATGGCCATACAACAAGAATATCTCTCTTCCTAGAAAGTCCATTAGCAAACATGATTTATGACTGACACTTCCACATCTCTGTATGTAGCTCTGATAAGAACTAAATAATATTCAAGACCTGGTTAGGAACCAAATCCAATTCATTTCACACTGATGCAGAATTAGTTTCAGACTAATGTAAAGGAACAGTATGGGCAGATTGTTAAAGTGACTCCTTTATTTTTAACTTGTTCTTCAGTGCAATTTGCAGCTTAACAGCCCCACTATGAATGATGTGATTAAGTTTTAAATATTTCTGTATATTTGATGTATTTACCCAAATGCAGCTGTCATTTTGTATACTGTTTCAAATGTTTAGAACTAAATCAATTGTTTGGAGCAATCACAATTTCCAAAGACAGATTTTTCTCAGTGTTAAGCTGCAATGCAAACATGAACTAACAAAATAAGGATAAACATACAGATCTGGACAAAGCAATTCTTTTCCACCAAAATAGGAGATTGTGACATTTATTCCCCATTAAAGAATCAGTTGAATAGATACATTAATTGATCATTTCTGCATCACCACATCAAAAATATCAGTTCAAAATAGCTGCTCCAACTCAACTTCTAGCACGTCCAGCTCCATTCTTTAAAAGAAATGTTGCTGCTTTCTTTCAGCATTTTACCTTGAGGCATTAGTGCAAATAGGAGACAACTGGTCTGTTGTAACCAATGTTTTGGCTGATTCCAGCATTTTAATAATTTTTGAATTCCTACATTTGTTTTGACTTTTTTCCGTTATAGAATTATAAGTAGGAATATACTTCATAAAGAACCATATAGGGCTCAGTATAAAATGCATGATGTTTATTGAATAAAAGAATATTGTATTTATAAATCTTAATTTATGGCCTTAAATATAGACAGTAAGCATCTTGGGTGCAACCAACCTTTCATTAGACAGGGAAATATAAGGAAAAGTGACAAAAGGAGAAGAAAACAATTAAGATTGACCTATCAGAAACCATAAGTATACCTTATCTTGAGGTCTAAGTTCTTCTTTGACTTTTTGTCTGATGTGTGCAACATGATTACACATCACTAAAATGTAGGGCAAACTGAATTTAGACCATAGTTTAGGGCTAGCTCCAAAGTCAGAGCTTCTTTCTTATCTGTATTCTTTTAGATCTATATGTCCAAATTGCATTCAGAAATGCAATCCTCAGACACTAGAGAAAACTAATCATTTGTCTACTCCAGTTATAAATCATACCTTATTAGAGAAAATCAAATTTTCAGTGATTCCAGAACAGAAAATTATGAACTTAATTCTTTACAAATTGGACAGGAGATAATATCCAATAATCCATTAAGCACATCTTAATCAATATCTATCACTGTAATGTAAAGCACACTGATAAGGATATGTGGATTGCTGATTAAGGGTACTGCCTTAGTGGTATTCTATACAAATTTCAATGAATTGAAATTAATAGATTGCTAATGTATCAAGCAACTAATTTCATTCAAGCGCACCAGTGAGGTATTTTGCATGTTTAAGAATCTGACTCAAAATGTATTAACACCTGCAAACTTTAAAATACAACAAAGTAGTGTCACACATGTAATGAGAGAAACTAACTTCACATGAGGAAGTGTGTAGAAGCTTACCGCTAACATTACCCAGTCCAAATGTTGTGTGCTTAAGTGGAAAGATTCTTAGAAACTTCACTGGGCTTTATGGAAGACCTTTGCAGTCTGGTATTACATCTTTCCTTAAAAAAAAACCCCAAAACACACAAATAGCCTTTTAAAAATAAAGGATAGCTTTCACAGGAAATTAATAGGACCTGCCACACTTATACTTTGCTTTAAGCTTGTCTTGGAATGAGTTTTCTGCCTGTGTATTTATGCACTAGAAAATCCTAACTGACCTGGAGCAGAGTAAGTGATTATAGTGTGCGATTCAACAAATTCCAGAAACAAACAGAAACAAAATCCTTGAGTCACTCACATGCTGTTCAACTGTTTATGCACTGTGAAAAATGACTGTATGACAAGCATGCAGAAAGAAACTATTCTTATCAAGACAGTAAGTCGTTTTGTGTGGCTCCTGCTAAACTGACCTCCCAACCTCCTATCTCAGCATATGTTCTAAATAGTTCCTTAAGTTCCTAACAAACTACAAGGAAATCATAAGTCTGCATACTTTCTATGTATAGCTCAAAGATAATTATTCCTTTTTATGAGATGTCACTTGTATCAGTAAATTAGTGTCCCTGAGCACAGGTAACCACACTTCATTGGCAAATATAGAGGAAATGTTAATTACATCAAAAAATTTCCTCTTTGCAAGGCCAAGGGATGGTACTTGTAACCTTTCCTTTTCTGTCATACAAAGTCTTCTTCCAGTCTGAACAGAGCAAGCAATTCTAGGAGTTCCATTTGTTTAAGAAAATAGGTCTAAATTGATTAAACTAATCATTTTATTCTAACTGCTCTTTTTAAAGACAACTGCTGATTGCATGCCCCTTTTGTAGCTGAAGCTGAGCATGAGATGGTACAAAATAACCATCTTGCCAGTTGTCACAACTATTTGCTCATTCTTTAATTAAACATAATATATAAAACCATATAATTTACATCTAATTGGGAAACATCTTCTTCAGTCAAAAAGGCAGCATAGTCTGGTGGTGTAAGTAGAAGTGTAGGTGTCACCAGGTCTGAGCTACTGTCCCACTGGAGAATCACAGCTGGCCTGGTAAAGATTTCTTAATCTTCACATTTAAAAATCTCATTTATTTATGAAGGATAATTTCAGTTAACCATTGACTTGAGGAGTTTGGTGGGAGAGTTGGTTAAGGTCTGTATATTGCAGAACACAAAATAGAATACAAAATTCGCACTGACTTGCAGGAGCCATACACTGTGATAACTGCAATACTGTGGTTGAATAAAGTAAAAGAGGGACTGTAACTGCAGGTTTGTCTTACAAAAAATGCCAAACAAAACAAACCTCTCAATTTCAAAGTCATGTTCTGGTTTTCCACAGAGTTTAATGTTGTTGAGGAGGTGAATTATAAATATAATCATCAAACTCCATGAAGTAATGGGGGTGGGTTTATTCAAGGGGAGATCTGGAGCCAGTCATACATCACAACAATACTTGGTGAAAGAGAGGCAAGGGATCGAAGAAG
>VRYO01001463.1:93094773-93105413 GCA_009812075.1 Sialia sialis | reverse complement strand
TCTTGACGCAGTTCTTTTTGGAGCCTTGCAGTTTTTGTTCAAGGGGAGTGTAAATGAAGATCTTTAAAGAGGTACATATTTCACTCTGGTGTGGTGGCCTCCAATCTCCATTCTGATCCTTCCTTCTATAAACAATCCTCTCATGATGATCAGTTTGTCATCTTCTCATGTGGATAAATTGGACTCTTCCAAAAGCAAAGAGCAGCAGCAGAGGTATATTCCGTGGTGAAGACCTTTTGACTGGGAGTTAATCTGCATTCTAATATCTTTTTCAGCTGTAAAAGCCAAAGAAAATTTGGCCTTATTTCTCTTGAACTATCTAAATAAGATGAAACCTAGGCTACTTCCTTAATGTCCATGTCCAGATGTCTGCACATGTGTCCATGTCCAGTTTTAAAAATTAAAATAAAATCCATGCTATTTCCTTACAAAGTCTTGTTTTTAAAAAATTATTAATCATTCATTATGTAACATTGCACTTCTCTGTTTTCAAGTATGGTTACAAGGAGAGATACCCATAGAACTTTGTTTTCCCCTCCTCCCATGGTCATAAGCACCAAATTCCTTTTGCATTTTACCTGTTTATGTTGCCTTCATATTAGCCACCTTTCCCTGAGTGCTTTGCCATTTAAAATGAAACTAAAGCAATAGAATCTCTTTTTTGCTACTTTTCCTTGTATATCCCCCACCCACCAAAACTTATCCAAAAATTATTTATTTAAAACTCTTGAATTATCTGGAGTGATATCTTTGAAGTGGGAAAAAACAAAGATACTTCTCTAGGGGAAGAGCAGATTATTTTCCACTCCTTCTGTAGCTCAAGCCAGAGGACTATTGTGGTGTCTGTGTTCAGCTATCTGTATTTGTCTACATATATAATTTTGAACACTTTTTAATTATAACTTTAACTTTTGATAGACAGTTTAACCGTTTCATAGCCTCTAGCATTTTTCCTACATTATTATATGTACTTCTAATCTAATTTCAGGACAAAAATCAGAAAACAACAATGTGGAAAAAAGACCAGCTATTCATAACATTTATTAATTTTCATCTAACATCCAGAGTTTATTCTCTGCTTTTCTGTCATCTGAGATATGTTCTTTCATAAAACATAGCAGGGTGTTTGAAGTTTTTAACCACTTCTCAAATGCAGGAGGCACAAACACCAAGTACAAATTATCAACTTCCTATCACTAAAGTGCCCCGCTGTAGAAGTGACATTTTGATTCTGCCAATTAAAATAAATAAATGCTTATAATTTACAAAGAAAACTCATTGATAAATGAAGTGTTGCCAACTAGTAGTGGTGCTGGCAGAGTGACATTTCCTTATCCCACCACATGCCTTGCAGTCGGTCAGGGAGTCACAGAGGGACAGGATCCACAGTAGCTCAGCCCCTCCTCCCGTGCCCTGACTCCAGGCATCCTTTTCTTTGACCCCTTTGGCAGTCCCCCATCCGCTTCCATCCTGGTGCGCAGGGTGGAGGGGCTGGCTGTTGTGCTGGCGTGGTGTCGCCTGGGCTGGGTGACAGCCCGTTCGTCACAGACAGCACTGTCAGAGAATCACAGACTTCCACATGTACAGACGAAATTAACTTCTGTTAGTCTGACATTTTCCACAATCAATACTCACAGGGTCCTTGTCTCTGGGATCAAAATTCATAAATCAAAAGCAGAAAGCATGAAATAAGGTATTTGATAAATCCATTAACTGAAGTGGAAGTGTACTTCTGTCAGACTGTTTAAAGACTACAGTAGTGCTGGCTAAAGGGGCAGAAATCTAACAAACACATTAAGTGCAGTGCTGGCTTGTGTTTGTTTGAATATATGGCTCAATCTTACATGCTGAGGGACTTTATGCCTGCGCAGCAGACAAGTTGGTTTCCCTGGACTTCACACTACACAGACTGCCTTCAGAAAGCAGAAAACCCCCAACTATTTTCTGATGGACAACCCTCTCCTCCCATTCCTGAACAATCTAAGTTAAAGACAAATCTGCATTGCAAAACATCATGCCACTGCAAACCACTTTGGATTCACTAAAGCTACATGAGCCTGAGGTGTGGGTCATTGTATTTAGAGGTTAGAAGGAAGTCCAAGATGCAGATAAGCACCAAGAAAACTTCTGTTGCATCTTTCAGTCCAAACATCCAAGTCACTCCTAAAGCCCCAAGGATCACCTGTCAGTACAGTTGGGTGTCTAGGAATTTTTTTGAACATAGGGCCCAATCCATACCCCATGTCATCTGATGTGGGTCTCTCCAAATGACTGTAGTGCTCCAGAAGCTAAAAACACATCCCACAGTTTGCGTAATTCTTTTAAAATTTCTTAAATTTCTTACAATTTATTGTAGAAAGATACACCTGTCTTTTTCAGCTATGATTCATGACATAGAATTAGTGGCAGAGGTTTACAGTAGGACACAAATAGCATTACTTTAACAGAGCTACTTTTTAAGGAATATCATAACTTTGTTTACTGTGATTGAAAACTGCAATGTCTGTTTGATACAGAAACTGTCTAATGGCCAAATCTTGTATCTATAATCTAATATAAAAGGTAGCAGTAGACAAATTACTTTCATTAGATCATTTCTTTATATCACTTCAAATACTCTGACAATACACTTTCCTTCTTTCATTGTAAAATTAAGACAAAACAGCTGCTTTTCTGTATGACAAAATCATCTTCAAAAAAATTTCTTCTAAGTATAACTGCACGTTATCAATGAAAATTCTATCTTACAGTTTCTGAAATCAATAGAACAATATTTTCAGCACATCTCATTCTATATTTGGTCACTACCTATCAATGAATAGTTTGATTTTGCTTTTCTCTAATTGCAAGCTATCCAATAATTAGACCAGGTTTTTTTTCTATACAGATCTTTTGTCTTCTCAGTCTGTCAATAGTTGTGATTTTCTAAGAGTCTGAATGTACTCTAATAGACCTATGAGAATGACTTTTTTTGCTGTTATGTACATTCAATAAAGTTTTTCCCCATCAGTTAAGAAATCCTATTACTTCCTTTTCTGCTCTGAATAATACAGCTCCCCTTGAGAAAAGTCGTGTTAACAGAAGAGAAGTCTGCATTTACTTTTAGATAATAAAATTACTGGGTATGTCTGGCTTACCTGACTATTTATAATTATAGCATCATCCTTATCATTGAACCATTCTAAAATTAAAAATTTCTAAATATATTGACCCCTGATATTTACACTCTACAAAACATCTACATGTGGGATTTTTTCATAATTTAGGGAGTCTCAACTGGAAATCTTTTGTAGAGTTTTGTACGGTTTTGATTACAAGCGGCATTTAACCCTATTTCTATATTTTTTTTTCATTTTTTTTCATGAGTCCTATGAATCTTGACTCTGTGTCTTCTCATGGTGGAAGCTGAGAAGCTGGAGCAGCTACTCATCCATTGTGGCTTCCCATGCAATAAGATCCCCACTCCTTCACACAGTCAATCTGATTCTCAGTCTGCCTGGCTGACAGGTGACTGGCAGGGTGAGTGTCCTGGGAAGCTGAAGAGGCAGACAGTCTATCCACTGATGGAAAACCAGCCAGCCAAACACGGTTTTTATCTTCCCCAAAACTGTCCTGTCAGAAATGTGTGGCTTTGTTTTAGTTTTTTTCCTACATGCAGGAAATTTGTTTTCCATTCAGCTCTTTTCAGGGGTTGTTACTAAAGAAGGAACCCAGTATAACTGAGAGAGCTTCCACTCAAGCACAAAATTCAGTAAGTTCACTCACAGCAGAATACCAAGCAGATTATCTAGCTTAGGACAGTCAGTATAGATGGGAACTTGTCATGAAATTCTCAGATCTCAATCCACCTCTTCAGAAGGGCTAGTACCTAATTAAAAATAGGGTAGAAAGGAGAAAACATTCATCTGTTGTTCTGTTTCTGCTCTCTGTGCCACAAAGTTGACTTCTCAGTTTCCCAGTCACACCAATCTGAGAAAAATTCCTTCCCTTTGCTTATATACCCCATTGACATTCAAGACATTGAAGTCTAGGGGGCATGATGCTTCAGTGGATAGTTGATTTCTCATAATGCCTTTATATCTATATCTCTGCAGAGACATTTGGGAGAGTGTATGAGAAAATACATTCAGAAGCAATCATACTACCTAGCAAGCAGCTAACAAGTGCATATGTTTCAACACTTTTCAAGACATACGTAAAGATACAGTGTAGTTATAATATTCTCCAGAACTGCATCTTTCCAGTGATTTTTTTAGTCCCCTGTAAAGTAGGGTGGTCTGTAAACTTTTAGATCATTTCTTGTAGAACAGGAGTTGATACTATCAAGTACAACATGATAACATTATTTAGGAATGGGTATACTAAACCCAGAAATCTTCCAATAGAAATTTACACTGGCCAGCAATGTTGTGACTTAAAGCATAATTCATATTGGAATTTAAGAACATAATCAGACAAATTATTTATAAATGCATCTCATAAACTAATATTTTTTTTTATATGTGTTTGAAGCCTAATGAAAAATGTTAGCTGTACAAATAGAAAAGAAGAGGTTAGGTACTTACAAGTCTTTTGAGACTTATTCAATGAAACAGTGAATTCCTACAAGAAATATCACTTCAAAGTAATATCAAGAAATATCACTTCAAAGACCTTGCACTATTGCAATATGAAAAAGTGAAGCTTCTCAATTTCATGAAAAGGATATTTCCTTCTCATGCAAAAAATAACTAAAATATCATGACAAGTGAAATGGGAATAACTTTTTTTTTTTTTCTTTACAGAAACAAAATAAACGTACTCTGATAAACCAAGTAGCAAGTTTTCATTACAAAAAGCTTGGGGTTTTTCTTTTCTTTTTGAGCAAAATGTTCTGCTACCTCTTTGATTCTAGTAATGAATACTGCTTCCTTCTAATAATCTTTTTTCACTCTTCAAAAGGGAAAGCCCTGTTTATTTGGGGGCTGCCTAATAGTACGTGTGGATTACAAATATGAAACAAAACCTTATATACAATCATGGAACAGTTTGGGTTGGAAGGGGTTTTCAAGGTCTCAGTCCAACCCTCTTACAACAAGCACGGACATGTTCAACTACTCAGTTTAAGTACTAAATATTTTTAAATTATAAAATTTGTATATTATGATATACTTTTTCACCAGTACTAAACATATGCTTCCTGCTATATTCTACCCTGTAGTCTCAAGAAAATCTATTTGACAGCAGCAATCACTAATATCAAAACAACTTCTTTGCCTGTATTTTCTTATGTGGATTTCTCTATTGCCATGGAAATAAAAGACAAGATAGATACTTACCTATAGAGGGATAGATACTTATTTAGGAGGGAAAGAGAAGAGCCTTATTGCAAATACAAGTGCAGAAGAGCTCCAGCAGTCAGAGCATTTATCACTGAAGAGCAACAAGAAGATTAATTTGGTAATGAGAAGATTCGTGATGAAAGTGTGTACCTCCATGTGAGGCAGAGGGACTTTCTTATTGGAGCTGGAAGCTCAGAAAGTTCTAGGCCGCTTTAATTAAAATTCCTAGAAAAGACAAAGGTGTAGCATTCTAATTTGGGATTTTTGTGTGTCTGCTGGTAGAAAACAAGTTCATCACGTATCCACCCATATTTCTCCAAATCTTCCCATTTCCCCTTTCTGTTTCTCCAAACATACTTTTCCAAGCAGCTTTATGCCTGCACTACGCAGGAGAGAGGATCCATGTTTTTATTATAGCTCCTGTCATGTTCCCTGAGATTTTCCTCCAATAGTCTAATCTTGATTACTGTGCTCCCAGCAAAAGTAGACAAAGGGAACCAACATATATGAAAATTATTGTCCTCTCTGAAAAGCGTTATACTTATCTGTGCCTTATATTGTTCCTAAAATTTAAATGTAATGTGCTGGTCCTCACTTGGCAGGAAATGTGAGAAGCTAAGAGAACAGTTTTTCATTTTTATTTCACTGGACATAGCTGTCTAAAAACACATGTACAGGTCAAGTTTTTTGTTTGCTATACTTTTGCTTTCTGATGTGAAACAAAGGAATAATAGTGAACCATTATTTCAGCATCTGCAGTATTGCCTAGCCAAAGTGCAGGGGCTACATCAAATCTGAAATAGAGATATCTAGTCATTTAGGGCAAGAATGCTCCATTATGACTTTTGAATTGCCTAGGGTTCCACAAAGCATGTAATTTAATATCTTAAGGCCAAGACAGTCACCTAAAAGCTTATGGTATAATAGAAAAGACAGCTTTATTATTAATTTTTTTATTATTTAATAGAAATAGTTTTTCAGAAGCAAGGACGAAGAAAATACTTGCCCTACTATTTTTCAACCAAAGCAAAGCTGCAAAGCTATGACATCTTTCTCTGGAAAAGGCTCTCTCCTTTGCCTTTGGATGCAGGAGATTGCCAGGCAAGCTTTTGGAGTTACACTTTTCATTCTGTCCCAGCACACAGTTCTGTTACCACTTTGCAATGCTTACATGACATGTCAGAGATTGCGTTGTTTAATGGCCTTGTTTTGCAGATATACAGCTCACAGTTCAAGCAGTGACGAGAAACTGTAAATTGGGCGTAAATCCTAGTTTGCATGAAGGTAATATTCTAGTGCTTCTTGCCTCTTCCCCCAATCCCTAAATGAGTAGTTGGCAAGTTCGATGACTAACTATTAAGGGATTATGACAATAAGGTGTTTTAGGCCAGCAACAAACCAGATGCTAGTCCACAACCTCAATGCAGCTGTTGCAACCACCTAAACTCATCACCTCAGGCTCAAGAAGAAACATTTAAAAGTACTGTGGTTCCAGTCCTGAATTTGAACAGAAAGCTTCGAGAAAGCTATGTGAGAAGTTTAACAAGCTGAGTATGACAAGCAGAAGAAAAGCCACTCTTTATTTGTTAAACATAAATTGATAATATCAGCCATAGGCGCTTAATCCCTCTCACTGAAACCTTCTAGTTGTTTGCTAACTACCTCAAGGAGCCCTGCCTTTTGCTAGATGAAACATTTGCATCACCACACACCAAACCAGATTTGGGTAGACTTGAACATGATCTCAAAAAAAAAAAAAAAAAAAAAAAAAAAAAAAAAAAAAAAAAAAAAAAAAAAAAAAAAAAAAAAAAAAAACAAAACAAACAAACAAACAAAAAGAGCACATTTTAATGTTTTTCAGTTCTCTAAACTGCAACTGAAATTTTATTCATGAAAAAAGAGGGAAGCAGTCCAGTGCAGAAATAAGTGTTGGGTGCAAAGAGAGAAGGAAACAGTCCTTTTGTCAGGGCTTCTGCCTGTGCCAGCTAAAAGTCACAACAAAATTTGTTTGTGCTGAAAAAAATCATAATTAGAGGCTAGTCCTACTCTCGACATTAATCCTGAGCCAAAGTTGCTCTGCAATTGCTATGGAGTCCTGCTTCCAAGGGTGCTGCTTTCTCTCACCTGGTGACATGTGGCAGTTTCAAAATACAAAATTGAGCCCAGATCAAGTGCATCTAATCCTTGCGAGGCCTTACTGCATGCTAACTGATGTTAAGATTTTGGAAATAAAGGGGAATAAAACCGCAAGAGTATAATTTAATTCACTTATTGATGCCTACAAGGTAAAGTGCACTTTTCTCACTATGCTTATCTTGATAACTATATGCTAACTTAATTTTTCTTCCTTGAGGTAGTCTAATGTTTTAAAGGCTTTTTCCAATTTGTGACTGTATATTTATTTCAGCTGATACCCTATGAACCACCTGAATGCATTTAAATGCCATCTACCGCATAACAAACACTGATTTCCTCCTAGGAGATGAGGGAGCTGCAGCAGTTACATTGTGTTATTGTACCACAGTGGCAGGCTGCCAATATGCTCATTCACATTTGTAAACTATGTCTCTTCTATACAAGAATAACAATCACGGAACTGAATACTTTGGTAAAATCTCAAATGTTTATCCAAGGCAGTTGTAACATCTTTGAAATTCTGTGATGGAACATTCCTCTGTTACACAAACAGTAACAAAATAGACAGAAAATAAATACCTGATTATGCATTATACATTCAAACAATTTACTGCTTACAAAAAAAAAAAAAAAGAAAAAGAAAAACCAAATAAGCAAAAAACCAAAAAACAATAAAACATTAAAATAAATAAATAAATAAACAAACTTGCCCTAAATAGTATGGTACTTCATGATGGAATTCTTGCATGTTTGGAGGACAGTTCTAGGTAGGTCATGTCTTTTTCATGGGAACAGAGAATTAAGTTCATCAAAATAGCAAATCTTCTTTTGAGCCATGACCTATGAAGATTCTTTGAATAAAGTGACAGCTTTCAGTTTCCTTGCAGACCTGCAACGATGCAATTGCCTAGAAAGGCTGCTATTGTTACAGCTACTGTGTAGATAATGAATGAGTGCGACACAAGATACTAGTGAAGTGGAAAACAAGGGATTGTTGGCACAGTCCCCATGTTCTCTTTACAGGACAATTAGATACTCTGCGTTGTCAAAACACTTTTCAAGATTTAGTCACAAGTTGGAGGCAATCTATCTGTGATTGCTATTGGCAAAAGGTGAATTTGATGTTCTAAAAGTGTGCAAGTGTTTTAGCATAATTAGTTTGAAATAAGAAACATTATCAGTGTTTGTTAGAATTTCATGACAAATAGAGATAACAAATTAAATGCAATTAAGTTTTCTATCTGTGTCATTTCAAAATTTTCCTTGACTATAC
This sequence comes from Sialia sialis, assembly GCA_009812075.1. NCBI lineage: Eukaryota > Metazoa > Chordata > Aves > Passeriformes > Turdidae > Sialia > Sialia sialis. Next base: position 93,096,683 of record VRYO01001463.1, on the reverse strand, counting down.
AGTGGAATTTGGACAGATCCTGCACATAATGGGCTGCTTGCAGTGGAAGAAAAGGGATTACATACTTGGGCAGTGCTCTCTGGCTCTTGCTCTACCATATCTCAGCACATGGTATGCAAGCCAACCCATCATCCATCACTTGCATCTCTCTTTTAAACAAGATGAGGTGAAATATAGTATGCAGTGTGCACACAGTTCTGAAGCATAACTCATTTGCACAACCATCTCTTATTGTTATGCACACAAGTATATTATTTTTTAATTGGTTTATACCTCCTCTAAGCAAGCCTAGAAAACCACATCCCTTGTTCAGACTCTTGCTTTTTTTCTCTACTGAAAGGTCTGTGCCTTTAACACATGCTTCTTGTATTATAAACCTAATCCTAAGGCTAAGTATAATTTGTTTTTCTAAAAGACAGCTTTATTTATCAGTCAGGAGCTATCTAAGCATCTAAGAACCATGCTGAATTTCTTAGCTTTTGGATTGTGGCTGCAAGGGTGCTTTAAATCAGGAACTCTGGTTGACAGCGGATCATCTCAGTGGCAACTGGCAGGGACCTTTTTTAAGGGAGAGCCCTTGAAGCACAGTGTGTGCACTGCCACTGCACCCATTTGCTTTCTGAAGGGTAAGTTTGCCACCATATGGAAACCACGTGGATTATTTAATGTAGGTCAGGCTAACGCTGATAGCATAACTAGATTTTCTGTCTCAGTTGTGAGAAGTTTGATGGAAACGAAAATACACAGTGCAACTGCGGGAGAGGAAATGTGGCTCTTTGTGAATCCTCTTTTGTACTTTAATACCAGTCTGAGCCATCCATTCAAGGCTGAGGCATGAATGGATATTAGCTAAGCATTTTTAAGTTAAGGACTATTAGTGATTTCAGTAAGTACAGACGCTAAAAACATCAAATGTGGATACAAATTTGGTTTTGACTTTCCATTTTCTTCCCTACTTTCCTTGTAAAGACAGGTCAGACTCCAAATTTAGTGATATTGCTTAAACAACTCCATTTTATATAAAGAACTAGCACCACATTTACAGGGGGGTAATCTAGTTCTAACTTTCTCTAGAGTGCTCAATATTTCCCACACAAACAATTTAAGAAGTTATTTGGCATTTGGAATCCAAATATATTACTTGTAAGGGCATGACACAAGAATTACAATTACAATTAATGGTATGTCAATACTTTTTAAAGAAAAATATTGATGTCCAATGGGTAATCAGGCACCTACTAGATACTATGATCATCTTTCAATGAATGCGATCCATCTAAGCTGGGCACTCAAATTACACCAAAATTCTGGAGATTAAAGTATGAGAAAAAAAGTGGAGTAGAACTGAACTAGAGCATACAGAATAGGCAAATTACTATATCTTGCAGATAACACCTTTAGGACATAGTCCCATGGTTAATAAAAATAGCAAAAGTCTTACTGAGTTTTCAAATGAGTTGGAATGAGGTGACAAGTGTCCCGCTCCTTTTTTCTTCCTCATAATTTTCCCAAAGGAAAAAAAATAAATTCAAATCAGTAGCCTATTTTCCTCATTATGGATCAACATGCAAAATTGATCTATATTTTAACATATATGATAAACATGTATTCACCTTCAGCATTCTCCAGTATGATTTCAAAGACATTTTTGCTAGGACATTTTCCCATAAAATAAATAATATAAATAATAAAGAATAGCACTTGATTGAATTAATCAAAATGTACTGCTTTGATTTGCAACCAGAAATGACCATCCTCTAAAAATAACAGAGATAACCTCAGCCATCAAGTACCATGCAGCTGCTCAATCATATGGTCCCCTCTGGTGGGATGGCTGAGAGAATCAGAAAAAAGCTGGAACCTAAAGGTTGAGATAAGAACATTTATTATTATTATTACTACAGTAATTT
>VRYO01001463.1:93081063-93093773 GCA_009812075.1 Sialia sialis | reverse complement strand
GAAGAAGAAGAAGAAGAAGAAGAAAAGATAATGAAAAGAGAATAAGGAATAAAAGCCAAAAGAAGCAACTGATACACAATACAACTGCTTCACCGCCAACTGACTGATGCCCAGCCCATCCCTCAGCCTCAATCAGCCCCTCCCAGACAAATTGTCCCCAGTTTATGTGCTGGGCATGATGCTCAGAATATCCATGTAGTCCAGAATATCCCTTTGGCCAGTTCAGGTCAGCTGTCCTGGCCATGCTCCCTCCCAGGTCCTTGTGCAGCTCCTCACTGGCAGAGCACGGGAACCTTTCCCAAACTTGTCAGTGATTTATGGATATATTTACCTCTAAGTCTTTTAAGTCAGTGTCATAAAACTGTTCCTCCCAAAAAAAACAGCAAACACTGTCAGTAGGTCTTGCCAGCAGTCAGGTAATTATTAAAACAAGCTCTTCCATGTGTGACAGAGGGTAAAAACCACCAGGTATCCCCATACTTGATGCAGGCTGCTGTGTGAGTCATGACACACAGGGCATCATACTAGATTCTTGCAGTCCACTGTTTGGTTGTTTATTTTTTTTCTATTAATTCATGCACAGATATGTTTCCGTGCACGAGGACCATCAGACTGCCATATAGTTCTCTAAGAAGCTGAGGAAATACTATAATTATCAAATTGAAGAGGAAACTAGGAGTTAGTGAAAGGTATGATTATAACAAAGTTAAGGTAAAACTCTTGGTGACAGCAATTTTTATCTTTCAAAGTAATGAAAATGGTGAAAAGGCTTCTGAAAAGTCCACCACTTCCATGTATTTCTTAGACTCAAGTCTTGAATATAAAATATTTTGATTACAAATTGTTTCAAAAACACCAGATGACTACCACATGTTTTTCAATTAGATTTTTAAAAACAATTTTCATCTTGGTGTAAAGACATTTCATGGGAAAAAATATCTCAAAATATCTTTCAAGGACGGAAAGAAAGGAACTATATATATCCTGACAATTTGTTATTTTTTTTTTCCTCCCATCATTGAAAAAACCAAAAAAAACCCTGGAAGATTTTTATTAAAAAAAAATTTTGCCTGGAAGGGACAGGTAATGCTTCTTAATTTTAATATGTTAATTAATTGCCAGATTATAATTTCTATGGAATTTAATTTGAATTTCATATTAATATTTAATGAATCAACTAAGACTAATTTAATTGTAATGAATACCAACACATTTAATGATGATTGGTTGCTTATTTTTTGAAAATGCTTTATAAGTATTCCAATTTTCTGAGGATTGCTGTTGACAATTTCATTTTGTTTTATTTGTATATCAGCTGCAAAAGCACCTTGAGGGACATTTCTCACCTCACCTCATTGGCTGTGGCTGCTCTTAGGAGAGGCGGAAAAATTTTCACTGTGGTTTTAAGTATAGTATGATTCTAAACCTTGGCTTAGTTTTAAAACTTGTCTAACCACCAAAATTAGCGATACTTTCCTAGATTTGAATTTCCATGGGAGAAAAAAAAAAAACCTTTCCTGTGGAAAAGAAATAAACTAGAACTTTGCTTCTTCTGGGGAACAGAAGTAGAGGGAAGGGCACAGCTAGGCTAAAAAAGCAAACAATAAATTTAGGGAATCATTTCAGAAACTAAAATCTTGTAGGATCCCAATGCTGAGAGAGTAATTGTAACTCTTCTGCATGCAATTTACCCTCTCTACACATTTTGCCACTTTATTTTTTATCCCCAGCTTTCAGTTGAATCTGCAGCACTGACCATCACTACAGACTTTTTCACATTACATCACCACTTCTCAGAACAGCACCAGTCAATTAATGCAGCAAAATGGGAAGGAAGAAAATGAAACAAAATCAAACAGATCACAGCTGCAAGCTAAGCGGGCTGGGATAGAAAAACACTCTTCTAGAAAAAGCAGCAAGCTGTAGGGTCAAAATCTTGCTAGGAGCCACCCAATGCTGCTGAATCTGTGTTCATAATCACACAGGATCTCTTTTCAGTCCCAAAATCCAACTTGAAAATGACTCAGGGCGCCCACATCCTATCACTGCACTGCTGGTAATCTCTTCAGTGGCCCCTTGGATTTGCCTGGATGTTCCCAATGAAGGCTGCAAAGGAAAAGAAATCTATACCCTTCTTGGGTTTATGATCTCAGCCTTTTCTCTAAAAATTGAGAAAGAATGGCTCCTTGGAGAGACAAACTCTAAAAGGACTATTCAAATATGCAGACACAGACAAGATATCCTTCCAAAAATGCACTAAAAATATTCTGCTTTCTTGGCCTAATCTTTACTTCTCAAAACTTCTCTGAGGAAAAAAAATGTTATGAATCATTACTTATTGATTGCCTTAAGTGCACTTCTTAGAGTGTGATAGCATAGCATGATCATATCTGCTCACAAAACTAGTGTAAGCAGATGCCTATCCCAAAACCTATCTTTATTATTTATGCAATTAAGTGTGTGGCTGCATAAAGCTCAGTGCATATGAGCAGTAATATTACACCATCCTGACGTGGGTTTCACTGCTGTATAAATGAAGCCCATATTAAATTTATAAAGGTTACAAAACCATTAGCACTGATGGCTTTTAAGGAGTAAACGTTCACCATGACTCACATTTTGTTCACTTGTGCCATTTGGAAATTAAGTATTCTTAATTGCTGTAATGCACTGAAAGTTCCAACGCTTCTCAGTGACTGAGGCACATAATTCCCCTGTAATTTGAGTAAAGTATTCTAATTGATTAATTGAGTTTTCTTGTAAGATTGTGCAGGAGTTTCAGATGCAGGAAGATTATCCTTGTTCTACGTAACATAAAAATGCTTGAACCTGCAATATAAAGTAATGTTATAGGTGCTGAGTGAAAGTATACAGCAATACAGTCTAAATGAGATGGCCACTTTTGCTGGCAACAAGTGTGTTGTACTTTACATCAAACATGCTCTATGGGAAGTGAGAAGAGATAAAAGCTTTTTTTTTAATGCCGTTTAACATTTGCTGTCAACCTTGTGCCTCGCGTTGCCTGTCATTTATTCGATCAATTTTTGTTTTGTTTTTGTTTTACTTGGTGTAATGCTTCTCACTGCATAAAAACAAGGAGCAAGAAAATCCTGACATAAACAAACAAAAAATGTTATGGCGATTCATCAGTGTTAGGTAGACTTCAAAAATGGGGGGAAAAGAGTGAGAAAGGTCCTTTTTAATCTAAGACATTCTATGCTTCTATGAAAGAAAGAAAGAAAGGAGGAAAATAAAAGGGCGGGGGAAGGAAAAAAAAAGAAAAAGGATAAAAAAACCCTCCACAAACTACAGTACATTAAAAAATGTACTCCTTAACAATGAAGTTAGCAAAACAAAATGCTAGCAAATCCCTCCATACTGTCACCAGTTGATTGAACTGGCCCAAATCCAGACCAGATACAGGATCACCCCTCAAGTTCCCTTAAAGAGAGCTGCTTAAGCTGATGGTACTCCAGGCTTTATAAGACAGGAGCTAAAATACATTATGTAAATTATTTCTCACAGCAAAATCAGTCAAAATTAATATCAAGTCATTTTGATGGGATTTTTTTACTAGATTTTGCCATTCTTTCTGCGAAGTAGTTGAATTCTGAGGTAGAATGAGTGTTATTGTTTGTAGCATGTTGAAAGCCATTATGAACTTTACATTAGAAAAATAATAAAAGTTTGTGTAAAATATAAAGCTTTGATCAAAGATTTCAAAAGCATGGCAATCAATAGAATAACTACATGTTTTGTCTGTTTTAGCTGTAATGTGACTTCAGCTGTAAATAAAAAAAATTGCTTTGGCAGCATTTGCTGCCTTTTCTCTTTTAAGAAAATGGTCTGCAGCTTCCTCTGGGTTGCTGCGCAATTCCAATCTAACTTAAGCAAATTTCAGAGATCTAGGATGGTTTCAGGGAACATCTTTTCTCCTCCATTCCACTCTCCATTCCTTGCTTTCGTTTCCTAAGCTTTTGATTCCCTCGGAACCATGGTGTGAACACTTATTTAAAAGGAAAATAATCCCTCTTTTAGGGTAGGGATGTTGATTTGTTGCTTTCCCGCAGATTTCGAGGACACTGGGTTTGTAGAGGACTAGGTTCAATATTTATTTACACATTCCGCTGAAGTGCACTCCAGTTACTTACAGAATAGAGGAAGGGCAAGCCTCTCCTCTTTTCCACCTCTTCACAGGTCTAGGTCTCTGGGAAGCATCTCTCATTGCCCTGCCTTCACTGTTTCAGCCAGGGAGGTGGTTGAGACAGACACCTGCAAAGATCTCCCTATTCACTAATTTTGTATGAAAATCTGTGCTTTAAAGCCACTTGATGCAATATTGTAAAATGACAGGAGTGTCTGCCAAGACCAACGTTTACGTGGTGTTTATCTGACTCTTCACTACGCTTTTTTTAAAAACCCATCTGTTTAAAGGAGTTGGTTTTGATGTTTTTGGGTTTTTTTAAGAAGCACATGGAACACTTTTCTCTGCCTCATGACAGATTTTGATAAAGTTTGTTGCAGAATTCCAGGCTGGGCTTTAGCTTTATGAGCGTGGAAAAGCCTCGATTTGAGCGAAGAGACCATTTGAATTAAAGGTGTGCAGCTGATGTTTTCTTTGTTTCAAATATTTAATTCTTTCTTATTCCACTTTCTTTCCCTGCCTCCCTTTTGTTGCTTGATTTTTATTTTTTTTTTGTATCATTTCTGAAAAAAATACATGCTTCCCTTTCTTCACATGGAGTTTATTCCTAACAATGCCTGCCTCTCTGTCACACAAGCTCACAATTTGTATCACCCAATACACTGAGGGCCACAATTCATTTCAGTCATGGTTCAAAGCTATCCTGAAATAATCACAAAGTGACACTGTGAAATTACTGTAAAAAATTGTGCGGCAGTGTCATGACATTTTATAATTGAGACCTCTAGTACTCATAGCTCTATCAAAGCCCATAAGGAGGAGGGGAAAAAATTGTGTTTTGACAGACATAGCAGCTTGAGATGTGCAAGCAAGATTGTATAAAGCCAGCCATGTAGAAAGTTATCGGATGTTCCAGTTTGTGCCCCCATGAAATTGGCACAAATCATCTGGATTTGACTTCAGGAAGGTGGTTAGGAGTAACATGAGAGAGTAAACGAGAAGGTAATGGCCACTCAATGACTTAACCTGTGTCATAGGGCAACTAATGTGTCAGCAAAGAATCAAATAAAGATGAATGAGCTTATCAGAGGACCATGCACTGCCTCATTGGGTCCAATTTAATTAAACAAAGGAGCTGCTCATATAGAAAGATTAATAGAGCAACCATATACAGTAACTGCTATGAAAGTATATCAGAGAAACACATAAACAGTTACAGGCAGCTGCTCTGCAATATGTTTTCTCATAATACTGATGAAAATCATCCAGTGACCAGAATCATTTGACCAGCCATACAGGTCTTTTTGGTAAAGATCTGAGCTTATGTGTAATTCACAACAGCTGAAGATGCTGCCTGTGTGAACCAGCTAAATGGTGATAAATGGAAATTTGCCTAGTCAGTCTACTCTAGAGCTTTCTCTCCCCTCTTTGGGGAAGGACTCAAGCATGTTTCCAAAAGGAAATGTTGCTATATGAAGTCACTCCCCTTGCATTAGAATGCTTCTCTGGATAAGAAAAATATTTGGCTTTGCTCACAGAGTAAGTACATTTAATTACACAGAAAATAAAAAAATCTAGTATCAAGAGAACTTGGAACAACCAGCCTAGCAAATAATTTACTGGTAAGAAAAGTGAAGTGAAGAAGGGGAGGGTAAAAGGAATGAGATGCATATTAAATCAAGTTCATTTAGAAAAAAGTTAAGGTAGTAGTTAAGGTAGTAGTTTTACACTTTTGGGTTGTAAATGACATTTCACAGTTAGGTGCTTTCAGTTTAATATCAGTTTTGTAGTCTGGACCACAATATGTCACTGCAAGGCAGCACAGTCCAGCACCACTCTCAGCCTTTGAATATCACAAGGTCTAGGGCAGCAGAGTATCCTCCATTTCCGAAGTAGGGCTGCAGAGGTACTACTTGACAGAGCTGTAGCATGTCAGGAGAGGAAATGTGGAACTCTGTATTATTGTCTGTAGAGTGGCAAAATTTCTCCATTACAATATGAAATGACAGGAAGGAAAGTTCTTGCTTTGAGGTGGCAAGGAGTGTCTACCTAGTAAAAATGCTGTAGTACTGCCTCTCAATTCTTCTTTCCTGAGAGGAATTACTGATTTTAAGACAGGAGTTTGGACCCTCAAAACCAAAATAGCCAAGCAAAATTAAATGCTCAGGCAATTTTACCTCTGGTTCAAACTCCAATTTTGTTTTGTTTGTTTTTCTCCTGTCACTATGTCTACCAGCTCATGCAAGAGCTGCAGTTTTTTACTGCTGTAAATAATAATAACTGCAGCAACAGCAGCTTGTATGTCCTTTTTTTAGTTAGCAAAGAATTGAAGCTTAAAATAGACAGTAATGTTTCATGAGTTTTCACCACAATTTCCCCATTCTTTTCTTTGGACTGAGACAGTAGAAGCACCAGATATGTAAGCACAGTACTCCCAACAGCCTTTGAAATTTCATGTATTTTTTTCCCCTCATTCTAGGCATGCCTGTATGACTTGAGTAAAAGTATGAATTTACTTCAGAAAATATCAAAAATATGTATCACTGAAAAGTCGTTTATCAACTGCAAATGGGAAGAACTTAATGGAAGAGGAATAAAAGTTCAAAAAGTTCAGTTCTAGAGAATGAAAACTTACATTGTAATGGTACAAAGAATTCAAAGTACTGTGCTTAATTTTCAGGTGGAACCAGTTACATTTAATATTTTGGATTGTAAGGATTGCCTCACCATCACTTTTATCCTCCTTCTACCCAGTAAGATGCGACAAGTGCTGACCTACATCGGATGTTTCAAAATAGAACATTTAGCTATTCATTCTCCATCCAGAAGACTGGCATGGAGAAGTGGGCAGCTAAGGGCAGAACTCAAAGGTGTTTGGAAGCTGCAGGCCAGCCTGGCACGTCCAACAAGCAGCAGAGGAAATGGTCCGTGGGTGTGTACCAGCTGTTCTTGTCTGCTGCTTGTGCAGACAGGATGGGTGAGTCTCCAGAGTGCATCCCTTTAGGAAATAAGACAACCTCCACCTTGCCTTCCATAGGAAGAAAGCTAGGAAATGTCTTCAGAGAATTTGCCTTTTAAATTGTTTCAGATTTCTTCTACGCATCCACAAGAAGACATCACTTCTCTCCTCTCTCTCTGGCTCTTATGATCTTTTGATTTAAGAGTCATCTCCCATGTTGTCTTTAATGGTACATCAGCATGTGCATAACTAAATGGAGTTCAGACAAACAGGAATATTCTTAACTGGGATTGTTCCCTCAAGAAACATGTTTAAGTCAGATTTTTGGCTGCCTGCAATTTTATCCTACTGTTTGAATGGCACAATGCCCACTCACAAGCTGGTCAGAGCTTAGGGCATAATTGTCAAACAAAAGTGGATTAGATGTGCAGTTTCACTACAGTGGAAATTATATTTCCCTTGATGTGGAAATCCTTTCTTTTTTTGCATCATTGAACAGTGCAACCACCAATGTCTTTCAGAGTGACAGAGGTGAATAATATTTCTAAGACAAATTACAAACCAAATCAAACTAAACAAAAAATTGAAAACAGAAGAAGAAAAAAAATAATGAAAAAAACTACAACTTGATTAAAATACTGACTGTTTAATGAGAAATCCACAAGCACCTATGAAATTGCTGACAATTTTTTATGAGGAAGAGTTTAAAAGACTTTAGTCACTAGTGAGGTGTGAAAAAGAAATGAGGGAATGTGGAATGTTTATATACAACTCATGCTTATTGCTGAGGTGGGTAGTTAAGAAAATGAGCATATGATGTGTATTGCAAGACTTTTTTTACTCCTATCAAACACACCAATTATGTGACAGTATGATTAAAAGATAAAACTTTCCTCTCACCTGCTGCCTGTTCAGGATATGAAACAAAACCAACACAATGATTCCTTGGGCTGCTGCAGACAGAAATATGGAAATTTGATCCAATCATACCAGCACAGACACTGAACTTACAGGTTTCCCTTTAAGAGACAGTAGTTAGTAAGTGTTGTCTGAGAGAATTTGCTTCCTCTCTGTATGAATGACTCTTTGCTTCTCCAGGGGATGGAATGATCCATTTAGACGTTAGTGCTTTGTCAGTCCACCTCTAAATAGGTGCAGCAGGATTATTAATTTCATTTTGCTGGGTGAGCCATGTGCACTTAGCAACGGCACCTTCATTTTCAATGTTACTGAAGCTGCACCCAGCATGGACTGGAAGGAAGGAAGAACACAGGGCATGTTCTGTTACCCTGATGGCTGAGACACAGTGTGGAACTGTCCATCTCACCACATGCGACCCCACGAATTGAAGGCCACAGTGGTAGTTTGTTTTTGTTGCTTTTGATGGTCCTGATCAAGTGAATAAAAGTGTATTGAAATGAACTAATAGAGGCTAGTAGCAGGGTTCAGCTACTTCTCTTTCCTCTCTCCTCTCAAAAATTGGAGGGCTAGATCCTAAGAGGATGAGATAAAGTATGTTCTGTGAGACATGGTAAACAGAAGAGCTTTCTCCTTTCATTTCATCAGATGCTTAGTGGGAGCATTAACCCAGGATAAGGAAAGCCATGTTGAATTATTTCCTGTTAAGGGGACTACCTCCCAGGACAGTAATGTGATGGAGAAATGATGAGTAATATGAGGAAAGGTACTATCATCCTCCCTGTGGTAGATACTCTGTGTTGCATATATTTAGGTAGGGTCTGGAACAAAAATCTTCCCATTGTTTTTGGAAGGGTGTTCTCATTCTGTTGCCCCATGAATTTCTAAAAAATCTACTGTGAATCAGAAAGTGGGCAAGAATTTATTTTTGCCACTCTTCAAAAGAGTGTCCTAATCTCTAAGCCAGTGGCCATTAGATGAATGTCTTTGAGACAGCTGGCATATTGTTCCACTTCATAAACCATAAACCACACCTGTCTGTGCTCCACCACCAATGTGTGTGTGATGTCCCTGGCAGAGTCTGACTGCATCAGACCAAGTAGATTATTTTCCCAGGAAAGGCTCTGTTGGTCTTATCTAGCAGAAACATTCCAACCTGTACAAAAAATTGCAAGGAAAAATAACTCTTCAGCATATGGGCTATAATACTTCCCTGCTCTGAGGGGAGAGTTTAAGAAGAGGGTGAAGTGCTACAATATGGACAATTACCATAATCAGTAAATGAATGAAATAAGAAACGTGCACATGTCTTTTGCCAGTGTGGTAAAGCCAGAAATACCCACTTCTTAGAAAAGCCATTTCCAGAAGCAGCTGTTTGGGGAATTTGAACTCAAATTGAGAAGTAGTTTTGCTATGGTAAATGCACCTTTCTACATACAGAAATAATTTGTTTTAAAATATGTTTTTGCAATGGGCTAACTATAATCCATCCTTAATTAAATGCAGATTTCATGTATGCGTGTGTGTGTAATATACATATATACATATATATATATGTATATTATATACAAATATATAGTCTGATTTTAATGACTTCTCACATTCCCATCAGGTCACAGAAGATTTCCTTTCAAGATGAGAATAAAAAGGAAACAATTTTTTGACAGCATGCACCTAGTGGTACTTTTCAAATTGGAAATAGTGGGGTGCTATGCCCAAATGATCATTCATGCTGAAGCCAGGATTTACAAGATTAGGCACAGTGCCCTGACAATAATGGCAATGTCGTTTTCAAAGTCTGCACTAAGACTTACTGTACTACATGTCCCACTCCAGTATGACCAATGCCAAGCCAACAGCAGTACCTCTGACATCCCTGCACGAGGTGCATTCCACCCAGTACATACAGCCACAGCCAGCCAGGTTTACATCTTCTTTACACAGGGATTGTCTAAAATGCCTATGCAGTTTCTTCCCTTCTTATATTTGTAACCTTACTAATCCCAGCAAAATGAAAGGGAACTCCGTAAGAAAATAAACTTGTTTTTGGATGTGGGCTAGTAGTCAATGAAGTAACATAATAATTATTTTCTGTCTGCAGTGAAACTGCATACATTTCAATGGTTGCAATTTATATTCTGTTCCAAAATATATGTAAAACAATTTCCAATGACAGAATTTAAATTAACACATGCTTTATAAACAAGCAGGAAACATCCCTTCTCCATGTGTTGAAATCAAATGTGATGTTGTATAGACAACCCTGATATATGCTTGCAAACATCCCCTAAAATATCATTACACTGTGGAAGGATTAAAAACATTGAATCATGTGGTGACCTTTCAGTAGAACAGAGAATTTAACCCTCAAGTCAAATTTACTGCTGAGAGTTCACTGTCTCTTAATTTAATGCACTTCTTACTATCCAGCATAAAGCAAAATTACATTTTTGCCTTTTATTACCACCAAATTAATTGTGTTAGAGGCACTGTTTGTGTAAAAGTAGCATATTCTGAATCATGTTGGGTCTATTTTGAGTCTCTGCTGGCTAGTGCATCTCATTATACATCAAGCTATACAACAGCATACTTGGCTTCTAAAATACGGCAGCGGTTTGCCTCCAACAAAGCTGTAGCTGAGTTAGACATCCTACTGAACAGATGAATGTAGCAGCAAAACATGATATATATGCATACTGTATTTCTAGTCGTACATTAATGCTAACTAACACTATTGCTTTTGTGGAACTCTCACCATGAAGTCAGCTTTCAGATAAAATGAGGAATAGGTCCTGTTCAATGGAATCAGTTAACCTTTTCCCTTTGTTCACTTTCTAATTTCTGCATGGCTATCTAGCATACATGTAAACAGGAACAGCAGCAAACTCAAATTAAAAAAAATTACAGAAAGGAAGGAGGGAGCAAGGAAAAAAAGAAAGGAAAAAGCAAACTTAAACAATGCCTCTTACTGTGACAGCAACTCTCCCTTAACAGCCTCAAGTGTTTAACATATTGAAACAGTTCATCTTCCTTCAATGAACTTTAATAACTCTGCCAGGTAAGAAGCTATGCTCCATACTTCTTCATGTTGTCTTTTCCCTTCAACATATCTATACTGATCTCCTCATCTGGTCAACTTTACAGCTCCGGTGTTTGGAGACCAGTGAGCACTGTTATTACCATCATCAATAACCTGTCCCACTTTCTCCTCTTCATTTCTCAACCCTTCTCTTTCCCCTTCAAAATCTAATAATAGCTCCTTGCCATGATAGCTGATCAATACAAGAGGGCACCTGTTCACTTTACTCAACACACCATGCTAAAGTAACATGACAAAGGAACAAATATGATTCTGCCTGAATTGTGTCAAGTAACAAGAAAACTATCCGGGAAGTTTCCCTTCGGGGCAAATTTCATGAAACACTGCAGATAACCAATTTTTAGACATAGAACTAATCTCTTTCATCTCACTTTCTCTTTTGCTTCAGGTATGATAGTTGGAAGCATTAATACAGACAAACTTCAGGCAGCAGTCACAGCACTGGAGCTGCAGCAGCAGCAGCCTGCGAGCCAGCCTTCCGTGCCATCACCTAAATCACCCTAATGAATGAAATGAGGAAGGTGTGGTGCTCACCCCCACGCAGAGTGGAGCCATTAATATGCACACAGAGATCAGCTTTAGAGGGTTTATAAAACCACAAGGAGCAAAACATTTGCATGTTCTCTTTGACTGGGGATTTTATCTAAAGAAATGTCAATTGGTGTTTTAAAGAACCATTCCGTACTTAGTAATATTAATCCTTATTTTTCCACAAATGTGGATGAATGTATAGTTATCAGCTGTTCATTGGCACTGCAAAGCTTTTGTTGCATGCAACTCATATCGAATGTATATTTGAAGTGTGTGCTCACATGCACACACATTTACTAAAAAAACCAGTATCACTCATAAAGGTCTCTGATACCACAGTAAAAATATTTGTTAATTAAATATTGTTAGTCAGGTAGATCAGAACTGCTGAATCACTGTTCAGACAGGAGAATGACAGAGTCCTAATGGAAGAAATAGTTACTGAAAGAACTCATTTTAGTTATCTGATTATGGTCAATGGTTTGCCTGATTAAACTCTTATTACACAAGACTCAGAAGTTGATCTAAAGTTTTCATATTAGAGAGCATTAAATACTAACCTAACTACTTCATTTCCATCCCCTGAAATAAATCATTCTAATTAATTAAGGTTCTACAGTCTTCTTTGTGCAGAGGACATATGCTTCTGTCAAACAATCCAGGCTTTTTCTACATACCTGCACAAGCACGTCTCAAAACAACAGTAAGCAGTTGTATAAATAAATGCCATATTAAATTACAAGATTTAGCCTAATCCTTTGTTTCCCATCACAGTTTTGAGAGTTGGAAATGAAAAAATGGTAATATTTCTTTTTGTGTATTGACTGATAATGCAATTCTAAACCAACGCTATCTTACCAATACTGTAAATATTTAAATATAACAGTGCACTTTGTAAAATGGTAGCAGCTGGCTAAGAATGAACTGATGTTTTAAATGCACAGACTGAACAACTGAAAATCTAGTTTTATATTATTGCTGAACTGAAACTTCAGGACACTCCAATTTCATTCTGTCCCGGGTTGGTGTTGTGTCTACCCTTCTCCCTGCACAGCCCC
>VRYO01001463.1:93070014-93080063 GCA_009812075.1 Sialia sialis | reverse complement strand
TTAGTATTTTCTTGTTACATTTAGCCTACTGGAATGATAATAAAAAGATAGCTTTAGAGGCTTTAGAGGTTAGTGTTAGAGAGAAGAATTCTTTTCTCTCATGATGACACTGTCACTTTATTTTGGAATAACACACATACCTCTTTACACAACACACAAACTGTTAAATTACTTTTTAAATTACTATTTTTCCATTTAGTTAAGGTGAATATTATGCTGCCCTATCTACAGATCTCAGTACAAGCATTTGGGAGGCAATGAGGAAAAAAGATCTTTTTTTTTCACTAAGCAACAACCTTTTTAGTAGAGGAGTATTGACTTATTTTCTCCACTTAAGCCCCCAGATTTTTGCATAAATTCTGCCATGGGCTATAGAGACAGTATGGTTTAGCTGTGTAGATTTGGTTTTTTATGGTGAGATGAACTCGTGCCTTCCTGTGTGCCTTGGTGTTTCTGTCTGGCTGCAGTGACACCTACTGATGGCAGAACCCTTGAATTGGAGTCGAGCATGGCCAGCCCACTTCATGGATTTTCACAATGCTTTTGAGAGACACAATAAAATGCAAGGAGCCCACTGGACACAGGCTTTGTTATCTTTCTTAATGATTTCTTTTCCATTGCTGGTCAAGAATTAACATCCTCACCACGCACCAATGGCAAACCAAGGAGCAGATCTGATGGCAAGACCCAACGAGAACATGGGCAATCTCTCTGTCCTTCTGTTTCCAGTGGTTTTTTTTGTAATATCTCCTCTCTTCCATCCTGGGTTCACTGTGTATGTTTCAAAAGGCAGACAGCTATCTGCTCTCCCACCTCTCATGCACTTAAGTCCAAATAATACTATAATTAGCAAAGAGTACAACTCTGGCTGCAACCTAAACCACAACACAATTAACAAAATAATTGGTCCGAGACACTGCATTCTGCTAATACTTAAGTGGTTTTTTTAAAAATAGTGTTAATTTCTACTCTCGAACATCTGTGACCCATTCACAGGGCTGAAAAGCAAAAGCAACATTATTGCAGTAGAACCAAGACAGCTTCCCACTCCCCTCCACAGACCCGCACACGAGTTTCCTCTCATCCTAAAACATGCACATGAACAACACACATATCTTTTTCTTTTTATCATTGTGATTTTGGCAAAATGACAGAAGAATATCTTATTTTAAGACAGTGATTCCCAAGGTGCTCTGCTTTGACTCAAGATGCCTGCAGTGAGTGCTTTCCTTTTCCAGTGCATCATGTGGTAGTATTGAGACTAGTTCTGAATTTATCATATTACCTAAGTGGCAATTTTTCTCTATTTTATTTTCCATTCCCTTTGCTCTTAGAGTGCAAAGGAGAGCTGTTCATTCCTTTCTCTACACAGCAGGAGTTTTTCACTTGCTGTTGGCTCTGGGTCAAATATTCATGCGTTATTAGTGTAAAATCTTTGCAAAGGAAAAAGCCACTCTGCTGGGAAACCAGCTCACTGAAGAGAATGTTCCTTTTGGTAGTAATTAACTGTAATACTGTGGAGGAGTTCTAACAAAGGTGTAAACAAAACAAGAAAATTTACAGCACTGCCTTTTTTTCACCTGAAATATGAGAACTGTCTGCATGTATATCTTCACTCATATAGGATACACTGCAGTTATAAAGCTTGCAAAAAAAGGAGGAACACTAAACATAATTTAAACAAGTAATAAGAACTTAATTTGCCCAAACTGTCAAAAGTATTGCCGACATTGCTTCACATGACAAAGCTCATCACTTCATCACTATTGCCTCAGAACAATATGACCTAGCTTTGAATAGCTGTCTTTAAAATCTGGCAGTAGAAAGCAAGTGCAAGGCACCCATTAACACAATCTCAAAAAGTTAAAAGCAAAAGTTGTGCTCCAGGAACCAATTACGATGTTTGCTACTCGCTAGTGCCACCACATGGAGTGATATTTGAATATAAACCAACCATTACAGAACCAGGAAATTGTCTGTAAATAATACATAGAATACAATACTTCAGTAAGAGAGCAGGGAAAGATATATAATCTCCTCTCTACTGTGCAAAGCTGAGACTGTGCCCTCGTAAAAGTGGAGATGTCCCATTTCTAAGAGCACGAATGCACTATAGTAAAAGCAGAACAGTCAAACTGCTTTATTCCTCCAATAAAAGAAAGAACCATTTGGTAAAAGGATGCATTACACATTTTCTATTTAAATCAGTTTATAAGAAACAGATGTTAAGTTTCCTTTGGTAAGGAAAAGGAAGGGTTATAAATGAAATAAAGTGACTTCTCTATGGATCTTCTACTCTTCTTTGTTCCTTTAAAATTTTGCATCAAAAAGTAATGCAAACTGAAATATAAGGTGCTATAATAAGCTGGCATAAGAACGGAAAAGTATATTTAACTGCCAGTTCCATAAAACATGCCAAAGCATTCTGTGCTACAGAACAAGAATCAAACACGTGCAATGCAAATACTAATAAAACAAAGTGTCTGTTAAACACAAAATACCTATGGCATTTCCTATGCTGGTGGATGCAGAGGAGCAACAGACAAAATGATTGAGTAACAAACCTGCTATGGTGTAATTTCAGTTTCCTACTCAGCTGAAGATACATTACAAGCTGGCTGCAGCACTTGTACAAAACAGGTTTTCAGGAAATATTGTGGGGACGAGGCTGATCTAGACAAGGGAGAGGCAACCACGTTTAAGACAACCAGCCAGTTCTAGGCTTTCTTTGTACTTTTTCTTAGCACTAGCTCTATATTAGGGTTTTTGGCTTCCCCCTCCCATCTCCTCCCCTGTGTCACTAATGTCTTTTAAAAAGCTTTAATTATATCAGCCTCCATGGTCTCTGGACAGTGTTTCACACGTGGCCATCTCGGTGCAGGAGGGCTCAGGCTCCGTGTGGGAATGCTGTCTCCCACATGGCTCCACTGAACTCATCCTTAACGATCTATTCCCGCTTACCTAACTTCAACGCTATTTTTCCTGAGACTGCATTAATGAATCCAATAAATAAAGCATTGTATCACCCATGCAGTATAGACATTAATTTTAGAACAAAACATTAATCAATTTAAATTTATGTACTAATGCAGACACAATCAATTTGAACTTCTTATGACAATTAACAAAGCTTTTGCTACATCCCTAAAACACACTGACCCATCAATTATGGTTTGCATCAAACTAATGCTAATGGTACTTCCTTCTTCCTTAGGCTGTTAGCAACCTACCTGATTGGTCAACTTCAATGCAGCAGATCAATTAATATAAATTATACATGCACGGAAAGATGGGTTAATATCATAAGTTCATTTAATTAATTGTGTTTGATTAAATGAGGTACTTTCATTAGCCCTCTTAGCCATGAACCATATATACATCATAATCCTTTTACAAGCTCAGCCGTCCAGACACAGACCTGACATTGGGAGCATATTCAAATTACCAGCCGCAGCCATGCAAACCTCCCTGCATAATTAACAACTAAACGAGCTGCAGTCACTTAAGCTGAAAAGAAAACTGTTCACATCAACCTCTCTGATACTGTTTAAATTGAAGATGTCATGGGTAAAACAAAGGTGAACAGACAATGGTAATTAAAAATTAAAAAGGACAAGGGGGATTTGCTACTAATGGAAGCAAAGTGAAAAGAGGGCTAAGGGCCTGGTTGCTAAAAAAAAAAGAAATGAAAAAAAAGGAAAAGGATGCTGGTGTTAGGTGATTCTGCTCTTGTTCTCATAAGAGTGAGCCATTATGAGCAGTGTATGTCAGGCTTCAGAATGAAAATAATAGCATCGAGACCATTCTGTAGGGTTAGTTTATATGAAATACTGCCTTAACAACTGAACCCCTAACACATGGAAAGACAAGCAATTTGGTTTTATCCCATATGAGAAATATGCTATTTCTATTGGAGACATTGCTGTTTCATCAACTTAAAGAAAAATCTGAAGAGCAGTCTAAGACAGGCCTCCTTGGCTCACCCACTTGCTTTGAAAGGAATTTTTAAAAATTTAAATGGACTTTCCTAGAAGGAACTTATCTGAATCCCAATATGAAAAAAATACATAAATCTGAAGGCAGTTTTCATCTCTTCCTTGTTTCAATGACTGTCCTTCCAGGCACAATTGCAATTCACAGCTCTGCTCAAGATACAGCAAATGCTGCACCATGCTCAAGATACAGCAAATTGCTGCAAATGCTCAACAGAAGCAAAGATAGAAGTGTGAGTATGAAACCTCAGAATAACGTGTTGACTGCAAGTCAGTGCCATCACTTTGTAATAAAAAAATTGGTGTGCTATCCTGATCACATTCTGCGTGTTATATACAAAAGAAATTGGTGACTTAAGACCATGGGCAGCCAGAGCTTTTGGCCGTTAATTCATTTTCTCTGCTAAAAATACATGTTCATTACTATTATATCACAGGAAAGAAAACATAAATATGATTTTTCAAGACAATATAAATATATTGAAGATTTTTTTTCAATAATTTCAATATAAACCATTATTGGAAATCACATTGCCAAAGCAATTCAAAGAAGGCATTAAGGTCCTCCTGTTATACAATAACAAAGTCATGTTCAAACTCCTGTCAAAGTTCATTTCAGCATCTACCATTTGACAGAAACCTCATTGCTGTGGAATTCCTTTGAATGAATGAAAATCATTAGCAGACTCTCTGCCCATGATTGGCCAAAATGGGCAAGGGTGTTCCATGACACAGGAGGTCATAGAAAGACAAAAGAGAGTCCAGAGTAATGCTGACCAGCCATGACTTCCAAAACACAAGTGAAATTGTGTTAGCCACCCTGGAAACACACAGGAGCTTACAGCTTAAGGTTGTCCCATTCCTCAGCACAGTGCTTCTGCCTACAGGGATGCTCCACTACTGGATTTCTGCTGTGTACAGAATGTCATTTAAGCACATATTTTTACTACAAGCTGTTGAACAAAAGAAATCTTGCTCTGGTCTAGGTAAAAAAATCCTACTACCTTAAAATAATTTAAAAGCATCAGTTTCTTTGAGAGTCCAGCGTTTTGGTACTTATTGCAATGCAAGACCATGACTGGCTCTTCTGACATACACCAACTACTTGTATTATTCTGTCCTTAGACCATGACTGGATTGCAGTATTGATGAAAATATTGTGCTTTATTTTGACAAAACTGAGGAGAAGGACAATGCTCATGTTACTATATATACTGAGTTATATATCAGACATATTCTTCAGCATTATTATCTATGTTATAATGCTGAGACAGAAAAGACTTCAGAAAGAGAGTGTGTGGAAACTGAGAGCTGTCATGTGAAATTTTTGTAAGTACTCATATAAGCACTCATAAGTAGAGTTATGATGAATTAATGTTCCAACAGATCCAAAGGTGCTTTACTGCATGCATCTGTCTTTAAGCCTCTACATACTTCCAATAAATAATAATACATTTATTTTATATATTGGCTTAAGTAGACAAAGCAAAAGTGCTGTTTATCTGGGGAATTGTAGCCCACAATTCCTCACACTTGCAAAAGGAAGCATAATTAGAACTTGTCCTCTTACCGATGTATTCATCAAAGCACATTTCTGCAGAGAAACAGTTGTTAACCCAAACTTTCCTAATTTTTATGTCAGTGAAGTTGCCATTTTGGGACACGGGCATGGAACTGAGGAACAAATTGCAAGTGGTTTCAGGATGAGAAAGAAGGATAAGTGCTATCTAATCAGAATGAGTATCAAACAGTATAGAAAATATCCCAATCTCAGTCTAATGCCAATAATTTCAATAGTAGTACAAACAGATGCTTAATTCATGTAATGACGCCTCTGTCTTGTTATATGTCTTGTTTGCCTTCTCTTTCATACACATTTGTTTTCAAAATGCAACATTTAAGAATTCAATTCCTGGAGTTTAACTAATCTGCTTTCTCTGCTAAAGCATGAATAATATGCCTAAGTATTGCTAATTCAGCATTGAAAAATAAATTACACTTTAAGCAAAACAATTAACCCACAACTTCAAAATGCTCCTATATTCCATTGAATGTTGCAAGGAGAAATAATGAGGCTGCCCCTTCTGCTGCCCTCATCTTAAAATCTATGAAAATTTCACAGGATCTAGTAATATTAAATCAATTTGCTGCTAACTCAAAGCTCCATCCAATAACTCATCATAAATGCAGCCTTAGTCCAAGGTTTAAAATTGTTCCACTCTGTCTCTTCCTAGGGGTATTCCCACAGAAGATGTTACACACGTGCCTGTTGCCACAACATGTGCCAAAAGCCATACTTTACATCCCTAGGGAAATAAACATGACGTGTTCAGAATTTGAAGACTGAATTTTAATCTTACCTCTTTATTCCACTTAAGCTGCTAAGTTTTCTTTGGTAAAAAGAAGTCCAGCATGGTTCAAACCTCCTTTCTGTGAAGCTATGAAGAGAAAGCAACCTCAAGTGCTTCAGTTTTATGGGTTTTTTTCTTGTAAATTACTCCACCTGTGATCCAAAATATCACAAAGTCTGTCAAAATTCACTGGAGTAGATCAGAAAAGTGTAGAAAACAGAGCTGAAATTCTAATTTAAAGATGGGGAAAATCAAAACAATGACAATACCCCAATGTTATTTTTAGTCCTTCTCATGAGCTGAAGAAAAGGGCAGCTATTTTCTTTTTCCATTGCAATTGAAATGCAGTATTTGTGCTCTGAGCTTTCTTTGCAACACATGAAGGTGTTGTTGAGGTTTAAGCAGTGCAGAAAATTCAGAAACATCTTCTGGTTTTGATGCTAGTAAGGTCATCAACGATTATGGAAGAGATACCCAGCCCAGAAGCTGACTTTTGACTGGAAAGAAAGATTTTTGCTACTTGATTTTTTAGTGAGAGACCAGATCATCTTTACCTTAAGCTTCCTACAGTAAATTATAGACTTTGTTTAAAGCACAATACATTTTCTCAATTTTATTTATACTGTTTTGCTCTTAGATTAGGTTTTATCCCTCTCAAAAATATTTCAACAATTTTTCACATATGCACATGCACTCATAATTAAAATTATAAAGAAAATATCAGTTAAGCAAAATAAGAAATTAAAATAGGGCCCTGTAGGAGCATATCTAATATATTCTATAAGCCAAGTGATATCCACTTCAATGTGCAGTTCATGTTTTGTCTACTTGTTTCTTAAAATTGTGAAAAATTATGGGGTATTATTAGAGAATATTAGATAAGCTTCAATGCAGAACAGACATTACAATCTTATAATTTACAAAAGAAACTAAAAACCTCCCAACAGTTATAAATAACCATTAACTGTCTTTCAAATCGTATTTGTAGTATCTTTCAACAAATTAACATGTAACACCTATGTGTCATGTTGAAAGACCTTTTAACATTATCATTGGCATTGATATGTCCATAGCACTGTACCTTCAATTTGTATAGACCCTCCATTTTTAGTAAGTTTTTTCCCCAAAACGGATCTTCCTAAAAATACCTTCATATATTTGAATTGCTTTAATGAGCAACTCATCTTCAACTAAGAAGAATTTAATGTCATTCTACTTTTAATTCTTGTGAGCTATCCTGCAGACATCTTTAGAAAGCAAAAAGTAGGTTTTTTTAAATTACCTCCATATACTTACTCTGATAGATTCCTTAGTGGATGGAGACAGACAGAACTTCATTGATATTTAAATTAAAGGAGATACAGAGTCTATGTGATAGGTATTTAGAGTCAAATCCCATGCGCTCATGAACTCGGGCAGTGCAGCAGAAATCACAGGCAGCACATCCATTCTCACCAACTCAAAATCCAGACCTCACCAACAATGCACGCGGAATCATTTGGGCTGGAAAGGACCTTTAAGATCACAGAGTCAGACCATAAACCTAATGTTATGCCCAGTAAGGCTCAAAATGCCTACTTAGAAACCAGTCAAGTATTGAGAATCTTCTTTCTTTGAGTCAGAGGCATTTTTTAATATATTTAAAACAAAATCAGACTACTGCCATTAGTTGCAAGGCTGGAAGAGCAGGTATGTTATATAGGATTCATTGGAGCATGTCTTTCTTTCAAGCTTAGTAAGTAATAGCTCCAATTTTTGCAATAAATACATAGAAGTCTTGATTTTTAAACCATAAGGAGAACTGAAAGCTCTTTATAGTGAGGATCAGCTTCTTTGAATTGATTGTAACAGGCCATTTTTGGTCTCAGGTTTGGCAGTGTGGGAGAAAAAGAGAAAGGGAAAAAGAGAACAACTGTCTATCTTTAAAAAATCATTAAATTCGCTGTAAGAAATAAATCTGATGGGAAGCAGAAAATCCCAAACTTTGCATTATTCTGGTTTTTGACAAGTGAAACTTTCTCTATTTTTAGTTAAGTTTACATGAGTCTTGTCAGGAATCACTGTTAACACTGACAGCTTTATTATTTTGAAATTTCTTTTGCTGTTACTGGAAACACTCTTTGGACCACATAGGCTAACGCAATTATAACACAACGATAGGGGTGAAGAGAGCAATATTTATGTTGCTGTATGTTAAGAATGAAACTTGGCAGTGCAAGCACTGCACTTTTCAAGGGTATGTACGTATGTACTGGAAGAGGACCACATTTTCCTCTTAGAGGCAAGTTTATAAAGCATTGCATTCACAGCCAAAAAAGTTGTTGGCCATAATTGAAAGAGGCATAAAAACATATTGCCTCTTTCAGTAAAACCTATCTTATAACTAAGTTCTTTTAAAACTGTTTAACATCAAACTTGTTCTCTGCTCACAGAAAATGCTTATTGGATTACAGAAACTAAACTTCATATAAATGAAAGCCTTTCCTCCAGCATACAAACACATACACATGTGTGCCTTGCATTCTTAAATATGCATTTTGGTCACATTGCTCAATGAAAACACCCATTGTAATATTTACTAAGGAAAATCTCTACTGAAATCATAACAGCCGTTCTAAATGGTTGAAAAGTTAATTTTATGAATGCTAAAGCCCAATTACACCAGTAGTTTTTTTGGTTTTTTTACCTTTGGCAGAATTCTAATATTTTATGTGTCATCAAATTTCAGGTAATCAATCTGAGACCTAAATGCACCAGCATCAGACTCCTCCAGTCAATTACTCATGTTTTTGTAAGTGGAATGTCAGTAGTATGAAAGATGCAGACAAAGGATTATAGTGCTTAATGGCTACCAGTACACTAGTCTTCAGAAGCCCTGGAAACTCAAAAAAATATTGTCTATCCAAAGTTGCAATTCCGAAATCTTCAGTCCTAAATTCCAAATTACATTAGAAGTCTTCCCATGACTTCATCTACTCTCCGAAATCGCGACTCTGAGCAAAAACCTATGAACACTGACTTGGCTAAAACAAGAAATTTGGTGATTAGAAAAACAGTCTGGGCATCCACAGGACTAGGGTTAGTTCCAATCTGCAACCATGAGAACCTCCCAGGTTTCAGGCCCTCACCAGCACAAGGAATGCCAAACTGAATTCACTAGAAGCAAAAGCAATTCAGTATTTGAGTGAGAAGAAAGACAATGCCATACCTTGGCCTCTGTATTAAACTACTCTGGACTGGAACTTTTCAGACAGAACTTGACTTTCCCTTTTTTCTGACTTTTCCTCCTGGGAAAATCACTGATGGTCCCACCTTCCTGATTTTGAAATTGGGACAACTATCCGCTCCCACACTTCAAATCTGGGCTGCCAAAAGTGCACATTAATTAAAGGAAGGACTTACAACTCCAGTGAAGGAGACCACCAAAGAAATTTCAGTGTATGCAGTACTTGGACAAAAATTCAACTGTAGTAATGGTAGTTTAGCTCCATAGGATTTTGAAGGATTGGAAGGAAATTTGCTGGCTCTTGCTAAAGAAGAAAACTGAGTCTAAATAATAATTTACTTTTTTCTGTGCATACTACAGAGAAGTGTATTTTTCACAAGTGGTAAAATACACAAAATGAGGTATGAAAAGAAAACCCTGTCAGTGACAGCTTGCCAGATTAGCAGAGAGGTGTTGCTGCAATGTAGCATTATTCCTTGA
>VRYO01001463.1:93062514-93065014 GCA_009812075.1 Sialia sialis | reverse complement strand
AGTCACATCTTTACCAGAAAACTGAGCAACACAAAAAAACTATTAAACAGCATCCTGTCGAAATGTGGTATTACATATTTTCTTGGTTTTCTGCTGTTTTCCCTATACCCTTTTCTAAGCAATGAATTCCACAATTGTAACATCCCTTAAGGGATGAGATGCAAAAAATGGATTGTGACACTCAATATTAATATATCTCAGTTATTTTCAGACTTCTGGTCAAGGTAAAATAATAAAAAAAAGAAGGGTGAAGAGAGAAATTAGACACCAGATGACCATTAAAAGTAAAGGAATGGCCTGAACTATCACAGCAGGGTTGAATCCTCATTCAGGTTGTGACAGCATGAAATCTCCAGGCTGAACTTATTTCAGTCATTTGGAAAGTAAAATCTGAACCTTAATGCACTCTGGTCCCAGGGAGACCAAGGGCTGGTAGCAACTCACATCCTATCCTCTACCACACATGTATCATCCATGTATATCCCCCTTCCCTTGTTTTGGATATCATGATCTCATTGATTTAATTGTTCATCAATTTTATTACCACTACATTACCATGTCTAAAGAATAAGGAGTGCAGTTTGCATTTAAAAGCTAAAATGTTAACAGATTGCAGGTTTATTTAAACTTGAAGAATAATCCTATAAAGCAAAATGTTGTTTAAACCAAAAATCTAAATTGTGATTACTAGTTTAGGTCTGATTTTGATCTTATTTCATTTGATCTATACAGTTGCTTGTTCTATTATTTTTTTCAATTGATACAATTTTTTTTCTTGCAAGTTACATATAAAGCATTGAATTAAACATAGAAAGGCAATTATGGAAACAATTATTTGAAATTTGGAAACATGAGAGTTTATTTTTCTTCTGTTTGCCAGATTCATCCTCAGGATACAATAGAATCTGCGCACTAAAGAGTTTAAGTCCAATGGATGGCCTCCCGCCGTGGAATTTATTCTGGACAGAATGTTAAGAGAATTACAATGTGTGATGTAAGCCCCTGTGTATGATCCTTACTTCTGAAATTTATTCTCATTTTACTAATTCACAGGACTCCTGTCAAACCCACTTTTTCTCCAACTCATACCTTGCTGGATACCATCAACAACTGAGCTCGTGACAGTGCTGGGAGTTGCTGTAACAGGTCTACCAAAGAGAGTCTGAAGGGAGAAACAGGACAAAAAGCACAAGCCCCTCTGACTCGTAGAAATACAATGTCATT
Organism: Sialia sialis; assembly: GCA_009812075.1. NCBI lineage: Eukaryota > Metazoa > Chordata > Aves > Passeriformes > Turdidae > Sialia > Sialia sialis. Next base: position 93,063,790 of record VRYO01001463.1, on the reverse strand, counting down.
CATAGAGGAACAGATCACAACAGCAGCTTTGAGAAAGTCATGTGCACATCCCAAGCAGAACAGGACAGCATAGACATGACAATGTTTTTCATTCTATTAGGCAAAGTTTAGAGGCTTTGGACATATATTCAGAGATATTTATCTGAAATTTACTGGTTACACCTGAAATCTCATAAAATACTGCTTTGGAATCAATTTAGATATTGATTAGATTTTTTTGTTTGTTCTTTTTTGTTTTAGCATAAAATTTACTAATGAAAAAATTTAATCAAATTTTGTTTTACTAAAGTCTCATTTTTGGTAAAAATTACCAGGACTCAAATAGATTTTTATTTTAGCTTAATTCCAGCTCTCACTTTGAAGAGCTGGGGCCAAAAATTTCATTTCAGTATTACTTTCCTGGAATTTAATATAATTAGGTTAAAACATATTTCTCTTTCCTTAATTTCAATGGGGTTTTATACTTTCAAGTTATTTTTCAGTTGGATATTCATGTATACAGGTGTGATGGAAAAATAAATATAAATATCTCTATGTTGAAACATCCAGCCCAAATGTAAACAGCATAATTATTTTGATGTTCTTTGTGGTTATAACATGGAAGAAAGTAATTCCAGCCATTTCTCCTTCTGACACAGCTGCCTTCCTCAACAAATCCCTTTTCCTCTCCCTGTTTTCAGTGTTTTGAAAAGAAGAATGGAGTATCCCTTGGGTGGTTGATATAGGGACTAATTAATATTTGTGCAATATGTGAATTGTTTCAATCTTTTCCTCAATAATTTTCTATATTCCATTTCTTATGCTCATATCACAAGAGTATCTTGGTTTAGTATAAACAGCAATCAATTAGATCGTATGTTTGCTGGCATGGCATATTACTGATTAGCGCAGCTTAGAATCAAAATGTTCCATCTAGGGGACAATGAAAACAAACAAACAGAAAAATAACCCTTACAAGTTTTCAATAAATTTTCTATTTTGCTTCCTTTCTGGAACACAAAATTTGTTTGGGGTATCTGGAGATCAATATTGTAAGTGAGACAAAATTATCAAATGGCAGACTTGGAATATAACAAGTTGGATTTTTTAAAATCCTGCATTATCAACCGTGGAACTTGCTAACAGAGGATGCTATTGAGGAGTTTATTTAGGTTAAATAGCAGTTTGATAAATTAGGGTCAGAAAACTTCACAGTGACCTGCTAATTTCAACTGAAGCTATGTCCACATAAGAAGAACCCTGAGTAAATTACTACAAGTTTGGAGATTATCCCAAA
>VRYO01001463.1:93032514-93057514 GCA_009812075.1 Sialia sialis | reverse complement strand
AAGTGAAGATCATATGGAACAGCTTCATTAAGCAATAGAAAAGCTGCTGAAAGATTCAGAAGGGCAGCCCAGTAGAGAAGAAATGTCCACTATCAGGCAGAAGAACATGTCCACCACATGAAGACAACTGCCTGCGAATCATTTAAACACCTGACTGTTTACTGAGGCATATAGCACAAAAAAGCAATAGACACTTTGTGTCTCAGGGCAAAGAAGGGAGAAAGGGCACTTTGGTTAATTGTACCAGTGGGAAAATCACAGTTGCTTTCCATACCAAGTTATTGCTCACCAGTGGCTGAGGCAGAGGTTTGTCAGTACTATGTAAGTGGCTGCCTTAACTACCAGGCTCTTTAATAAGAGAAAGGAGGTTGAGGGATCCTCCAGATATATATCTAACTTTGAAAATCATCCAGGTAGAATATCTAGTGAATTCAACATAACTCAAAAATAACTGAGGGAAGAAACAAGCCATAGTCTCAACATCCTTGGTCTTATTTTTCTCTTCTTCATCATAACTCAAATAATCTGCACGTAAACAGTCTGTGTGGAGAGGTAGGGAGCAGTAGATTTAAAGCATTCATCCATGCAGCATATTCATAACAGACCCACCTAGTCTCTGAATTCTTTACCTCTGCTCTCCTAACCAGATCTGTGGGTTACAATCAATTTATCTTTTGCTGGAAGGGACACAGGGAACAGATATAATTGGATAAGAGAGCTTTCACCATCTTATGTGCTTTTAACTTGTTTTTTTCAAACTAACAAAAATTATGCAGAATATTAAATGTTAGTCAGTGAACACTCAGTATCTTCTGTTCCATTCAAACGGCCAAGTTACAGTCTTTAAACAAGTTTTCTTAAAAACGAAATGTATGCACTCTATTTTGTATTCCACATATCTGAGTATTAAACTCCAATACAGTTAGTTTTCATGCAACCTATATTTTCACATGCATTCAGTAAATTTAATTGAAAACGTCAAGGGATAATGCCACAGATTTCTTGGTTCCTGTATATGGGAAAAAGTGAATTTTATAAACATAATTAAGCTTTTCATTGCTAGCACCTCTAATTTCAGCTGCTGGAAGTTCAGGCTAAATATTTTCTACAGAGCAGTAAAAAGTGTGGCAAGACAGCAACAAGATATTCATTTACAGTAATTTCACAAATATAAGCCACACCTTTTTCATTGAAGAATGGTCTTCCCAGCTACCCGGAAGTGTGGCTTATATTCAGGTGCGGTTTATAATCGTAAAATTACTGTAAATTTAATAGAGGGGAAAAATATCATACGATATTTCCCCCAACTGCTTACAGATGTCAGCTTTTGAATAGATGTCAGATATTGAATAGATTCCACATATCAAGACACTTCTGATAATAATTAAACTAAAAAGTTCCTAATAGCTTCCTGGAATTCATTGAGCTACTGAGATATCCCCTGCTTCAAAAGCAAGGTATGAAGGTCCAGCATATTTTGAAAGCTTTTGTATCTCTTTCCCCCCTGAAATACACAATCTATTGTCTCCTTAGAAATCATGTTTTCACTAACACTAAATGTTCAGAAAAATTCCAGAGTCCTAGTAGTGAATTTACCTGCAGAACTAGTCATATCAAAGTTAGAAAATGGATCAGAGGTGCAGAGTGTGTGTGTGTGTGTGTGTGTTTGTGTGTGTGTGTGTGTGTGTGTGTGTGTTTGAATTTAGTGCTTAATTTTTCAAATGAACAAAAAAATCATAGGCAGTTCTGAAATCAAGTTATTTCTCTTCTTGCAACTTCTTTCTTTAGCTTACCTACATATAAGCTGAAAAAAAATTCATGTGTTTCTAACACATAACAGTGAATGATTTGCTTGCATTCTTTATCAGGATATTTGTTCTTGATTATTCCAAAATAACCCTGCTCTTTTATTACTCCATCACTCTCGGACAAAGTTGCACTGTTCTGGTTATGAACAGCTACAAATGTACTGATGTGCAAAGAACAGGTTGCTGTAGCATTTAGTGCCAATAAACAAGGAGAAAATAATTTTGTAATTCCTTAAAAACAAGAATGATTTTATTCAGAATGTTTAAGTGACCTAGTGTTTATTGACGTACATGAAAGTCACCTCAGAACTTCTAAATATAAAAGTAATCCGGTGCTTTACACTATGTTTAGTAATGAAAAAGCTGCCAATAACTCCTTCATTTGCTGGCTGATTTAGTTAAACTTTTATGAAGACAGTAAATTTCATGTTTTAGTATACATGACAGTCGCATTCAAAATGTTAAGATGCAACAAACAAAAATCAATATCCCCCAACCTGAGCATGAATTTTGTCAGCTTCCAATTATTATCTTGCTTGTGTGAAACATCAAAGAATAATTGAGGCTCCTGGTCTTGATGTCACACAACAGATAGATATTTTTAGTTGTGAAAAGATATAATCCCAGATATAACATTCTTAACCTGGTTGTGTTTGCTAAACAGTCTGTAGGTGATTCTGAAGTCATATGCACTTTATGGACCACATTTTCACAAGAAAAGCAAACTACAATAAATTTATATTGGTTACATAGTCATTTTCCCTTTAATATTCAGGTGAAAGAAGGTTTAATTTTACAGATCCATTTTAGCCTGCTTATCATGTAGCAATATCTCCTTCAGACTATTTTGCTGGGAAAGATAATTTAAAAGAAATCTCAGTAAAGAACAAAGGCATGCATTTACCATATTTGCAGACATTAACTTGATTAGTAAACCAGGCAGTAAGGAAACAATTTTCTTCTAGGAAACTGGAGCTTACATTTTTATTTCTTTACTTGAAGAAAGGAAAGAATCAGTCACCATTATTTAAAGTAGGAGCACTCTGGGCCCCAAAACTGAAATTCAGTTGGATGGTAGGTATTGCTGGTAGACATCCTCAGCACAGATCACATCCCTTCATTTATTAGCTAGAAGCACTTGCATAAAAATCTCAATAGTGACAGGTTTGTATTCAAATATAGGCTCTTGAACCTCAGCATCCAAGGGCCTCCCAGTTTCAGACAGTCTGTACTGGGGAGTCTGCTGTGCAGGCATAGCTGTGTCTCCATATAATGTATGTGTGTGTCTATGAAATATACAGAGTTTGCTATTTATCTCTTCCATGCTCTGGTTTTGACATTGTGATAATTTGAAAGCAGTTAAAAAGTGAAACTAGATTAGCAGGACAAAACTGTTGTGAAGAATTGACACAATCTCACTTAGGTGAAGGACACACAGAAGTCCCACCCTGCCACCTTCACCCTTCTATCATTAACATATAAATTCCACCCCATATCCTTTATGGTAGTCTCTTCCAGAAGTGATTCTGATGCTGAAATACAGCCTAACTACTTTCTAACAAAGCCATTTAAGTATGAGCATTTTAAAATATTTTCAAAATATTCAGGTGAGTAAAATTTAGAGATGGAGAGGATTGTTTCTCTGAGGTCTACAATCAAGGAATATCAATGCTAATATAACCAGGACATTTTCAGGAACTCATTATTTTAATGTATTAATTTTTAGGAAAGTGCATCAACACACAAAGTAGGTATTTTGAGGCAGGATATAGCAGGTGTAACCTCAGAAACTGCTGATCCAAATTACCTCGATTTTGGACCACAGAGTCTGTGACAGATCACATGGTAAAAAAGAGATTTGACAGGCAATCTGAATATGTTCATGCAATGTTTTGGTTCAGGTACTTTGAAATCTATCCCACAAAAAATTGTAGTCTAGACTGCTCCAAAGATTATTCTTAATCTTGCCACAGATACATCAAATCTCAAGCTGAATTAATTACTGGTTTGTTTTTGGTTTTGTCCTTTATTAATTTAACTTTCTAGGGTTGACTTTTCACAATTTTCTGAGGTACAATTTGCTCTGCCAATTTTGTTTGGACTCTTCTGGCCAGGTTTTCTTGGTTTTGTTTGGGGATTTTTTTGGTAAGAGACGGTACCAATTTCAAAGGGACAACAGTTCAAAGAATTCTTCGAATTTGAATTTTTCTTGTCAATACCTTCTACTGTCTTTTGCAAATACCTTTTTCATCACCTCTAATTTCAGAAAAGTCCAAACTGTGGGAAGAATAAAGGTAAACCTACACAACAACCTCTTCCACTCCCTGATACAGAGGAATGATGAACAGCTTCTAACTGATGTATACACAAGAGTGGAAACCTCTAACAAGGGTTCAGTTATGCTGAGAAGTATGTAGGTTCAGTTATGCCATTTTCTTGTTGCATTTTATATCATTTGGGACATATATACAGCACAAAAGCAGTATTCACCAATAAAAATGAACGTATCTTACAAGCACTTTGCTAGTATAGTATCCCTTCTTGGACCATTACTTCCATGCTTTATATGAGAAAAGCTTTCAAAACCAGATAATAACACAAGTACCACCTAGAGTAAAGAAGGGTTTATTGGGGGGGGGAATACGTGTGTTAATATCATAGTTCTTTTTGCTCCTTGTAGCTATTGGAGAGATTTGAGCACATTTCCTGAAGAGAGGAAAGAGACAGTATATAAAAGATCTAAAACACTATGTGTAAATTTCATGCAAGGTGGAAGATATTCCAAATAAAAAAACAAAAACAAAACAAAACAAAAAAACTATATAGAGGAAAACAAGGGAGGATTCTACACTTACAGATGTTCAAATGGGTCTTTGTGATTGGCACAAATTCAATTCTAAAACGAATAAAGGTAGGGGAGATGAATTGAATTGAATGAAAACAAACAAAGTAAGCTTTTTCCTAAACGCTTGCAAGGTGTGCATATATGAAGTGCCACTGATTGTGTTCAAAAATTAGATTATTCTTAAAAAAATAATTAAAAAGATGAGCATTTGATTCCAAACAGAACTTCTTTAACAGATGGATAGGGGAATGGCAGAATAATACAATCCCGTCTGCTGTCTGAGTCCCTGCTGAGAGCTACTTTCAAGCTGATAATACAATTCTATTTGTGGCTAAAATCGTGCTGTACTGGCAGTTTAGCTCCTCAGGTTTTTTGTGTGGGGAGAGAGAGATTGTTCTGTTTTTCTTTTACCTTATTATTATGGAATATTTCTATGATATAACCTAAAAATGTTGAATATTTTGCTTCTTATTTCAAAGTCACTTGTGCTAAAATCTAAATTTGAAAACATACTCAAACATATTCAGTATAGGAAAGGTTCTGAGCAGAAGTTTAAGTCCATGTATTTCCAGGAGAAGCATGATGGGTAAAATGACAGATTAACATTGACTTCAATCAGGGATGTATCTATTCTTTAAACAGAGTATAGGCTCAGATGTTATCTAAAAAGGACTGAACATTGTGTGGTCATGTTTACAGCTTCTCCTTTTTTAAACACACATAACCAATATGTCTGTTAATTAAAAAAAAAAAAAAAAGTTAAAAAAATAATGCAATCATCAATAGATGGATATAAAAGAACAGAACTGTTGATTTGTGGCTAGTAGAAGAGGAGGCTGTATCTTTTATTGGATATGGATGTCATATAAATTACTAACAAAAGTTGTCCAAACATAGTTTAAATTAATGCAATACTCCTGCAAATATGATAACATAGTGAGAGGGCAGAGAAAGCTTTATTCACTTTTTATGTTGATGTTAAAATAGAAACAAGGTAGACAAGACACCTTGAATCGAGTTCACCAAGGTACAAAGGCATTTACTGCTCATTTCCTATATATGGATTCAGTCTGGCTCCGTGACTACTGCAAGATCAGCATCAATAGTAATTCTAGTTGCAAACTTACACTCATTGGCAAAAGTTGTTGGGTTTTTTTCATGGACAAGACTTGTAAATGTCAAATGACTTCTAGAGATAGAAACAACACAAATAAAAATTGAATGAGGTCTTTAGCATCGTATCAACAGCACTGTCTTTTTGCATGAAGGGGTTGACTTACATGGACAGGAAAACATGAACATGATTTTCAGTTGATTGCCCAGAATGTTTTTACCATAGTAGAAAAAATTCATGTTATATGCTAACAACCTTGATTACACAGAAGTAATCCATCACTAGCATGGAATGTAGAATGAATGGCTGGAAGTATAGCCAGGTAGAGCTTGGCACTCACTGCTTGTCTCCAGGTTAGCTTATATCAGTTTTGTTCTTTTCAGTAAATCTCTTTGTCCAAGGGGTTAATTGTTAACCCATATTTAACTTGCAATAATAATAAACACTGAAAATAACTTGAAAATAACTTGAAACCCTCACATGAATTCTTGTCACTGAACAGCACACTGAGAAGTCTTCTGATAATTTTGTAGCTGTGGTGAAGTGTTATTTCTGTTAGGTGATGTGACAGAACTGGTGGGCGGCTAAACCTCTGGAAAAACCAGCCAGTTTTGGCCTGCCTTTTATATTCAGGAGTTCATTCAAACTAGTGGGGCAAAATAGCAAAATACTCGTCCAGGGCTTTCAGGGCAAATGTTCTTCTCTCCTTCCTATTGCAAGGAATTCAGGAAACTGACATTGCACCACAGAGATTTGGCCTGCCATTTACGTGGGGTTCAACACGTTTGCATTGAGGTTGTCTTGCCATAGTAAATCTATTTTTTGGGCTATCTATATTTGCAATTGTTTTCTTTTACCTCTTTCTTCAAGGAATTTAGAATTTATTACCAAATCGAAGAGGAAAGATTTTAATAGTCTTCCACAACTTGGCCTCCTCTTACTGGCCATCCAGTTATGGTCCTATTTTGCTGAACTAAATGAGATAGTGTAAGAGATCCAATCTTAATTTAAAACCCAAGTGACAGGAAATGGTTTAAATACTTAATTAAACTTAAAAGTTTATATCTTATTTCTACTTAGAATTTCTGTGACTTCCCCTTCAAAGCTTTTCATCTTCTTAGGTCTCTGCCTGTCTGACATGAAATAGCTTATTGGGATCAGTGTGCAACCATCAACATTCTCACCTTTTCAAGCCTCAAGGCCTGTACTAGAGCAAAGATTTTATATTCCACTTGATTGAGATGTGCAAGAGCAATCTGCAATTTCTCTTCCATATAGTTCCCAGGATGTCTTCAGTGTGCAGGAATATCTGTTAGTTTGTCTTTCTGCTTTTTTTAAAATTCTCATTCCTCCAGAATTAAGAATATTTTGCATTATTAAAAGCTTGGGCTTGTTTCTTTCCGGAGCGTAATCCTTTCCCTCTGCACTCTTTATTTTTTGCCCTTCAAATTCAATATAGATGAAGCAAAAAATGGTGAAAAAAGTAATTAAAAGGGAAGAGGGGGGGTGAGAAAGGGGTTCAGTACCTACAGCTATTTTAAATATTCAGTTTGTTTAAAAAAGCCTTGGAATTATTTGGTGGGTTAGCCTTGGTTGACTGCCAGGAGTTTAGCAAACTGTTCTCTCATTCTCTCTTAGCAAGACAGGGAAAGAGAGTAAGATGAAAACTCTCATGGGTTGAGGTAAGAACAGGGAGAATGTTCACCAGTCACTGTCACAGGAAAATATGACACAACATAGAAACATTAATTTAATTTATTACCAATTCAAAATAGACTAGGATAGTGAGAAACAATGGAAACTTTCCTCTGAACTGTCCCTGTTTTTCCAAGCTCAGCTTTGCTGCTCTTTCACATTTCTCCTATTCTGGGTGAACCAGATGGGAATGAAGTGTTGCTCTCAGTTCATAACATTTTGTGCTTCTCCTTACTCCTTTGTCTGTTCCATCATGGAGTCCTTCCCATAGGATGCAGCTCTTCATGAGCTACTCCAACATGAGTACTTACCATAGCCTGAAGTTCCTGCATGTTCTACTCTTTCTTAAATATAACATACCACTAGCATCACTGATTTGTCTCAGATTTGGTCAGTGGTGAGTACACTTGGAAGCTAGCTGGAGCTGACTCTAACATGGGGACAGCCCCCAATATTTTCTCTCAAATATCATCCCTGCAGCCCCTCAACCCTATCAAAACATCCAATATAAATCCAATTCAATTGCAGATTCAGAAAAAGTTTTTGGCTGGCTTTTTTGATGTTTAGGCTGGTACTACAAAACAGGATACTCATACTGAGTCGTAACAGAACAATACTTCAAAAAAAGCATAGATACTTCATACTTACATTATTGTAGTTATTAGATTGATTTTGGGTGTGTGAGATATTAAAAGAATGAAGGTTTACATAACAATGAACCATTTGCAAGTACTTATGCTATGCAGTCTACAGTCAAGCAGCATGTATTAACTATGATTAAAAACATTATAAGTTAATGGCCTCATTTTTTAATAGTTTCATATACTGTTCCAAAGCAGCAAAAAGGAATTGTTGTTCTTCAGATCTTTGTCAGGGAATCCTCAGCTCTAAAAGTTAATATTCCACCTTCCCAGCACAAGTAGACTTTTACATCCTCTGCTGGCTTATGTGATAACATGCCTACAGTGAGAGGCTATGCAGGCTGTCAGGGAGAAGTGATGCACTTGGGCCATTCCTAAAGAATGACAGGCTTATAAAAATGGCAAAGATCTTTATGGGTAGCAGAGAATGCAAAATGAACTTATATTTTGGAAACAACAATACTTTAAACTCTGATGGTAAAATTAAAGATTGCTCTCAATATTTAATGATCATCTGTTTTTGAATACATACATATGAGATAATTCTGATAGAGTTTGTAAAAAGCATAACTGTACTAATCTCCAAGGTGGCACCATCTTCTTACAATTAGACAAGGACACATTACTTCTCTTGTGGACATTTTTGAGAGGCTAAGCTTGAAAAGATAAATTTGTCCCTAACTGGGTCATGGTGCCCATCCTTACACTGACAAGAGTTTTGTGTTCCGTTTCCACTTATGCCTTTTTGAGACTGGCTCACAAAGAATGAAGATAAAAGTCACTATAGGCATATGCTCAACTCAGCTGTGGAAATGACTAAGGTGAAAAGATGGAAAAAGGAACATTCTTTCAACATGCCTTTCAATCTGAAGCTTCTTCTGAAGCTGTTATAGACATTAAAGCTATTTATTTTCATGTTTTATATTAAGAGCAATTCAAATGGATAGGGACTTTCATATATTTGGTATATTTTTTTTTTCTGGTTTTAATTGCTTTGGATGGATGTCCCCATTCATTCAGGAGACCATGCAAAATTAAAGTGTCAAAATGAGTGATTTCAAATAGTCCAGAAAGAAGGAATAGGAAATCTTTACAATCAAACCCAAAATATTTTTGGAAGAGATGATGAACTGAAAAATTTCAGATTGCAATGAGTTTTGCAGTATGCAATATGCAATATTGCAATGTGTCTTAAATGTTTGTACTTTAATTGTCCAGAATCTTTGAACAGCCTTCCAATACTTAAATAAAAATAGTGAAGTGTCAGTGCAGCTGGATGGTCCTGTTGGTCTTTTACTGTCAGTAGTAACCAACTGAAACTCACTCGTTTCCACAGCACACTATCCTAGTAACCATGCAGGTACACAACACATAGGGCAAGAATTTGAATTATGTTTAGGAAAATAAAGAAAAAAACAAAGGAAAGATAAAAAAGTGATGTAAAGAAGCAAAATAATAGTCTGATAAATATTTCCCTATTTAAAAGATCTCAAAAAGGAATCATTCGAATGAGATGGTTTTAATCTGCAAGATTATATTGTTTGCTTACTTCTACTCACAAAACCCTCTTTGGTTATGATTTGAAGTGTGATAGTGGAAAGCACTAGCATATGCTAAAAAGCAGTTTATTACTCAATGGTTATCTTACATCTCTTTAGCAGGACGTAGTATTGTTTAAACAAATAAGATAAAAGGAAAATGTGACTGGAACTTAGAGATGAATTGCAATAAAATTATTTTTTAATCAATGAAGATTCTAAAGAAAATATTTTAATTAAAATTAGAGGCAAATATTTCATTTAGCATACAGATTTCTACATATTTAGAAAATGAAAACTGAAGAAATTATGTAAAACTTCATTAGACTTGGGGAAAAAAATGTAAGATGTAAATTTATTGTAACAATTTCCTGAATGAGCTAGGAATGAGGGCTACCATACAGAAGGGACTGCAAAAGCAGTATTTCAGAATTTTTGCATTTTTAAAACAAATCTACTGGAGCCCAACACAGAAAAATGTAATTGTCAACATTTTCAAAAAAGAAGCTTTTTAAAGTTTTTACTCTACTCTGCTAAAAATTCAAACACCCCAAACCAAATATTTCTTCTCTTCTCTTCTTCCCACTCTTCTCCCTTGCCTTTTCCACCTAGTAAAGTAATATATTGATATTCCGTTTCTGTTTCACCAAGAAAAAGATTTTTCTCAATTTCTTTTGGCTCCTGCATTTTCTTCCCCTCTAGGAGGTGAAGGATGGCATCTTGGTCCCCAATGAAGTAAAAATAAAAATTCCCACTGGCTTCAATAAGAATGGAATATCATCCAGAATGCTCATATTCCTGAGACCTTCGTCCTATATGCACAATAAATTACAGCTGGTGTCCACCTGTCATTTTGAATTTTCCTGCTTGTCTTTTTCTTTCAGTTCAGAAATTTTTTTTAACCATTTGATTTTTGAGCAATGGGTTTCAGATATTATGAGAGGGGTGAGACACGGGGATTTTGTATCACTCTATGATGGCCCCTGCCAAGAGATAATGGATTGACATTGACAAATCCCTAAGAGCTAGACCTGACAGTTAACTGATGCTGTGAGATCAGTCTCAGAGAACAGTCTAAGGTTAAGGGGGCAAAAGCAGTGTGAATACTCCACACTTGTCTGATTTTGAGTCTTCCAAGCTAAATGTGTTGAAAGTGAGGAAGCAAGCCAGCAGTGGCAGCAGCAAAGCAGGGGGAGAAGGGACGGTACAGTGAAATCTTTACATCAAACCCAACACATCAGTCATTGCAGAATTCTTCACAGACTACAGGTAGTGATGATTTATAGGTGGTAAGTTTCAATTTGGGAGGCCATAAGCACATTCTTTGATCTAGACTTCTACAGATTTGTTTCCTATGTACTCAGTAAGTAATAAGTGATTTGCTATTGATTTGTCCACAGGCAGAAGAAAAGTGGATTGGTGCTGCAACCCCAACGGAATGGGAACTTCAGGGACATTGCTGCAGACGGGAAACACACACAGACAGATAAATGCACAGATACTTTAAACATGCCAAGCCTCTAGGTCCCAAAAATGCTCCAGCTAAAGCATTAATATTATCCTCCTACACAAATGCTTTTACTTCAATCGAAGTGTTTGATCATAGCTAATAACAGAAGTACATGATAAAGGAAAATTCTTTAACAGTCATGACATGAAATCCCATGCACAGACTCCCAATATACAGTAAGCATTATCTTAAAGAGCTTAAAAAGTTGCCAAGTATAAGAACCTAAGATAACAGCCCAATCTATAGGAAATGCTTTTCCAGTTACATAACAAATTAATTATTTAATTCCATCATTAGTGTAAACCAGTACAAAGCTATCCCTTGTGTTTTGAATCATAAAGCTGGATGACCAATTTTTAATTAAGGGCAATTTTTGTTCTGGAAAATTTTGCCTTCCTTTTTGTTTCTGTCTTTTGTTTCTAGTTTTTAATTCAGAATAACATATGAAAAATATTTAATGCAAAAAATTATTGGTTCAAGAATGACTTTCAAGATTCAAAGTTAGTTACTCAGATGACAAACCTGTGTGAGATATTGTCCTGACCACATCTACTTACAGTCATAAAATTTAAATACAAAATACATGAACTCATTGGTTGAATTAATCTCAGGAATTTGCTCTCTGTTCTGTCTGAGTTTTAAAGAACAAAAATTTCCTAATAGACATTTCCCATGGACAGAAGTAAAGAAACAAGAGTCTTATAAAAAATGGCAAAACCTTAAAATAATTCTTAATATTAATTGGTTACATTTAATAAGGGCTGAATACAATTGGCAAAGGGAATAGCTTGAATCTAGCATAACTGCTAATAAAACTCTGGCTAGTTTCCAATAGGGATAAAATTTATCTCAATATGAAAGCAGAATTTGTAAGACTTCCTGCCTTTGAGTCATAAGAAAAGAAAAAGTTTAAACTTTTTGTATTTTTTTTTTAAATTGCTTTGGCACATTTGGCAGTTTTTGGGACTTTCTTTTCTGTCTCTTCTGGTTATTCTAAAAAACCAAAGTCATCTAAATTGTTTTAGGCTTGATTTACTAAAAATTTCCCTTCTCAAGAACAACTTATGTAACAGGAAATAACTGGGCTTTAATGAGCCAGTCCCTTCACCAATCAATCTTTGATGTAATGGTTCACAACAACAGCAGCAGTGTACCATGACTGATAAAATTTTTTACACTCTAATACTGAGTCTACTCCCTTTTAACTAATAGTAGCTTTAGTCAGATAGGAAACATGAAATGATAAGTCTGATATCTTTGAAAGTTTGCCTCCATGCCTGTATCTCACTCAATAATTCTCTCCTGCAGAAAAAGTGGAGGAAACTACAATAAAATTGCAGTAAAGGACTTCTTTATTTTTTCTGATGACTACAAACCATGCACAAGGTGAGCTCAGCCACTGACACAACCCTGATGTTTTATACAAGAAAGGAGTCAATCGGTTTCAGGGGTCAAAAGTCCCATAAGCATGAGACAGGGTTTTTGTTTCTGATCTGCAGTCACCCATTTAAGTGATTACTACAGCACTGGTGTACGTGTGTGTATGCCAGCACTATCAATTTTATTTCAGAATAAATTTCATATAGAATTATTTGGGGGAGGGGTGTGCAATTTTGTGGATTTTTTTTTTCTCCTTAAGACTGCATAACTGAGTTGGTTAGACTGATGTGTATCTCATATGTAATACGTACATAACACGACATTAAATACTGGCAGAGAAATACTCAGGGTAAATAAAATACAGTTTTATTTCCCCGTTTTGAAGGTATATAATTTTATATCAGATAGAATTGCAACCCTAGTTTATAAAGAGTGTACAGTAAACCAAGGTGCACGGTAAATCAAAGGATCATTTGCAAACACATACTTCCCTGTTGGCTAAACCACATTATTTTATTTTTCTAAACCTGAAATCTTGGGCCACAAGAAATGAAGAAATTCTGAGGAAAAACCTGTAAAAAATTGAGACAAATTGAGACATGAATTTCATGAGTACAGAGGGAAAATTGTGAAAAACATTTGTAACATCTTAACTCATAAAATTATTTTCAAGGCCAAACTGAACATTAAAAGCAGACATTACGAAAGGTCCTAAAAAGGCATCACTAAGGAGCAGACCTAGATAAAAGACAGTTAATTATGCTCACAGATATTTATTACCTCAAAGTGTCTAAATAAAATGTAGCTTTTAAACTATTATCCAAGCAAAACCAATGAATTTAACTGGTTCCTTTTACTCAGTATTGATATTCTGTACAGAAAAACACACATAAGCACAATTTCTTAAAACACACCCAATACCAACAAACATAATTTTAAAATGTAAAGAACCTCCAGAAAACTAATAATAAACACTCCTCCTCCACTAGTTTGGCTTTCTGAGGAACACAGCCTCCAAACCTGTTTCCCAGGAAGCATACTAAATATGGGTAAATCCCATTTCTTCTAGTGTTTTAAGTGAGGATAAGTGGTGGCAGACATATAAGAAAGACACAGTTGAAATGAAAATGAATAGAAAATAACTTTCTCTAGAAAACTTTCTCTTCTTTAATTTTGGAATCTTAATTACAGTGTGAATTTGCACATGGAGCATGAGAAAAGAAATGAAAAATGCAGATCGTTATTAAGCAAAACAAGAATGGACATTCAAGAAACAATTGAAAAATGCATGTGTATGTTTAGCATTTTACTTAAAAGAAAATCTATATAAATTTATATTGTTTGTTCTTTGCTTTTCTCTGATAGTTAGAAAACAGCTGTTCTATTGCTTTGGACTTTGACTGGCTAGATTGCAAGGCTCAATAATCTGTCTCAGCTCAGGGTTAAGTGATGGAATTCATTTAAATGCCCCAGAAGTAATCATCCACAAAGAGTACATTATTTCTTTTTTATGAATTTTCAAACCTAATACTGATGGGTGGCATGCAATTAAACCTGATCAATATGTAATTTAGGTGGGCTGACATGTTTTCAAATTCTCAGAATATAGATTCTTTCAATATTGCAAGAGCTTAGTGAAATACTCAGCCCTTATGAAACAGCCAAAGCAGTTTAGTACAGTCAAACAACAAAATATGCCTGTTCCAAAGACAAATGGAGTGGAAATTAAAGTTACAGACACTAACTTTTCAAAGAAATAAGTGAGAAAAGGAGGCCTTTCTTAATAGGTTCAAAGCAGCCACTTTGATAGGAATTAACATGTATATGTAAAGGTTGATGTACTGCACAATATAAAGATGGGGTATTCGTTTTTTTTACAGAATGTTTAAACACGGCCCTGAGAGAATTGAGCTATGATACCAGCCAGTCATATATCACCAATATTGTTTTAAAGATTGTATTAGCAAAATATTTATGAAAATTTGTTTGTTTTTTAAAAATGTGGTTTACCATAATGATCCTTTGTGTTAAGCTAATAAACAAGGCAAAGTACATTGCTTTGTGACCCTAAAGGTCATTAGTGACAGTCTCTAGTATTACTAATTACCTTGCTGTCATTTACACAATAAGAATTACACTTGACTTCTAATAATCTTACATGGGCCACTTTTAAAAATTATGCCTAAGGTTCTAGCCTGCTTCCTCTCCTGTTTTCACAGACAGCACACACGTTGCTTTCCAGAAAAAATACCAAAAACAAAATCACAGATTATTCTCTAGGAAGGTAATATTTGAGAAAGCAAGGAAAATTTTAAATCTTTTTAGTCTTTAGCTTATCTATATTTTAGAAACTGGTTTTAGCTAACACAGAAAGACTGATTTGTCTGTTTTCTCTAAGTGTGATGCTTTTTTATCTCATATAAAGTCCATTTTTCAGATATCTGTGTTCAGCTTTTCTTTATCACCCTTAGTATTATTTGTACCTTACATCTCAACTTCTGCAAATGCTGAATATTAATTGAATATTGCATATCTATAAAGCAAAAATGTGAGTATCAGAGAAGATAAACTTTCAAATTCTCAAAGACTCTGCTAAAACCTGTTTTCTGTTTGAGGGGTTTTGGAAATCATCTTCTTGCATTTATCCCATATGAAAACATCACTCATTCCCCTGTGAAGTTAGGGAGAGCTTTAATCAGTGGCAGAATTTTGAAACACTTTTCTTGTTAAGTGGGAAAAGACTGGTAGAAAGAGGGTTCCTGATTTTTTCAAAGCTGTATGGATGTAAATCTGCTATAAGTCTGTTCACTTGTTCTAGATTTTTGGAACACAACTGTAGGCAGACCAAATGGGTTCACGCAGACCTCTGCTTCTCACCGAACTCTGAGACTTTGGTGCCCCGTCTGCACAGGCCAGGTTAATCCTGCAGAAAGCAGAAGTAGCCTTGAAGTGTGGTGAACCAAAAAACAAAAAACAAACAGACAAACAAAAACATGATTACTTTAGTTCAGCTGAAGAGAAGATTTTTTTTTTCCTAGGGAAGAGTTTGTCTTACTAACCAGTGGTGAAGAAATTCAGAGCAAAAAGCAAGACCATCTCACTCAAAAATAAATAAAAACCTGCAATTGTTCTACTGCACATCTTGGGTAACTGCTAAATAGATAACATTTGTATGTCTAACTTAAGCAACTTTTTGTATTCTGTTCATGACTGGATTTCAGCGAGTGTCAAAATCAAGAAATAAAAGCTCACTAACAATATTTAAAATATTTTTTGAAAATACAATAGATTTATTTTAACAGTGCACCTTCTAGGTGCCAAATGTGAAATTAAGAAGTAGCAGTTACAATATAAATTAAAAACAGAAATATATTCATTTTCACTAGGGAAGAGCACTCTAGAATCAAGCAGCTTTATAAAAAATGCATTAAGGATTTTCAACATCATGCTAAAAGCTGTAGGCTTAAATAGAAAACATTCATTAAAAATTTCTACAGAAAGCAATAGGTTGCTATCCCATCTGCAGAAAAGTGTTTCATTTGCAAATTAATAAGCTCTTATAATAGCTACAGCTGATTGGATTTATACATGAGCTCTATTGACTGTTTACTGTTAAACTCCAGAAAATCATCTAAAAGGATTTATTTCTCCTTTTAACAAGTAAGAATTTGGTATCAAAGCTCCTCACAACAGGGGCTCTTGCCCCAGCCTAACAGAATTGTGGCATGCTTCCAGCCTCCACCAGAATTCATGGAAGCTGGCTATGGCAGATGCTCCATGGAGCCCAGAAGGATCTGGCCCAGCCCTGCCTTTAATGAAATGCTAAGCAAGTACCTTCAATGTGTCATTTTGAAATGCCTGAAGTGATATGAAGGGGAAGACATTCTCTGAGCTATTTGCTGGTCACTGGGACAGAAATGACAAAGGATTCTGTCCATTAGTTTTTCAATACAGTGTTCAATAGCAGTAGGAAATTGATGGTGTAACAGTGGCATCACATTGGGGAAACTTATGATGCGGACAATAGCACTTCCAATAAAAGGGCTTTTGATTTTCTGTGTGTCAAACTGTTTTAATATTAGGGCATTTCTAGGTCAATGAAGGGTTAATGTAGCACCATAAATCATATCCAAACAAGAGCCCTGTAACTGCCTCTGTCGAAGAAGTATTCTGCTAAGGTCAAAAAAGCATTAAGAGAAGAAAAAGAAAAACACACACAAAAGTAGGATGCAACAGCAATGCAGAGCCACATCTATTCCACTGCCCCAAAACTGACATTGACACAGCATACTAAAGAGAGTGAATAATAGGTGAATTAGAAATTAATGATTCCTCTGCTATGTAAATGGCAATTAAAGGACATGCCATGCTGCAGGCTCTGTCCTAAAACTCCTTTCCATTTGTTTGGATTGAAATTCATAGCATATGTAAATGCAGCAATGAGACCTGGCATGTGACTACTGAGAGCTAGAAATCTGGACACAATTTCAACAAATATGTTCTTAAATTTATGTTTACAAATTCACCTTTAAAGCAGAACTTAAGGGGAGGAAAGTGTTATATAGCTGATTTCTTGGTATGAGTAAATAATGGCTGCTCAGAGTAACACATTATACCTTCAGCACAGCACAGTAGCAAAACTCAATAATTTACATTGATTATAATCCTACACATCAAAGTGTTACTTTAACAAAGCAACACAGTAGCTGCTATTTGTAAGTGCCTTCTGTCCTGAAAGGTGCTAGAAAGAGCAGTTTCCTTTCATTGTGTCAAAGTGTTAAGTTTTCATCTCATAAAACATCCTTTCATCTCCATTGCATGTAAGTGCAATTAATAAAATGACAAATTCAATAAAGAATAGAGGAGTTGTAGTAAAGGAGTGTGTCTGTTGTTTTGTTCGTGCTCTCAGTTTAATATGGCTACATCTATCACATAAGGTACAGAGAAAAGGCTTTTGGAGCCAAAGAATCCTTTAGGGACCTTGTCAAACAGGGGAAGATCACAGTCCAGTACTGTTTTACTAGTGAACTAGCGAGGTCTACTCACAATAAAAATTCCAGTCCAGCTTTGGGAGTTACTGTACCTTGTAGTCAGCCTAAGAAAAGAATGATTCAGAACTGGGTAAACTTCGACACATTTGTCATTTAAAATCTGCAAATTCCTGCAATATTCTGTGCTAGCATGTGAAACAAATGGGCTTCTGGGAGGGAAAGCTGCATTGACAAACTCAGCAAAGAGCAATTTTCTGTCATTTAATGAAGGATGGAGGGAGGCCTTGATAAAGTACCCACTCATTACAAGTTTGTTTTAGTACGTGTGTCTGTGTGTGAGACAGAGAGAATGTGTGTGTGTTGATGAAAGGGTAATCTCACTAGTTCAATCTTCTCAGACAAGTTGGACTTGCTAAAGGCACTCTTTATTTTCTTTTAAATTCAGTTAAGCACACTTTCACATACATAATATTTGCATGCTGGCTTTTTTTTTTTTTTTACTAAAAAATGCATATTGTTCATCCCATCTCATACGTTGTTTCCTTTTCTTTAAAACGCAAATTTTCATTGACTGTTTTCCCCTTCTTAGCATATATGAACTACTATAAAAATGGGGAAAAAAAAAGGTATAGTCCCATACATATTGTATATAAAGTATACAAATACTTTACATATATTTACAAATTTATACATATTCTATATTAAGTAGCCAAACACTCGTATATTATGGTCAATTTTCTGAACCAGATAAGTCTGTCGTGTGTCATTCTAGACAACTTCTGAAAATAAGACAATTACCTGCTCTCATCCTCTGCCTAATAATGAAAGCAGAATAAGCAAACTTTTCACTTCTGCCATGAATTCAGCATGTTTAGTTTATCCCTACAAAGGCTGTGGCCTTAACTTGAAATATATTAGCAAAGCATATATTAGTAAATACTTGTAAATTGAGTGGATGCACATTATCTCCTAGTAAATTGTAGTCTTTCAAAAAGTTATTACAGCTTCAAGTCAGTGAAGCAATGTTCTTGAAGTTGAAGACTTGAAGCCACTGCAGACTGAGGGATTTGGTATTCAGTCGGCTACAACTCAAAAATGTCATTCAATGTATTGCTGTCTGCTTCTATAATGAAACAGTTTTTCTATTTTGTCTTTATGTATAATAAAGGACTGCATCACAACAAATCAATTCAGAAGCTTACCAATTAAAACAAAACTATTCAATTCTCTTTTTATTCTTTTGGGTGGATATCATTCCTTGTGTTTTGTGTAAAACAACTTTTTGTGCAACTAAAATTTAAAGAGCATAAATGTGACAGGAACCATGGCATATTTATATCGAGCTCAGATTTTAAGATATTTGATAAGCACCCCAGGGAGCAATCCTAAGCATCCCTGGTCGAGGTCCTGATTTTGTTAAAGTCAATGAGACAGATTCACAGAAGGTGGATTTTCTCATGGAATTCAGTGAAGAATTCTATCAGCTGGAATCACTGTATACATATCGGGTTTTTGTATGGAGGGTGACTAGATTTACTTCAGTTGTTTTAGGACACAAAATACTTATACTTGTGATTAGTAGACAAACATTAGACTGCTAACATCACGAACAGTATATTTTTTCATAAAGAGAGGCAATTTGTAATGAACCATGATGGCTTATGCTGTATTAGGAAAAAAACCACCAGAACAAACAAAAACAAAACTAAAAACATCATCAAAAACCCCAAACCAAACCCATAATAAGACTAGTAACAGGAAAATCACTGCAATGCTGAGACTTCCCAGCACTGAAATTAATAAAATTGTATCTTTATCAGAAAACTAAAATTTCTGGACAACTGCTATTTTTTCCTGTTGGTTTCCATAATTTTTATATGCATACCTGAAATTATAAAGCCATGATGTGTACGTCAATTCTATATTTCACCTCTCCTCTAGTTCCCTTTTTCTTCTCTAGTAATACTAAAAAAGAAACTGAGTGATTTTAAATAATGCTTGGTTTGAATTGTAAAACTGAGATATGAACAGTATTTCCCCACATATGGGAATTGATTACTAAATAATAATTTGTTTGATGCCTTGAAACATAGAACATCAAAACTTGCAAAGGGAGTCTTGGTATATGCCTGTTAGAATAATAAGATTTCATAATAGTGTTCTAAAGCTGCATAGTACTTTATTATACAATCTGCATTTTTATAACTAAACTGCTATTTAAATGTCTTAGCTAGCAAATTATTTTAAAAAATTATTACAAGCATATGTCTCTGAATTTAAATGGCAAGCCTCATGAAAAGAAGATATCTTAGGTACCTAGATCAAGTGATATGCAAAACAAAATATTCTAAATTCTTGAACATGTAGTCCCTACAGTGTTTTCAGCCAGGAGCCAAAGCCATGAAGTCCCAATACAATTGAGATGAACAAAATGAGTGGTTTTTATCCAAAAAAGCCCACGGGTTTGATGCTGAAGCACTGCAGTAAATGCAGCACACTAGCTGGTATCAGTTCCCAAAACAGAGCCAGTGATACATTACACATTTTGGGTCTGATTCAGCAATTGCTTGTAATGCAGTCATAAATCTGCTTTTGCTGGACAAGTACATCAAACTTGCAACTACGGCTATTTAAAGACATATCTGGTCCCAACAGAAATCTGGTCATTTCCTCCAAATTTTATGTTAATTGCCTTTTTTTTCCCCCCTGCTGTACCTGTGACATACCTACATGTGGATTATTTCTAGACCTTTTACCCTGAAATAGAATAACACATTTCAACTGATATTTTAGTGTTTGGAGAAATGCTGAATTTCACAACACAGCTATTGAGACTGAGAAAGCTTACTGAAAGTTTCAAGTGAAAATAGAAATGGAATGAAAAAAATAAATTAACCAGACCAGACCAAAACAAACCAACCAATCCATCCAAAAATGCCAAAATAAAACAAACAAAAACAAACAACCGAAAACCAAACCATTCAGCCAAAAAAAAATAAAAATAAAAAAAAACAAACACCAAAAAACCAAGAACAAACAAACAAATGAAACCTCCTACACCAAAAATAAACTACCCACCATCTCAGACCTCAGTCCTCACAGATCTTCATCTAATTAAGTCTACATAGATAAAATTCAACTCTACATGAATATCAACAGCTTTTACACACAACCTCATTTGGCTATTTACACAGGATTGTTGCCTCCATGGGGAGCCAGGATACATCCCAGGAAAACGTTATTGCTTTGCACCCTCACTGAAGGCAGGATGGAGAATTATTACCTCTCTGAAGTACTGGGTGATGCTTTACTGAATGAGACGAGGCTCTTCAAATAAAGAGCAACCTCATCTTATAACGCACAACACTGAAATTAATAAGTAAGTGCCCAAAGTTACCACTGCTTTCCAGAGCGCTGGTTAAAATAATGCTTTTCTGGGACCGCTTTGTTACACCGCTTCTGAAAACATTTTTTTTCCTGAGGGACATCCCCATTTGCTGCGTTAGAATGAAAACATAAAATGAACCCAAAGAATTAATAACAGGATTTATTCAGGTATTCTGAAAACTCCTTAAATATGCTTAGTGATAGGAAATTTGCAGCAGATTCCTAACCATTAGAGATCTTCCAAAGAATCCTTGATTTCTGATTTTTAACAGTTGCTGAATAATCATGATATAAATAGTGCATAGGGAAAAAAAGGATTTGTTTGCATGGTCCTTTCAATGAAAGTAGCTATTTTTAAAAGATGTTGGCAGAGGCGGCTTTCAAGAGGTAGATTTTCATAAGAATTTAACAAAAGAATTCCTGCCTATTTGTCCTGACAAGCAATAGAGCTCATCTTTTGTTTTAAGCGTTTTTTGAGTTTTTCTACTTTTGTTGTTGCTGATCACTAATTAAATGGCATTTCCTCTGTAGACTATCTGTGGTGGTGGACATGGCTGCACAGGAAAATACTGTGCTAGCAGATGGATCCTCCACCCCAGTGGCAGCATGCTCAGTTCAGAATCACAGGGACAATAAGTCTTGGTCTGTATTTCCATTTCAAATCTGACTCAGTTTGGCCAAAGATTAAAGAAATTTTTAGTTAAATTTTTCATCACCAGCCGTGGTTAATTAGATCATACAAGGCACTGAAAAGTGAAAAATATAATGAGGTGTATGGTCAAAGTACCCTTCTCCCAGACACCCTAAACACCAGAGCTTTTTGGCTTTCCAGAGGAATAGAAAAATTCATACCATTCCTGGGTAAATTCCTCAGTACAATGGCTTATTTTCACAACTTCAAATGATATAAAACCAGCAAAATAATCCAGAGGATTCTTTTTCTAGATCAATGAGCAAAGTGTCCTTTTACATTAAAATACTCTAGACTGCTTTGCAATGGTGTCTATATCTGGAGAGCAATTCTCATGTTCCATCTTTTAGACATGTAAGCAGCAATAGAACATAAAAAACTGCCCCAAATGCCTCACTATGATAGATGTTTGGGTTATTGCCATATTTTTTTTCTCTTGAATACTGCTTCAAAACATTTTTTTCTTCTAAAACTTACTTCCAAATGCTCTTTCCCCATCTGAAACAGGAAATAAGATTTGCAGAACTGAAAATAAAAATTACTGCTTCTGTGCTTGTATAAATACCAGTCTAATCAGAATACAGTATATTATTGGATTTTTAATTTTCTTTTGAAAAGACCAAGCTATGTTAAGCAGCCTTTAGCAAGCTGTCACAGATGAGACCAATAAGCACATCCTGACTTAACACACATCAGGGGTTGCCAAGGATACACTGTCAGGGGACTAGGGTCAGGAGTCAAACTGACCAATATTGAGTAAATTACATTGGTTCGAATGATTCCCCCTGAGCTAGTAATGATATAGCATGCACATAGTTTTGCTCTGCAGACTGATAAATACCGCATTTGAAGGCTAAACAAGGAACAAAGCATGGAAAAATGATTCTCTATAGACTGTCATAAACATTCATTCACATCACTCTGAGATTAAAAAATACAATCATTGAAATTATCAGCATTCCTTTCCTGAAAAATGCAACAAAAGGATCAAAGCTTTTCACTGCAAAAAGCAAAACAAGCAATAAGCTAAAATAAGTGGAAAGAGCAACACAGGCAATAGGGAGCAAGTCACTCTTCATATTTTGCACCTTGTACAGTCCTTTATTTATATGAAAAGCATTCCAAAATAATTTTTAATTAGAACTGTTAATGACATCTTGTAATAGCACAATGAACTTCCTTACTCCCCACATACTTAATAACAATATTTTTTTCTAGTGACTCATCTGAAAGAAATAGGAAAATCTTAAAGGTGCTGTCTAATACCTGAATTCTACTAAAACTACTTATGATAAATTCACTGTGAAGAAAATGAACTAAACTGAAGTAACTTTGGTAACTGAAAGTGCGAATATAAGAAAGAATTTGTTTCTGAACAGCCAACATATCACACAAGAGCCTTTCCTAAATTCTCTGAGTCCCAGTGAGAAACTACATTTGTAAGATAGGCAAAGCTTAAATTTACATTTATAACATAAGTTTGCAAATACGACACAGTCCAGAATTCTGAATCTTATTTTCTCATTTCCTATATTGCCTTGTTTCTTTTATAAGTTCTTCTAAGTATGTCAAGTAAGTACTGGGGAGAAGTTTTTGCTTTCTTTCTTCTCATTTGTTTAGTACACATTTTTCTCTCATGATCATAATTTCCCTCCTTTCTACATGTGTTTGATTTTTTTATGTTATTATCTTTTTGCTTTTATAGTATTTACTTTTTGCAATGCCACATTTACTATATTTTCTCCTTTAAGCTATTTCTTTCCTTCTCCATAATGCATTTTTCTTTCCCTGATCCTTGCTACAAGGGAACACAGACAGCAAATCTTTTTCCCACCTTCCACATCCATGTTTCCAAACTAACAAATTTAGTGTCTTTCAAAACAAGGTACTTTATGTTCTGTCAACAATGCTTTAAAAATTTCTCAGATCTCCTGTATGATGGTTTTTGTCACCAGTGGTTATATAATATTTGCATATACATGCACATATCATTGTTTGTTACCAAACACTCGGTCGCATGTTGAGAACAGATTTCTCCATTAACCTCCTGTCAGAAAATAACATAACCTCTTTTTCTCACAAATGCAAGCTGTTTCAGATCCTGTCTCTCCTTTTCTGTCACTGTTTGGGTGCTGTGCTTTGAAGATAAACTTCATTGAAGAAATAGACAAAAGCAGCTGCTTCTCTCAAGATTTACTCTGTGCTCATTGTTATATAACAATAGTCACCTCTGAGCAATGCTCACTGAACAGCCACACAGCTACCCATCCCTCTCTGGTTTGATTTGTGCCTCTTTTAAATGTAGAAGGGAAGCAGTTTCCTCATGGATGGGGTGAGAGCTAGTCCATCCATTTTCCTCATGCAGGTGGTTTTTTAGCCTCAGTGGAACCTATCAACCACTCTATCCCAAAACCCTCTGGGAAAGAAGGAAAAAGTAGCAATGGACGATTGTTTGCTGCGGAGGAAAACCTACAGTTACACCAGATTAGACAAGACAGATCCTGCAAAAGAGCCTGCAGAGATAGGCACTTAGAAATTGCCCAGGAGCTCCTATCAGACATACATTTGGAAGTGTTCAAGACCAGGTTGGAAGGGCCCCTGAGAAATCTAGTCTAGGAGAAGCTACTCCACTCTTTTTTTGGAGCTGCCACCAGCAGAGTAGAGAAGGTATTTTGTGCAGTAGCATAGTGAGGTGCCTCCTCTCTGCTGAGCAGAGGCTGCTCTCTCCTAAATCTGAGAAGGGATCCAATTTGTGTGGCAGAAGAAAGCAATGGGTACTGCTTTTTGCCTGATACTAAAGTCCAGAACTTGAGTTGTCTGTCTGTGGGCAGATTTCCAGAGTGCATTTAAGCATAATTCTTAATTAAATATTTTCTTTCAAAAACAGACAAACCCAACTTAGTCTGTTTTCTAAGAAAATTCTATTCTCCTTGAATTTATGTTTTAAAGCCTGTCCCAAGATGAAAGCATAAAAGAAGATAATCTTTACACCTTCAATGATGGGAACTTTGATGGTGTGATGGAGCAAACTAGTTGGTATCTTCTGAAATACTTGCGCACTACTTTCTGTAGGCAGTGAGAATATGGAGAAATAAATACTACACCAAATCACAATTGTTTCAGGAGTGCCACCATATGCAAAATTATCTTTGCTTCCTCTTCTGCTGGACCGGTTGTGAAAGTGAGAAGGTACATTGCCTAGAGAAGGGTACCTTATATTGCTTTGGGAGCTGCGCCCTGACTGATTATTTTAAGTACACTCGTCTTAGTCCCATAAGCTCCACGGTAATTACTGATTACGGTAATTTCACACTGATAAGCCGCACCTATTTCACTGAAAAATTGGGCCGATCCAGGAAGTGCAGCTAATCACCAGGTGCGGCTTATTTATGGACAAATT
>VRYO01001463.1:93007234-93031514 GCA_009812075.1 Sialia sialis | reverse complement strand
ACCCAGAAGTGCGGCTTATAACCAGGTGTGACTTATGAGTGTGAAATTACTGTATATTGTAATTTTAGTGTTGATATCAATAGAGATGGTGACTTGTGAGTGCAGTACTAAACAGATTCCACAGCAAATAATGACTGGGATTATTAATAAATCAGAGCTCCATTTATACAAAGAGGGCTAATTCCTTATAAAGCTCACTACTTAAACTATAATTAGTTTATTCATGCTTTGGCAGCAGAATATATTTTCTAAGAATCATGTTAAGGTCTTTGCTCAAGATTTTAAGTTGTTTCAAACAAACCCCTTTGCACTTCCAAACTTGCACCACTGTTCTTTAGGAATGCGCAGCTCATTTTCCTGGATAATGATGCAAAGGTTTCATTTCTCAAAATAGACAGGAGCAAAAGAAAGAAGACTGAAGGGAGCATTGCAGAGCTACTCTATTCACATCTCTTCAATTTGTTGAGAGCTTTGTTTTGCTAGAGGCACTATCTAGATGTTAATTCAGCTAATTTGAAGGACCAAAGTGAGCAAAAAGTTGCTGCTGACAGAAAAACACTATAAAAATTATCTGGTACATTCACAAACTCTCTATGAATATACTCATTTCTTATCACCTCTCTCTTTAAAAAAAAGTAAGTTGCCTAGCACTGTCTGCTCATTTACTACAGAAATATCTGCACCCCCAATCAGTTTGATTTATTCAATGCCCATGCAGCTCTATCCTTGATCAGCAAGAATAACTAGAATAACTAACCACTCCCTGCTTTACAAAGTGAGTACAAAGCAAACATAAATCAAAATGGAAACCATTAATGAGCTTGCCTAAATCTATAGAGACTGCATGAAGATCAAAATAGAAGCATGTTGTCTTCTCAGCTTATTCTTTTCCTGGAATATCTAAATCCATCTTCCATGTATCCACCTTCTCCAATTAAAAAAAAAAAAAATTAAAAAGGAACTATTTATCCAAATACCATATTTTTTAACTATTCTTCCTGTTCAAATTTTATAAAAAGTGTGAAAGATAGTACTTCACAAAATTGATCCTCACAACATAAAAAGTCAATGTTAGTTAATAAAGAACAGTATTTTCAAACTATGGAATCAGCTTACGTAGCATTGTTGGTTGTTTAAAAGCCCAATTTAAAAAAAAATCATTCACTGTAAAGGAGAATTATTTGTTTAACAGCTTCCTACTGTATTACCAAAACCAGTGGAATCTTCTGAAATCTCCCAATTTAAGGGCTCATTAACTTATGTAATAACCTGCATGGTGAAGCCACAATGCTGTAGTTAAAGGTCAACAGGCATTTAGCACAAGTGTTCAAAAAACTTCCGTAAGAAGCAGAAATCCCCACTACGTACTTGGGTTTTGCACTCAATGTAGATATGCAAACTAATTTTTATATAAGAAATTACTATCTGAAATTACTTACATTTGAATTTCAGAAAATATTCTCTTGAATTTTACAAGTAAACTGATGAGTTTAAGTTAAAATGCCTTAAAAATTAATCTTTCCAATATATAGAGCAGTCATTTTTTCTTCAGAGGGATAGAATCATTAAACAGTACAGACTTATAATGCATACCAAGGAGTTCCAAATTGATGATAATTTTACCCATTAATTTTGTAAGAAAATTTCATCTTTTGAGACACTAGCTGGGTGAAATAAAAATGGGCATGGGGAACTTGGCAGGGAGAAGAAATTCTATAGAGAAAAGAAATAGCAAAAGAGAGCAGGAATAAGATGCTGTGGATATGGGAAAAGCAGGCTGAGTGAAGACAAATGTTTCTCATTTGTCTCTCTGTTTTTTATCATTGCTCTGGCAATAAAACAGAAGTAAAAACAATTTAACTGGCTGATATGCTTTGTTTATTAGGATAATCCAGAGAGAACCAGGACAGACAGAACCTCAGCGGCTACTGAGGCAACTATGTCAACCATTTTGTATGTTCAAAATAACATTATTGTAGATAAATTAACTTAATGAAGAAAGAGGATTAATATTTCCTCTTAAATGTCACTTGTGAAACGACTTCAAGAATGCCATACCCAAAATGGTTTCCCCGGTTTATGAAATTGAGTGGTGCATAATAATTGCAATGTGAATTTACTCTGACTAGCACTATTCAACCTAGATCTCTAGAGCAAATACTTTTACCCTGTAATAAAGACTGAATAATCAAAAACCTTCAGAAATTGCCTAAGAAAAGATGAAGAAAAAAAAATATTTAGCAAGTAAACAATTTCTAATTTATTGTCAGATATACTGAATAGGTGCCTTTAAAATTTAAAACAGAGGAGATCGCAAAGTTGTGTGAGATCTTAAATAAATAAAATTGAGTTCTTTATTATTTATGAGGAGAGGAATAATTTGAAAAACAAAAGTCAACCTATTTTTAAAAAATTCTTCTGAAAACAATTGATAAGTCTATCAATTCTAATCAATTGTTTATACTTAAATTTAATCACATTAGTACTTCTGGAAAATAACATAATCGCTAAATCTCATAATATTTAGAATGTAACACATTCGATGTTGTCATGCAATATTGTGATTTTTATATATATGCTATATATATTTTATATCCATATTTTTATATCCTAAATACTCATTTCTGCATTCTGTTACAAGCATATTACATGGGACTGTTGGAATGCAATGAGGGATGGCTACACATTAGGAAGATTTTGGGCAATTTTCTGTTAATATTTTCCTTTGGCAGGGCACTTTTGAAGTTAATCTCTTGATTGCCTTTAGTATTATGCTTTGGTTTGCATAGTAAAGTAGTTAAGATGTGTGACTAGCTTCTCCTCTGATTAAACTCAAGTAAACTATATTTGGTGTTCTCCAACTGCTGTTGTGAATTCAGTCCACTTGATAGTCCAAAATTATATCATCAAAATAGGAAAGAATTTTGGGTCTTTATTGACAGTTGCTTCTTCCTACACACAGATTCATTTCTCTTTGCACTGATTACTGTTGAGATGTCTTTAAAGATTTGAAAACTACTGCAAGTTTCCTCCCCCAATGCTGCTTTGGAATGTGTGTATAGACCAAACTGCCCCTCTCCAAATGCACCACACTTGAGCCCTCATATGATTTCTTGAGCTATATTAGCTGTTTGTCTGTTGCTACACAGATTTTTAAGTTCTTACGATTTTTCTTATCTGAATGATGAACTTAAAATTTAAATTAAAGAAGATGTGTAACTATTTACTTTTCTATAAAGAAGAATCATTCAAAGAACAGTAATACAATAAAAGGGTCTGAACATGGACTCTATCCTGTTGCAGACAGTAAATAGCCTTCAGAGAACAAATGAGGTGCCTTTGTGAAGGAAGAATTAGAAAAAAAAGCTACCAGTTTTTACAGGAAATGTTAACTTCCCTACCATGGGTTATCTGTAACCTCACCTTAATTGCTCTGCTAATGAAATGTATTACTTTGTCTGGCTCAAGGCAGGCTAGCATCTCTCTTGTGATGATGAGACTGAAATTTCATGTGCCAAAAGCAAGACCAGGAAACATTTCCAATATCGATAGTCACAGAGTTGCATGCGCCAAAAAAAACCCACACACCACTTGGTCACACATATTTATAGTAATTCTGCAAAACAACTTACAGCAAATCAGATCTGATTCTAAACTGCATTACTATGGCTTGGATTTAATGTGTTATTCCAGGAAAGCACTTAAGCAGATTCTCATGGCTGACTTACATTAATGAGACTTAATTACATGCATAATATACGTCCTGTAATGTTTTCTCAAAAGAGGCTCCATATCACAATGATGGCATTTTAGTCCCCTGCTTTTCCCATAAAATTCAAAACTCACAGTGTTTGATAGGTATAATTTTCTTGCAGTGTTCTTCAATTTTTTCAAGTTTTTAAAGCAGTTATTCTTGATTATATCTTTTATTAGTCCTGAGTATTTTGATATGTTATGACTGACGCACATAGGCTTGTTGTTTATGTTCTCTTAGACCTTTAAATGCTCTTATTTCAGCATTTCAGCAGAAGCAAGATTATAAAGTTTTAAAAATAAACCAGATAACATTTAATTCACTATATATAAATAGTATTCCATTCTGAATTAAAACAAAAGCTGTGAAAGCCTGACAAAACAAACTAATCCACCTTGCTTTAGGTTTTCATTATTAGCTACACATTCTCATCAGAGTAATTTGCAAGACTATGAAAATCTGCATAATACACTTAAAAATATCTACAGTCTATGAGAGTCCATTCAATCTGAGAGTTGATATGCATTTTTTTCCCAGTTGAATGACTCTTCATGTTATTTCAGAAGGGATTTTTTTTTTATGATCTTAAAAAAACCCAAATCCAAACCAAATATTATGGCATAAAAAAAGAATTAAAACATATCATATGGTAGAAGTATCTTTTTTCAGTTGCAATATATGTGTTTATGGACTGCCTTTGTTTACGTAATGACTTTGTGTTGTGGGATTTTTCAGGTATCCTTTGCTTTTTATATACAGACACAAAGCTTCTTGCTAAACTAGAAGGAAGCTTTGTAATCTTGCATATAATGTCTGTGCTTTTTTCACCTTACAGTTGGGCGAGCTATTAATTTCTTGAGTAAAAGGGATATTACAGATGCTTGGCAGAGAGACATCTCAGCAGAAGGCAGAAAGCGAATACTTGCCTAAAAAAGTGTCAAAATGTGGATGTGCCTCCAATAATTTAAAAAATAGAAGGTGATAAGTTGAAAATGTCAGGTAATTGGCAGACAGATAGAAAGTTAAACTGTGTCCTCAGTGAAGAAAATTAACCAGCAGCTGCCAGCAGAGGCCCCAAGGTCATCTGAATGTCAGAACCAAGTAAGGGCCAATCATTCAGAAGGGGTTCGCTGCTGATATTTGCCCTCCCTGGTCATTTTCAGATCTCCCAGGAACTGCCCTGAACTACTGCCAACATGTGTTCATTTCTAAAAATTACATAGATTGTGATTTATTACCCATCACGCTACAAAAATCCATTGTGAATTAAATCAGCCCTTTGTTTAAATTGCTCCTCTGCAATACGTATCATATCATCATAAATGACATTGAAGTTATAATCTACAGTAGTCTGCTTCAGCCACTGATAAGGCTCCACCAAGGGACGATCAATACTTACTATTCATTTTAGAAATTATCTTCACATTGATCCCTGAACAAGCGCCAGCAACACAGAGGCACAGTGGCTTTAATACAATAATTATATAAAGGTTTACAGGCTCATCCTCCCAGCCAATAAAAGCTGTCAGCTGGCAGGGACAGTTACAATCCCATAATCCATCAAAATGCTGTTCTCTGACCTATGGGCTTCTGGGCTTTCGGCAAACCTCGATAAACATGCTTATAGAGGAGAGAATAGCAACAAACACGAGCAAGCAAAAGCTCCAGATTCATATTACCGATTACAAAAACATATCTCTTATAGCACATCACCCTTTTCATCAGAGCAGCAAAGAGGTTGCATTTTTATTGTAATTCACCCAAGAGTGAGTGACCAGATGTGTGAGTATATTCTCGCACAAATTCATCCTCCTCTTTTCAGCAGGTGACTTGGATCATGTTGTAGACTCTAATGAAGTAAGCTCATGGAACTAGTCTGAGATATGGCTAATTTAGAGAGGAATAGCTTCGCGCTCTACACACAGGAAAACAAGACTGCTAGAAGTCTGAAAGTAAAATATTGAGAGCCTAAGTATAAAAGGAAGCTACCTTCCAGGGGCAAATGAAAATCCGGATTAAGTGGATTGTGAATGACACTGTAGCATTCAGCTAAGATGCCGAGCTATTTTTTTTTTGCATGTGTGAATTTGTGTTTTCACACTAAACAAATCAGTTTATTTATTTGTTGAGATAAAAAATTCAAGTTTTGCATACAAATTGAAGATGTATAAAAGAAGGGAGCATTTATTTAATAAGCAAAGAGTTTAGTGAAACTGTAAAGATTTATTCTAGCTACATTCTTTCCAATTCCAGAATTTAAAAAGAAAAAAAAAATAAAAATAACATACTTTTGAGGTAGAAAGTTTGAGAAAAAAGAAGGCAGAGAAGAAAATTGAAGATATGCAATAAAAACATAAATGAAACAGAGAGAGAGTGCAAATAGCATGAACTGGCACAGTGCTGGAATACTTAATAATGTACAACAACAACACTACTTCTTGCATTATTGTCTGCCACATCATTTATACCCCTCCTCTTTTACTGATCCCATTGTCAACTTCACAGTATTATCATGTACACAAGAAGCACAGAACCTGACTGGGATAAGCAGGCACAATTTATGTCTCGACTTCATCCATTAAACACCTTATTTGACTTACTAGAATATTGATGAACAGCTCTTTCTTTATTTTTTTACCGTCCAAGATTATGTTTATAAAAAAGAAATAATTTGAAACCCAAGCAAAATACCCCCTACAAACTAAAAAAAAACACCCAAATGCATTCCCATGTTATATCTCTAATATTTGATCAGGGGAAAAGAAAAACTGAATTTCCAAGTTTCATTACATTATGTGGAGTGCCTTTAGGAAAGAGGTACAACTCTTTGGAGAACATTCCCTGGTAACTTCTGTGGCTTAGGATTTTTTTGTTTGTTTCCATCCAATACAGTAGACATTCCACTGTGATATGATTTGACTTAACTCTAATGTTTAAGTGTGATATTTGCCAAGTGAAAACCTTGCCTGACTTGACTTTCAAAACTCTAGAGTAGACCTTAAATGCTTCTAATGTCAATGAAATAGGAGCATAAATCTGATGAAAGTTGAAGATAAGTAAAACCTAAAAAGGAACACAGTAGAATTATAAAATCCTTAATTTGGACAACATTATTCACAATAATTATTTGATAAAGAAGAAAATCTTTCTTAGAACAGGTATCTCTTTTATTTTATATTTTGGGAGGGTTCTTTTTAACCAGTGTTAAAAGGATTTCTTTTTTCCCTACCTTTTGAAATGATTGTTCCTTAGTGTGAAATACAATTTAAGTCACCATTTTCTTCTAATTGTTTCAAAGACAAATATATGTATGTGTTCAAATTGTACAAAAGGTCTTTCTCCACTGATAGCAGTAAAAGACGGAACAGCTGCCACCCATCAACATGCAGCAGTAACCAAAGTAATGCTGTGCAATAAAAGCAGATCTCTTCACAGTAAAAAATTGTGCAGTGGCCTTTGTGAGGTCGAGTGTGTTGCCCTGATTCTCTAACAACTTTCATTTACTCAGACTTTGATGGTCTGTTGATAGCTACTTATTTTCCCCTCTGTTCTTTTAGACATGCAAAAGAAAATAGTATTTTCCTATCTCATCTTGGAGAGTGCATCAGTTTGATCTTAAAAGCACAGAGAATCTTGTATCTTTAGAAGAAAAGGAGTTCCCATATGGAATAACGACTCTAAAATACCAAGATAATTGTACCCAAATGACTACAGCAATATTCGTAGCCTTAACTGTCAAATAACGCTTGGGTCTTAAAGTTAATATGGGTTAAATCTTGTACAGGATTGCCTGTGCTTGCCAAATTACTCCTCCAAAGAAATGTCTGTGATCTCACATTAGTCATACACCTCGGATGACACCTGGATCACCCTATTTCATGCAATGAGTTTGCACAGGTAAGACTGATTAGCAATCTAATTGAGAATTAATAAACACTCCAGTTAATGACAGTTATAGAATTCCCATTGCCCCTTATTGATTGCATGGGCTTTGCAGATGGGCCGTAAACCGTAAAATAAACCCTCTACAACGACAGGAAAACATCCCCTCCTGAAGCCTCACACATTTTAAAAAAACAGCATTCAACATAAGAAGAAAATGCACGAAACTACTACTGCACTAATATAAATTAATTCTAAGTCATACACAGCTTTTGTCCCAGGACTGGATTTCCTCTCCCTATCAACAACCTCTTCCCATTTCTCTGGCAGCTCAACATGCATGCAGGAGTTAAAGACCTACATTAAGCAATCCCTACCAATGCAGGATTCTTTCCCACAGTGCATGTAGGCAATAACACGCTTAAAGAAGGACAAATTATAAAATCAACCCACCACAATTTGGGATTTGTCATCAGTTACGTGAAAAGACTGGAGTAATTTGCCAACATAAAGACGGTCTCATACAGTGTACTGTCGACAGCTAGTATTGTAATGATAATGAAGCAATCTCTGTAGAACTGACACAGATGCATAAAATGGTTTTTGAATCTGATATTAGCAACAGACACTCAAAACAAAATTGAAGTATTCTTATACATTTAAAGGATTAATATAAATAGGTCTTTATGAATACAAATGCTTGAAACATCAACTACAGCAGCAACATTCAAAATGAGAGTAAAACTTTGCTTTTGGATAAAACTTGTTCACATGGAAGGATTTTGTATGAAATTTGAGAATCTCAAAGCATCTTGACACCTTGAGGCTATAGCATGATGCCACTACGCTGAAATTTTAAACTATTATATCTCAATATGGTGTAAAACAATGCAAAGTTTAATGTGAAAGAAAGAGACATTTAAAGAAGGGTCAGCTAAAAAGAATAAGTCAGATTAAATATACTGGAGCAAACACATCTGTAGTTTAACCCCATCAGCATCCTTAGACTATTTGTTTTGTAACAAATGGCAGATAAATGCGTATCTTAACAG
Source organism: Sialia sialis (assembly GCA_009812075.1). Classification (NCBI taxonomy): domain Eukaryota; kingdom Metazoa; phylum Chordata; class Aves; order Passeriformes; family Turdidae; genus Sialia; species Sialia sialis. Next base: position 93,022,826 of record VRYO01001463.1, on the reverse strand, counting down.
ATTTTCCAAGTAATATTGATCTATAAGAACAAACACAACAGTAATAAAAAAATCAGATTTATCATTGGATTAATAAATAGTATAACGGCTCATACTTTGTGGTATCATTTCTAAAAAGATGCATATACAGAAGTTACTCTCTAGTACATTCTTAATGGAGATAAAGGATAAATTTATTGATAAATCAAAAAATCATAGCACATGCTTTCAAGTTACAGATCCTAAGTAGCCCACCATCACATTGCCATACAGAATTGTGAATCCCTTCTGTTGCCATATCATTTCCTAAAATGAATAATTGCATTTTATAGTTAGAGAAAAAAAGAAAAATCAGAAAATTATTTCACCATTAACAGAGCCAGCATAGTAGATAGATGAGGGTGCTGGAAGTTCAAAGGAAAACAGAATAGTCTAGAGGCAATTTTTTAGTTTAAAGAAGAGGGAACTGTCAAAGCCCTGACATTAAAGCAACAAGAGAGAAAAGTAAAGATGTTCACAGGAGAAAGAATTATTCTGTCAGAGATAGCAGAATGATCAAGAAAAATAAATTAGGTCTTCCATAATGCAGATAAACAGGTGTGGCTCTTGTAAAGGGAATATTCTGCCTTCTGTTAAGTGAAAGCCATGTTTTAATGGTTTCCAACAAGATTTTACGAAAAAGTTAGTAGAGTTAGTAGCAGAGTGTAATTTGTGTATGGAAGGCCAAGAAAAATTTCCATCATTAGAAGCAGATAATTCAGAAAGGGGCAAGAAACAGGTGAGGTTATGAATATGATTTTATAAATTGAACAAATACTAACCTTGCATTTTGCATTTAATTAGCAATCAAGAAAGAGAAGAATGCTGCACTGAGAAAAGAAGTTTGGTGAACAGTTGAAAGATAAGACCAGACCACCAAGAAATTAAAATATAAGAATAACTTATGATAAGGAAATATAAATTCACACTTGTACCATTGATTTCATGAAGAAGGGAGAAAGAGATGGTAGAAAAATGAAACAAGTGTTAAGATGTGGTGTTCAATAAAACCCAACAGTTATGAATTAGGAATAAACAATATATAGACTTAAGAAAAGGGGGGAAAGCAAAAATGGAATTTTAGAGTGATCCAAAGAATTTAAAAATAAAATAGGTTGCAGAAACCTGTACTGAAATTACAGTACTGTACATGTATTTCCAATATTCCCTTTGAGGAGTCACAGCTGGATCTCAGTGACAAGACATTGCAGAGCTGGCCAGGCAAAGAGGGTTTTCCATCTTTCTCAGTCTGAGGGCTGCTGTGCTGGGAAAAAAAGCTAACCAATGTAGAAGGACCTGGGGTCCTGGTGAACAACAAGCTGTCCATGAGCCAGCAGTGCCCTGGTGGCCAAGAAGGCCAATGGAATCCTGGGGTGCATTAGGAAGCGCACTGCCAGCAGGTCAAGGAGGTGATCCTGACCCTCTGCTCAGCCCTGGTGAGGCACACCTGGAGTGCTGTTCCAGTTCTGGGCTCCTCAGGACGAGACATGGAGCTCCTGGGAAATTGGAGCATCTCTTACAAGGACAGGCTGAATTGTTCAGCCTTGGGAAGAGAGGATTGAGAGAGGAGTTCATCAATGTCTATAAACATGTGAAGGGAGGTTGTCAAGGAGATGGATCCAGGCCTCTCTTGGTAGTGCCAAGAAATTTGACAAGACACAATGGGCAGAAACTGGTGCACAGGAAGTTCCACCAGAGCATGAACAAGAACTCCTTTACTGTGACCATGCACTGGAACAGATTGCCCAGAGAAGTTATGGAGTCGCCCCCACTGGAGATATTCCAGACCTGTATGGACGCAATTCTGTCTATTGTGCTCTGGGAAGGTCCTGCCAGAGCAGAAAGGCTGGACCACATCCACATTGCTGTGGTCCCTTCCAGTCTGACCCATTCTGTGATTCCTTAAAACCATCCAGGATCCTCTAGGAGTGACTACAAAATGGTGCAAGAGAGAGTAAGGAGAAAACTGACCTTCCCATATTAACAAGACCAGAAGGGAGATATGTGGTCAGCAAGACTGCTATAAAAACAAATTCCATGTTTCATTCAGAGACAACCCAAGGAGGATCAATCAATAAAATATTTTGGTTTAGGAAGAAAATAGTAGAAATGCAGATGGAGGAGGTAGATGGTTTTTCTCCTGTTTGAGGGTGTCAAGGCGTGTTTTTATATATTTATCATCAATTCAATTACTAAATCCTGTACTCTGTGCATGTATAATAAGAGGAAAAAATATACATCAAAAGTCCTAACTATGCAAGATTTTTTGGTATACATGTTAAGGAAAATACAGTCTTTTCTCCCAAATGGAACTATTGTATATATTTTTAGATCTTTAAGAGTATTATTCACCCAGTACTTATGAAATATATGTATACATACACAGAAAAATTTGGGGAAAAATTTACTTATCTTTGAATATTAGTTAGTTCCTGGAAATGAGTGTTTCAGATCTGATAGTAACTGGTGAGTGATCTCCCTGTTTTTATCTTGACCCAAGAGATTTCCCATTTTGTTTTCTCCTTGCATCTTGGTGAGGAGAGAAAGAGGAAGAGCAGCTGGGTGGGAGACTGGCAGGTAACCAAGTCAAGACCATAGGGAGACAATGATTAAGCTGCTGACATCACATTCTGCATATAACTCAGAAAATTCTGTTGGTTTATGTTGGTAAAGAAAATATTCAGTTATTCAACATTAAGCAAGTCTCACAAAATCATAATAGCTGCTTCCCTATATATTTTTGCTGTGAAAAATCAGGCAGACAGAAGTGATTGTCAGAGCCACTAGGCTTCTTTGGCTTCTTCTTGTATAAAGAAGCTGAATTCTATTCAAATAAAATCAATCTCAAGAGTAGTGCAAGTTCCTTCATCTACTGTGATCAAAATCTGGCAAAGGTTACCAAGGTTTGGCTGAGCCAGTTAATTGCAGTACTACCAAAGAGATGTTCTACAAAAGCTGTGATTTCAGTAGAAAAGGATTGGAACCAGGCAGCTCTATTTATGAGATATAAGGGTACAGAAGGGTTTCAAGAATCAGATTGCTGAGCTTCCAAGGTGAGAAATTGAAAAGTTTTCCAGGAAAGGCTGCAGACGTGAATATGATTTAATTAAAATGAATATGTATATCTATCTTTTAATTAGGGTTTTATCTAAAATACATGTTTGTCACTGAAAGACTCTTTAGAAGAGCAACCTAAAAAGTAGTAATCACCTGAAGGCCACATCCAAAAAAACACCCCACAGCACTGAAGAATTTTATCCCAGGGACTGCTTCAGGAAGTCAAATTACCACCAATGTTGTTTCCTGTATTTGACATACAAAGTATTCCTCAGATGCCTTTTTTTGCAGCAATATATTCTTAGCTACATTTAAGAAGTTCCTTTATAATATCAATCACAATTTTTTTAATTGCCATTATTACAGTTCTGACATCTGAATCAATATACAAGTCCATATTAAGCATTTGAGAAACAAAAACACTGCTCTCTTTTGCAGCTTCAAAAGCATACTGAATGTGTTACCTACTATCAATAAAATGTTTATGTGAACTCCAAATGACTTGCTTTAAAATAAGTATCGCCTAGAGAGACACAATACCTCCCAAATCTAATAAAAATATTATACCAGATCAAATACTAAAATGCTGAGCTGATACTTTTAATACACATATAGCAGAATGATATTCAAGTAATTTCATCTGTTGCTAAAGGACACATACTGTCAACATCTAGTATCCCTATGAACAGGATGTGGAATCAGAAGAATACTTATTTATAATCACTGATTGCTATAAAAATGATATAGTTGCTAAAATAGGAATAAATGACATAAAATTCCTGAGTACTTCATAACTTAACAACTTATCTTTCCTATGGTTATCCGAACTGAAATTCATTCTCTTAAGCATCTGAAGAGCTATTATTTTTTGTAGATAACAACTAATTGAAACAAAAGTAGGATTCATTAAAGGGTTAAACTAACCAGTGCAGCAGTAACATCAATGTCTTTTGTTTCACATTATGTAAATTATGGGTAGTTGTCACAAAGGGTGGTTTACATACAGCCAATATCAGAAAGAAAACAGTTATGCCTTGTCCTTATGTAAAATGCTTAAGTTAAAAATATTTGGAATAAATGAGGTCTTCGTGGATAGGACATTTGGCTATGAAGTATTAGTGAAATTACAGTGTAAAGTGCCTGTAGAAAGCTCTTCTAGGGTCAAAAATGTTATTATTATTTTCCCCATCCATCCTTTTAAAAGCCATTTCTAGGGTATCAATACATTCATTTCTTAACATTTTTTTAATCCTGCTTTACCCTGACCTTTCTTCAGTATCTATAACAAAAGCAAGAAATTACTTGCATAATGTGATCTAATAAGCTGATTATGGAAAATCTTAAAACTGTATCCAGTTTTTTTGGTGTATTCGAAATTTTATCTATGACTAACATGTGAGAGGGAAAAAAAACCAAGTGAATATAGAGGTACACAAACTACAGAATACACTTTCTGGTATAGGACCTTTGCTCTTCGCAACCTTCAATAGTATTCTCTAAAGCACCAGTGTCATGTCAGCCATCCTTCACATTCATGTAAATACACCTACAGTGTTGATTTCTCCACTTAGACTACTTCAAAGATGCCACCAAAAAATAAACATTGATCAAACTGCTAAGAGATGAAAACATAAACTGAAAATTACTAATAAGTTAAAGACATCCTTCTTAAGTGAAATAGTAGCTCCTATTCCAAATGAAAATGCTTTTAAGGTGTGTACAGTGCAGAGTTTTTCTGCAATATAACTACAATGCAGAGAAAAAGGCATTTTTTTTACAATTAGGATATAAAGCAATATGAAGAAAAATTATTCGGACAAGATTTTAGCAGTCATAGTAACTCACATGAGGACGAACACATTAGTTGTAAGTCTTTGGATTACAGATTTCAAACAATAGAGGGCTCCTTCCCAGAACCTGCATTACCGAGTACACACAGACATCCCTCACAAATTTGTTGTCTCAGCCACGTGGAAGAGGCTCAGTGTATGCTTCTAGGTCATTATAACATTAGATAATATCACATATAAGTGTTAAATGACAGTCACATAAGGACATATATGAAATACTAAAGATACTCTGGAAACTTTCTCTTGTATTTTTATTTAATTGCTTTCGACTTGTAACAATAGGAATGTACTGGGCTGTGGAAGAACAGCACTTGCCTGAACAACAGACGATGTATCTATTATCTCACTTCCATGAAGGTCATCGACCTATGACAGTTGGAGTAGCAGAAACATTAGAAATCATGTGCAATTTAATCTTTACACAAATAAAGGAAAAGTATCACAATGCCTGAATAATGAAGAGTCGCTCAGAGAAAAAGAAAAGTCTGTCCCTGAGGATATTCTTCATTTTCTTTCCTGAACTGTTCCAATGCGTTCACACTATGAGATTCACTCACTGTGCTGACACACGTATTAATAGTATTTTGGCTGGAAGAGTGTAGATGTTCTAAAGTGATTGCAAAGTGCATCTGTGACTCAGTTCTCCTTTCATTCACTCATTACTTCTTCATGTCAATTCTGGGAGACTATTGTTCACCGAGAAACTGTCATCAGGATTGAAATTAACTGTTTTTTCTCCCACTTCAGGCAAGAGTGTCTTTATGTTCCCTGCTTTCCAGAACATGCTATCTTATCTTTTACAAGGTTGGTGATGAAAATGTTATATCAGTTTCATTTGAAAATAAACAAACATCAGGAAAATGTGGAGGAGCATGCATAACAAAAGAGGATAACCCATGAAAGCATTTTTAAGTTATCAGTTTTTATTACTCTTCTGATAATTTCAAAATTAAGCAAACAGAAACAAAGCATTTCCAGCTGCAATTTCCAGTAGGCTAATAGCTAATGAAGGACTACAATACAAGTTTATTTTCTATATTCTTAAAATAGAACTTTTATGTCATCACAAAAGCAAAAGGTAAAAAATAATCAGGAGTAAGAAGAGGTCAGTCATTTCATCTTGTTGTTATTAACTGAAAATAAAGAGTATTAAAAAAATCTTTCCATAAAAGAAGTGCTGTTATTGACAAGCTGCAAATTACTTGAATTCTCTATTGGTGTGTCTTTAAGAAGATGAAGTAGATTATTAGATGAAGATTATGAGCGCTTTTTTTTAAAATTTATTTTATTTTAAATACAAGGCTGCACGTTTTGGAATAATGTAGAAGTGACTAATTTCTCTTCAGAATTATTATTTATTTTACACTGGACCTTTGTTCTTCTTTATGAGACTTAACTTTAGTACCATTTGAAAAAAGAATTAGAATAATATGAGCTTTATTTGGATATGTTGTCTGCAGTTTAAAAAGAGAAAAATATTTCAAATTTCTATTTGTAGTTAAAATGGTGACAGGAACTCAAAATTTGGAAATTTTTCAGGTGAATTAAATCAAAAGGTATCATGAAGGTTTTTACATTTAAATTCAACATTAAAAAACCTCAAAAGGAAACATTTCAACACAACCAAAGTAAACATAATATTTATTTACAACTGAGTCTGTATTTTTCTGTGGTATTATTATTTCAGAAAAAAGAAAAAACTGTGCAACAGAATATTTAAGAAAATTACTATTTTACAGAATATTAGCAGATAAATTATATCTCCTTCCACAGTTTATTAGACTTTTAAATTTGAGAGAGTTGCGAGTGATCTCCCACAAACACTAGCACTTTCATTGATGTTCTACTGTCTGAATGCTTGGAGATCAACCAGTTTTATTCATCTAAATTATATTAATTTCCTACTTAGCAGAGGACATGGAGAATTTATTCTGTTTTATTCTCATAACTATGGAATCAAGTTTTGATACAAATAGGAAAAAGACTGACTATTGATTTACAAAATGTCAGCAGTGTTTAGAAAGGTTCTAGCTTTTGCCTGAAGTATTCCTTGAATGTGCCTTTAAGTGCAAGTATTTTTGCACTACCTGAAATAGTGCATAAATACTTGCACTTAAAGGCACATTCAGTAATTTCATGATTACAAGCCGCACCTTTTTCATTGAAGAATCCAGCCTACCGCAGTAGTGCAGCTTATATTCAGGTGCGACTTATAATTGTGAGATTACTGTACATCCTTTTATATAGTTGTCTGTCTCAATCAACATACTAGGACAGGGAACTATTATAAATTTACAAGTTTGGCCAATTGTAATGGTACAACTGAAGCACGAAAGAGTTGCATTAAAATAAAAATATCCAAAGTTTTATTTGTTCGGTGAAGATAACAAAAATTGCTTAATTTATTTCCAGATAAAGTATCGTGGATGAAATTATGGCTGCCACTCTATTAATCCAGGAAGGGCTGAAAGACAGAGTTTAGAGAATTTATTCTCCTGCAGACATGCAACTAAGACATGCAGAGCCCATGGCTGTGGTCACATTCTGCTGAAGAAGCTGGAGGCAACAGCAGAAGTGCTTTCCTTCTCCTTTGTGCCTGCCTTTGCCAACAGGAAGTTACACCACAGAAAGAGCTTTGCTTAAATCTGCACTCTGCAGACAACCAGTGCCACAAATGAGGACACAAGGACAATGCCTTAAAAAGACCTTCACTCTACAAATTCCAATTACATCTCCAGACTTGGAATTTCTGGGGAAAAGACAAAATGTTTGTATTAGCTACACAGTCAATTTACTTTTCACACACATGTTGTTTACCCTCTAAAGAGAGAGGAGTACTATTTTTTTACATCCTGTTGTATATTTTTTAGCCGAACTTCCTAATCTCTTTACCTTTCCTTGATTACCTCAGTTTTCCCAGCAACTCTAATGCAAGGAAAACAGCTTGACCATGTAAACTAAAAGAGAAGATAAAACTTACATCAGATCAAATGTGCATAGCCCAAAACATAGAGGTTAAAAAATTCCATTTTATAAAGAAGTAATCTTCTAAGTGCATTATTTTGCTTTCCTAAAGAAAACATCCCCGGTTTTGTTTCATGCAAGAAAAAGAAAGGTATTATAAATAAGGATAGAATGCAAAGAATGTTATGACTCTGACAGCAATGGCTGTGATGTGCTTGCCATTCTTAATAGAAATATCAAGAACATAACAGTCAAGCCTGCTCTAAATCTATAACTATGCACGTTGCCTTATTGCTTTGGCTTCACGACCTTGTCTCTCCTTGACACATCACAACACTCAAATCAATGATGATAGACATCAGGGTCTTGTGGATTCTCCTGAGATCACACATTTTATGTAATAATTTTGATTATCTAATTACAACTTCATCTTATATATAAAAAATTAAGGATATTAGCTTTTCAATTTCTTAATTTTCATATTTTGGTCCCCTGCTATAAATGTTGGATATCTACCTCTTTATCAGTCATACCTGTAGAAATTTTGATGCAGGCTCTAATGAGGATATGTTAAATATAATTTTCAACAATTTTTTTCCCAAGATTGTATTTGTGTCAATTCACTCATTTATAGAAAGAGAGACAGTTAGCAATTTAGGTGTAGAAAGAGATATATTGCTGCTGTAGATTGTCAGTATGGTTATCCAAATGAAGAACACACACACACACACAAAAAAAAAAAAAAAAAAAAAAAAAAAAAAAAAAAAAAAAAAAAAAAAAAAAAAAAAAAAAAAAAAAAAAAAAAGTAAGAAAATAGCTATCATTCCAACTCAACTTTGTAATTTTCCTGGGTGTTTCAGATATTTCTATGATGTGATTTCTAATACCTATATAGATTTGTTATTTATTTAGTGTCCAATATGAAGACTCTTTTACAAAATACTAGAAAAAATCAAGTAGACTAACCAGTACGAAATGCAAATACCTAGGCTAACAGATAGGAGCAGATACAAATGAAACAGCTGAAGCTGTTCAAAGTAATCAATTTTTTGTTGGCTTTGATTCTTTGAATTCTGGAACACCATTTCATTCCTTTTATTTTCTCAGCACACAAATTTAGTGTTACATACCTGAGGCAAAGGACAATGTACCATGCAGTTAATTGTCACCTTGTCAATTATGCATGAAACAAACAAAACAATTTAATTCAATTTGCAAGTTTATAGCAATTAAGAAAAGGTGTAAGGAATCTTTCCTATCATTGAATTGTATTTTCTAATTTTTCTATTATATAAATCCATACAAGCTTTTAAATTTTAGGCTGTTTCCAGAAAAAGAAAAGAAAAATATGAAATGAGCATACAGTTAAGAGTTTGAAACACAGAATTCATATGTGATATGTGTGTAAGAACTAAGGATTACAGACTTAAGTATCTTTTCCCATTCTTTCTACATAATAAGGAAGGAAAGCTCCACAGCTGATAGTGTATTGAAGCAGGAAGCCTGGAGAGAAAATTAGGCCATACTGTCAATAGCAAAACTTCTATAGATTTGACAGAGTCCAAAAGCTTGTCTGGGAATACAATCAGGGTTTGACACAGCCTGAGCTTACATTTTCACATATCAAAGCAATAATGGTCCAGAAATGAGATAATCTTGATTCTGTAACACATTTCATGTGCTTCGGTTCACCACAATCAGAGAAAATGGCAGATGCCAAATTGAATAGCCTGGATTTAAGATCTTCCTAGTGTACAGAAAACCTATACTATGTCCCCAAAACACATGGGAAACCCACAGAAAATTTATATAACACTTGGCACAAAATGGATGATTTTACTTCCTGATCCTGCAAATTGTTCCTAACTTAATGCTTATGAATATTCCCATTTGAGTCAATTGGATTATTTACATTCATTAAATTAAGCACATACATAACTGTTTTTCAGATAAAGGTCTTAATTACTTTTAAGGTATTGAACCATTTTTCTTCAGACTTGACTCAATGAGAGCTATAGATCAAGTGTAGCTAGAAGTAACTAGCATTATCTGGGTTTACTTATACACCAAAATTGTTTCTAACTAGGATATAAAAGCAAAGTATTTCCCCATTTTATCATGATTTTAAAAAGTATTTTTAAACAGTCATTTTACACATTCGTCAAAAAATAATTGTTCAGATGAGAGATTTTTATAGAAAATAGGGTATGGATTATAGAAATGTATATTTCAGTAAAGATAGAAGTCATTGACTACTTCTTTATTCCCTCATGATGCATAACTAAATAGGACCTTATTATTTATTAAGTAGTATCTAGTTTGCATCCAAGGAAGGTGCAAGGAGGATATTGAGATACATGAAAAAGAAAAAATTACTTTTCTGTTATTGATAACCAGGGGCATGAAAACAGAAGGAATGAGAAAATTATGAATTTAAGAAAATATTAGTCTTCCTCACATACACATTAAAAATGAAAGGAATATAAACCCCCACTTTTATATGCTCTCCATACTCTCTATGCATAAGTAAATAAAAAATAAAGGCAACATTCTCCTGTTGATCTTTTAAAAGAGTTGAACATTTCTACTCTTAAAATTAAATGCAGCATGAAAACATGAAGATAAGAAGTATTAAATCATGTTTCTGAGTATTAAATCCTGTTTCTGAGATGACTTTCATTAGTTCCCTTATGCAACTTGAAGATCCAAAACACTGTTTTTCTGCACATCTCTGTCCAATTCAGGGTCTTCAAATGGGTTTAATCACTGACTCAATACCCAACAGAGACTAAGACAAAGCAGGGTCTTACTTCCTATTATATTAAAGGGGCTGGTGTTCTTCCCGAGAATTTAATTCTGTGGCTATTTTCTGTAAAGTGCCTTGAACATACCAGTTTCAGTCCTAATGGTTTTCAAAACTCCAGCAGCTTTTCCACCTACTTTCACAACCTATTTCTACAACACACAAGACACAGATTGATTAATAAATGCCAAGCACTAAGTTTGAGGAAAAGAGAATTAAACAAGTAATGTGTTACTTTTCAAAGACTATAGCTATTTTAATAATTCCTAAAATGAAAATCCCTGTACTTCTACATTTTTCTCACTTGTGCTAAGAGTTCTCATCAGGTTCCTGACCCCTAGTGTGGTGAGTAGGGGTTCTGATCATGTGCAACTCTGCCATCAGTGCAGTGAGGGGCATAAAGTTCAGCTATGAACTTACCCTACCCCCATGAGATGTGTCTTTAAAATCCTGTACACCTCTATCAGACAATTGACTCATCATTCATTTTGATGCATAAATTAAAATAAAGCCCCGAAATAAAATCCAACAAATTAAAGAACTGTGAATGTCAGAGGAACCCCTAGAAAATTATCTCACAGAATAGGCCTCCCTAATAATGAACTAAATATATAGCATAGCATATCATTCAATCCCAACATTTTCTATGTTTTATGAGAACAAAAAAAAAGAAATCAGAAAGTGACAGAGCTTGTAATTAATTAAATCATATCCACTTATTTCTTAAGTGTTCCTTGCATATACAGGAAAAAAACAACCCTTCCCTGATGAATAAAATCCTTCCGACTTTGCTGGAACCAGGTTACTTGCCATTTGCTTTCTGTTACCCAAACCCAGATCTGGAAAAAATAAGGAGCTTTTTACCCCTCTCCCTTACTTTAGTGTATGTTTTTAAAGTCTCTTCTGAGACTTTCAGGCCTTCTCTTCAAAATCACAAGATAAACCTCGTCACAGGTTTATTTTTTACAGTGTGCTGAAATGAACAGATGGGGGAAAACGACAGCCCTTAACTTTTGGGAAAAGCTTTGAAAGAAAACGTGGAGTAAGTCTTCTCAGTGTCCATCTGCATGTCAGTTTGCTTATGGATAAAGAGAAGAACAGTAACCTAATTCTTTCCAAAGCTTTTAAGTGCTAAACTAATCACTTAAAGTTTAAATAATAAAATATAATGCAATAGCCCATGAGGTGACCTATTTTGGCTCCAGGCATGCATAGATATTAGGGATTTTGTTAGAGTTAGCTGAGATATAATGACAATAATTTATAGCAAAGAAAGATTTAACCCAACGTGCCTTTCATGACCTTAGCAAGACTTGTGGGTCTTATGCAAAGGAGAACATTAATCATAAAATATGAGAAACTAATACTTTAATTCCCTTTCCACCAATCCTATGGACACATGTCCTTCAGCTTATTAAATATATTTCAATCTGCTTCAGTCACATGCATACCCATTTTGTAAGTTGAGGTGGAACATGATCTTACCCTTGAAACTTTAGGTCTATTTACACTTGCAAAAGTGATGCTGGATCAAGTTGATTTGGTCACGTTAAGCATAATAAAGAAGCTGGTATAAATAGCACAAGGATACTCATTTACCTGGCTCTACCTTGTGCTTTGAAGAGATATGTTACAGTCTTAATTACAATGGCTCATTTTCCTCAGGGCACTCTGCTTTTGACAAGAGTCTGAGAGGATGGAATTTTTCTGCAACTTGAAATGCAATAAATGTACCAAACTATATCTTGACACTTAATAGAACTGAAATGGCTATCCTGCTACCCTTCACCAGGGGATGTGTTGTGTGTAGGGAAACAGCTGACTGGACAGCAGATATTCCCAACAGCGCACATGGGTGAACCTGTTCTTGTATTACCTCACCAAAAATGCAAAGTGGGAACATTCCCAAGCACGTCATATAATCTGAATAAGGTCTTCAGTGCAATGACACACAAAAAGTCCTTGCCCAAAATGAAAAGGTACACAGTTGGTAAATTTAAAAGGTCAGGGCATTTAACTATTGTTGTGAGCTCTCAGGAGAGCATATACCTTAAAATCCTTCCAAAAGTGCCAGTAGCAACCATATGGAATACCCCAAAGGGAATTCTAAGTTTGAATTGCCTACGCATTAAATCACAGTGGGCAAGAATTTTTGTCCTTAGTTCTCTCACTGAAGAAAGCTAAATTATAGAATTTTTCCTGGCTTCAGAAGATTATGGGAAGTTCAGTGAGAATTCTGTACAGATGGAGATATTATTGAAAGGAACAAGCAGAGCAGAAAATTTCAACATTTACATTTCTCCCACAAACATGAAAGGGTGGTCTCAATTTAATACTCTGAATTTCTCTGGAAGCAGGATCAGGTTTGGTATTGGTGTCTGCACTGTCCAAAAGTGTGTGCTCACAGAGTAATAGGTGTACAGTACAGCAAACTGCACAATCCTTTTCCTTAAAAAAATCCATTTTCCTGGAAAAATCCTGGGGATACTTTGGACTGGGAGCACAGTAGAACAGTCCATGACATGCTACTATTGCCCACACTCATGTTGTGGTAAGATTTCTTAATTATTCTTGCTGTATTTTAAGAGCAGATTTCACTCCAAAATTTTCATAGTTCTTATTTTTTTAAATAGCAACGTATATAACTAATGAAAAATATTTGAGAAGTGAAAAAAACAAACTCAAACCAGACAAAAACTTAAACAAACTCTTCCCCCTCAAGCCCCCCAAACAAAAAACAGCACCCACAAAGAAAAAAAAAAAAAAACGGAAAACAAACCCTGGAAAACCAAGTACAGCATTAAGTTTCCATGCACTGGGATCATTTGCAAACGGAAGAGTAATCTCTTATCAGCTGCTCTTACATCTTCCTCAAACACATGTGAGTGTGCTATGGGACACATGGCAAATGACTAAGTCTCTTTATGATTCAAATACAGAGGTATCACAATAATAACAAAACTTTCTATCTCTGAAATAATATACTGTAAAACTGACAGAGGAGGCTTAAATATGTCTGGATTAAAAAAAAAAAGTAATATACCAGGCTTAAAAGGCTATATTCTATACTACTTAGCAGGCAGCTAAGGAGGGTTTATAAAGAATGATGGATGTAATTTTCTTTTGTGGAAAAAAATAGTTATAAGCAAAAGAACTGAATTTAATCTAATATCACTAAAGCCTGCTATAATCTTATGGAGCATTTGGACAGTAACTAGGGCCAAGGAGATGATCCTGAATTAGCATGGTATACAAATCAGCTTTTTGATTTTTATCAGATTATCTGCATTACTGGCTAATGCTGATGCATTCTGCAACATGCAGTAAACACTTCTAACCATCATATTTCCAAAGTGTAAAATATCTTCAAAACAGATCTTAATTGTTTTAGCAAGATAAAGTATGCTACTTTTACATGAATAATATTATCAGAATCCCATTAAATCTCTTCATTTATTATCTCTAATGCTACTTAAAAGAGAAGTTAATAGAGTAATTCATTCTCATACCATGACCTTGGTCACTAGTACATGATGTTTCATATTCATTATGCTGAGCTAAGTGAGGGCTCTGTTATAATATCACTTAATTTATATTCTGAATAATGCTCTGGGGACAAGTTGCTCTTGTGCATTATGGTTCTATCTAAATCACAATATTTGAAGACAAGTGGAGAGAGCAGATAACTATTAAACAACATGTTTGCTAACATAAACCACTATTCCAGACTCTAAGCATGAAACCTTAGAAATTAAAAGTTAAACATCACAGTATTTTCCATCATAATATCGAGATTGCCTTCAAAATATATTAAAAAAAATGCATGATCAGTATTTTTGTATACTCATAGATTCTTCTAAAGAGAGCTATTTATCATGCTATAGTGGTGAAACAGATTAAACTTCTCTCCCTGCAACATATTTTTCCCCCTCATAATTTTAAGGACTAACAAATAATTGATGCTTGTTTTTTCCATTTCAGGTTGTCTTTAGTTCAGAGTCTAATACAGTTATCCACTCAATGAAAAACCATTACTTGTTTCCTAATGTCCAGCTGCAAAACTATAGTTTCTTTGCCTTCTTCTTTCAAGATCAGTATAAATTGATTAATTAAAAGCTCAAGAACAAAATATTTTTCATAATTCTAGTTTGCAAAAGACCCCAGTTTGGGAGTGAATCAGCAGGTTTTGCATGAAAACTTTAATACCTGGAATCTTTAATATCATGAAATGCCCAGGCTACTAAGCGTTTACAAAGTAAACTGTTTTGAGGGAAATATCATCATAAGGCTACACATTTACTGTCACACAACCACTTCCAGCACTCAATCTGTCTCTTCAGTTAACAAAATGAAAATTCCTTCTACAAGTCTGGAAGCTGAACTTGGAATATAAAAGCTAAACTGGCATGTTATCTTTTTCATTTGTATTCCAATGTCAATAGAGAACTCGCAAACCACACTACTTATAAGCCCTATCTATTTTCTTCAATGGATCAGTATGCAAATGCAGGAATTGATCCACTCAAACTAAAGCTAAGCAAATAAATTCAATATTATTTTAAAGAAAAGAGACTCCAGCTCTACTCCCTCAGATGATTTTACATAAAATAATACTAAAAAATCTTTCTACCAGCATGGGATGTAGATTAGTTTCCCACTAAACATAGAACAAATCTGAGAAAATAAAAGTTGCAACTTTGTTAAGCTTTTCTCCAAATGAGAACTGCATTTCTAACATCTCTACCAGCCTTTCTGGAACCATAGTTGCATCTCCATCTTTTACCCACGCAAATTAAACACCGCTTTGGAGTACAAAATTAACAATGCAGAAGTTTTTAAGTTAAGACCAATAATAGGAAATTATATCTTCCCTTCTTCACCCCACTGTAAAACAAAGCAG
>VRYO01001463.1:93002617-93006088 GCA_009812075.1 Sialia sialis | reverse complement strand
GGAAGGCGACTGGGGCTGCATTTAAAGGCTTCGCCGGTCTGTGAAAACTGTTTGCAAATTGAGCACCTGACACCAAACCCCACGATTGCGCGATTCTGTTACTAACTCGTTACTTTGTCGCACATGGATCCTTGTTTAAAAAAAAAAAATGCAGCTTATTACCCGGTGCGGCTTATTTATGGACAAATTCTATGGTCTTCCTGGGTACCGGGAAGTGCGGCTTATAACCAGGTGTAGCTTATGAGTGTGAAATTACTGTAATTTGTGATGGTTTAAGATTTTTCTGGCTCAGGTGTCCTACCAGCTCTTGTACACAACCCCACAGATGATGGTCCTCAGCATCAGCACCGCAATATGTCAAATCCTTTCATCTACATTTCCACAGGCACCTCAAGGCTCTTTAATCTACCAGTGAAGGTAGGTCTGTGCAGGCATACCAAGGCATGAACACAACTGTAGCTAATGCATGGGTCTCTTCCATCTGCCATAAATACTCCAGAGACAGAAATATCTCAACAGACCCAAAATCTAGGCTTCTAAACCACAGTTTCATTTCCCAGAGATCACAGAAGAGTTGTGCTGCTATGACATGCTCAGAGACAGTCGGCTCAGTCAGCAGAACAGAGAATCCTACACTTCTGACTATTACTTGTGCACATACATCAGCCTGAGTGGTATCTGGTATCTCAATTTACCACACCATGGTGCTTGTATGAATGACACTAGGAACTGCATTGGAAGTATAATGAATTATTCTGGCAGCTCTGAAGTAAAAGGTAACAGAATATGTAGGATCTGGATGTCTCTGACTGATACATTATGATATATTACAATGCTGCTGACATGTCAAAAGACATGATTTAGTAGTCACTGGTTATTTCAATTTACTCTTTTTAGATTTTTAATTAGTAAATGAGTCCCTCATGGTCAAATGATTAATTACACAATAATTCACTGCAGTGCCTTCCTTTCCTGTTTGCGTGGAGCACACAGTATATAGAGAAACTGTTTGGAATATAGACTGACACTATAAATTATAGCAATGTGTTCACACTGCTTTAGTTAAGGTTGTGTCAGCATTCCCATTAAGAACTCCTGTTTTCAGGTTAGTTAAATTTAGGCACACTGGCATACAGAAACTCAACCAGGGGATAAATGTGTGTACATAAGGAGAATGTGGAAGAAAGTAAAGGAAGGCACGGTAGAGGTTGTTAAGACGTGGAAGAGAGGGGACAGGAAGTAAAGAAACAAAAAGCAGCTGCCCTTTGTTCTACATGATTGTAACTAATAAAAATACTTCTCTATTTTTATATCTTCCCACAAATAGGTCCCAAAAGATCATTGCAAATTACATCATTACAACTGACAAATGTATGAAAGAGCTTTTGTAACACTACCCAAAGCCCGGGAACGAGGAACAGAGTCCAGTTTACCTTTCAAATCCTGGACACTGTCCTACCTGAGATACAGCATAAATATCAAAGTTTCCTTAAGGCAGATACAAGACTCAATTTGAGAAGCTTTCAACATGGTGTATGGATAGGTATATAGGGGATATGCATATATATACTGATATATATATGGTTATATGGATAGTCTTCCAGTGACCAATGATGGAGTTTACACTTTGGGTTATGAGTATGGCAAGCAGAAAGCAACAAAAACATTTTATCTAGACAGCCTGAAGTGTAAGAGGTACCTCAATACTGGAAACTGCACAGCTGTGGGTGTGTGGTTCCAATAGTGAGTCCTCTTTTACTTGGAAGTGTTTTAAATTGATCCATTGACACCTAGCTCAGCTCAGTTTGTCAGAGCATGGTGCTAATATCACCAAGGTCATGGGTTCAATGTCTGTATGGGCCATTCAGTTAAGAGTTGGACTTGATGATCCTTATGGGTACCATCCATCTCAGACTATTCAGTGATTTTGCTTTCAGCTGACAAAGATCAGCACATCCAGTGTACACTGGAAATGTGACAGCTTCTGAAAAATCTCTCATTTGAAAAAAGTTTGTTGGATGGATGTTCAGAAGCTGTGTGAGCACTCGGCTCATACTATAAGGCAAAATAATCCAGTCTATTAGAAGAGGTTTAATTTGGTGGGAAAAATATTCTGCTTTTATACCAAGAAATTCAGGAAGTTCTAAACTTAGATTCTTCACAGAGTCAAAGTAGCAATGGCAAGAATTCAGGGTTCATAACCTTCTTATGTCTGCATGTTTAACGACTATTAATAGCCCTAATAGTCACTCAGCTTTGTGCAAATGTAAGACAATGCTAAAAAAATGCATGTTCACACTCTTGCCAAATGATAACAATTGATCAGAATTACAGGGCTGGACAGTCTAGATTAGACAAATTCGATTTATTGAATAGGATGGTTCTAGTTGTAGTACAATAGATGACACTAATAACTGAAAGATTACACCGTTCATTGGAGAAAATTATTTTGATATCAACTTTAGAATCTCTTGCATATTAAATTGGTGAGAGACAGGTTCTTACATCACTGTTCATACTAAAAAAAAGGACAAGGAAGAAAAAGTTTCATAGACTTATCAAGTATCCTGCATTAATATTTCCATGACATAACACACTCATTCAGTAACACATCTTTAAGATTTATGAAGATGTCATCTTTGGAAGAATAGAAAACTGAGAAATCTAGAAGAGCAATTTCCTCGAACTCACGTACTTCTGTCATTTCTTCCAGGCCCACCATCTCTTTCTGGCCAGTGTACAGAAAATGCAGTCTTCCTGAACTTAAAAGCTCCTAAATTGCACCTTGCTTGTATATATTATACAAAAAATATTCATAATATCCAATTTGTTTAAAACCACATTGCTGTAGATCTGCATCTCTGATGCCCTGGGATGCCCATCCTTTTGTGGTCACCTTCAGGCTTAAAAGGACAAATCTCTTATAAACCCTGCTGATTCCTTCTTGTCCTCTTCTTGCCACCCAATAAATGGATTGAATTCTTTCACCTCTTCCAGTCCTGAATTTCCCTTAACTTCCGCAGCCTCAGATTAAAGCCATATATTAAAAGAATGACAGAATTTGGTTTGAAAAGAGAATGGGAAGTCTGAAGCCTGGAGTCAGAGCAGAAAGGAAAGTTAAATGCAAAATGTTGGGTGAGGATGTAGAAATCAGGGCAATAAAGTAAAATTTCAAAAAGACAGGGTGGTAAGACACAGTGCAACTTCAGGGGATGAAAGGTGACAAATGAATAGGAGTAGTTTCCTGCAACTCTTGAGCCTTATTTAATCTACAAAGGATCTGTCAGTTCAAATTTGTAGTCATAAATGTGGATTTATAGAAATTACATATGATGGGAATAAATCATGAAACCATTTAATTTACTTTACTATTATTTTACTTTTGCAAAGAGCAATTGGAGTTTTGGCCAGCAATCTTAGCTTTATTTATAGATTGAAATAAATATACTTACCTACATGAAGAAGTTTTAT
>VRYO01001463.1:92987617-92997617 GCA_009812075.1 Sialia sialis | reverse complement strand
GACTAGAGGCAGTCAAAGGAGAGAGTTTGAAGAGGAGTATAGGCTGAGGAGTAAAGCAGAACCACTAAGTAAACAGCACCAGCCTTTATTTCTGCCAATTTAAAGTGACTGTTGAATGTAACCTTCAGAGGTCTTTAAAAAAAAAAATTAAAAATCTATTACAGACTGTAGGATGAAAAACACACATAAAATGTGAAAAGAATATTCCTCATAAATGAGAAGTAGCTCCTACATAACACATAAAGAATCAAAACCTGGATCAGATTAGCTTTTAAACTTGAGAATAAATAGGCAGCAAAATAAATCAGCATGTATTTCACATGCTACAAATTGTAATGCTTAAAAAATCAGGAAATATTCCTGCATGCCCATCACTACAGATCTCATAATGTAGAAAGGAATGCATTCTGCTGTTATAGCAGAGTGTGCAGGAGTAAAAGGGCTTATCTGAAGTGTTTCTTATATTCAGAAAAGCACTATCCCTGCACCCTAACCATGTAAATAAAATGAAGTATGGTGCCAAATATTTGGAATTTTCCTGTGCAAATATGGAATTTTAAGATGCAAAAAAACCATATTCAACTCCCTACAGGACAACTACATGGCGCTATTCTAACCCTACACAACAAATCTAAACAGTCACACACCTGCAGCAAGTCAGAAGAAAAGCTTTATGGTGATTAGTGCTCAAGATGCAGCAGAGGCAGGCTGTCCTTTCCAGGAGAGCACAAAGAAAGGAAATAAATACATCAACTCCCTTCCTGACTGTCAAATTATGAAAATCAGTCTTGGAATGCTCCCATACAACCTTGCTATGAAACAAGGGCAAATTTAATCCTTCATACTCAATAGCTTGGCTGTAGTCCAGGAAGGTCCTCAGCATGAAAGCTGAAGTGATGCCAAACCCTGAATATCAGGAGAGCACAAATATTAGATTGAAGGATCTATTAATACAGAAATGACTAATGCTAGCATTAGGCAGAATTTATCTGCCTATTTTACCAGGGAATTGGAGTGTAATGCACTTCATCTGTTTTTAAAAAAAATCCTGAAGACATACCCAGATGAATGTACAGCTAGGAAAGATGTCTAGTGCATGTGCCCATAGGTTTCCGGACACTCTGTGTGCATGCCACAGCTGTTATCAGAAACAAAAAAACATTCACCAGTGGCCACATGAGCAAACTCATTTTCCTTACACTCCAATTTGTTTTCTGACAAACAAATGCACCTAAACATTCTGGCATATGCAGCCCATCTTCATGCACAATGCACAGGTGAATTGGACTGGTGTGCCTTTTCACAAGGGAATAGGCAGAACCCCCTTGTTAAAAACTGAGCTGCCAGCCCACCTCATGTGCACCAACATCCAGCTGGATATAGGCAAGACTTTAGAAGTCTCATTCCTATGAATCCATTCTTTAGGTGGGTGGTTAGCTGAATTTTTGGGGTTTGTTTGTTTCAGAGTGTACTTCATTTGGTTTGGGGATTATGGGGTTTGGAGACAGGGAGTTTGCATGAGGTTTTGACTCTGTTAACACTATTTTTTGATTTATTTATCTTTTGCTTCCATGCTATTATGCAAATCCAGGACCAGCAGCAAAGAAAGTCCTTCTCTCAGCAGTCATCAGAGACAGAAATTACTGATATCAAACTCACAAGTATTAAAAATGGTGAGAGATCTTCCAAATCTAAGAGAATAAATTCTTTTTATTGTACTGGATGTAGACACCATGCAACAAAAAATCCTCACAGTAGAGTGAATAACCTTGAACTATCCTGGAGAGCTCTCTGAAGGAGGAGCCATTCAGGAAAACTGCACTTCTACAATGTGTATATGTACAGTAACCACATATGATGTGAAGAAATATTTCCCAGTACAGACAGCTAAACCAAGGAGGTTGTTGCAGGTTTTATGGCAGCTTCAATGGGAGTATGGGTGGGAGGAAAAACTGAATGGATACAGTGCATATTTTAGAGATTCCTGAACAGAATGAGAAGGGCTCATTAACCAGTCCCCCACTTCAACATCAGAATTAAGTCAGATTTTGCTGCCAGCTTTACTTAAGTCAGAAAGACCATTGATACAGAAATCTTATTGAAAATGTAATTTTGTAGGTCTTCCCTATGACCAAGAAATATGCTAAAGGGTCACTCAGACTTTTGACAGCTAAAAGGACTAAATAACACCTTTTGTCTTTCAGAGAACATCTATATGATACTAGCAGATACTGTGATTTCGAAGTCAGAAGTGCAGCTCCATTGCTGAAGTAGTCATTTCATGGACCACTGAAACATAAGTCTTGCTGGGACTAGAACGGAACAAGTTTGACAATGTCATGCATGACAAATTAGTTTGAAATTTGGAAAATTTCATTAAGATTAGGTGTAGATGTCCAGTCTCATGGCTGGCAGATCAACTACCTCTCAGCTCTGTGCTAAGAACTCCACTCCACAGAACTGAAAAACTGGTAGGGATACTCCATGGCTTTCAGAAATGTACACATGAAAACCAAGCATGGTGGAAGAAAAAGGTGAGGTTGTGGACAAGATCTGACTGTGCTTAATTGGGTAAATTTTACACTTTGATATCCGTTGTACTTTCTAAACCATTGTATTGTAATCTCATCATTATAATATTAAGAGCAGGAACCTAGGGGCTAAAATTAAGAAGTTAAGAGTTTGGTTTATGATTATTTGTTTGAATTGGTGCTGTTATAATTGCTGCATTATTTCTTCTGAAAGAAGCGAGCTGGTAAACACAGTAGCCAGGGGTATGTAGGAGTAATTCTTGTTCCCTGCTGTCAGAGATCATGGTCTTAAGCTTATTTTTCCTTAATACAAAATTGACAGATTTAGTGTTTCTCAAGGCAAGTTGTTTTTCCTGCCTTTATATATACCATACAATTCGCTTTCCTGGAACACAAGGCAGCGTATTGTATGGAAACTGTAAGTAAGAGTGCTTACAGCTAAGAATCTCTGTGTATTATCATCATATTTACTAAGATCACATCAATCTTTAGGCACCTTTGTAAGATATTTTTAATAATCAGATTTTTAATCTGATTGCCATGTTCCCAATATTGTCAGCCAACATTTGGGAAATTGAGCTCTGGATCACAAAATATTTCAGTCATTTAAGAGAGTGATTTGGTTAACAACAAATCTAAAAGTAAGAGAAGCATGCACGTTTCTAAAGAAAGGGGTCTATTGTTTTCCTTGTCTAGTAAAGGCATTTAAAGGGAAATTAAATACTCAGTTTTGGAAAAAGTGGACAGCATAGGTCAACTCTGAAGCCAGTCTCTGCATATTTTTAGGACAAAACTAGGAAAAAAAATTCCTAATAGATTTCTATACACTTATTATGCACAAAATAAAAGACTTTCAGGAGAGAAAAATATTTATAATATATTCCAGATATGCTTCCTATCAACATCCATGCTGGGCCATTCCTTGTTCAGAATCTTAATTAATTTGCAGAAATAATTAAATACAAGGAAGCCAACCTAAAATATATCTGATTTAATCCCATAATAAATGTGCCTGAATAAAGAGACAAAGTTAAGCCTAAGGAGGACTTGACTTCCCTGCAGAGTTTTGAAATAATCCAATTTTTCCTATGATTTTTCCAAAGCGTTACATTATGATGCCTTCCAGATTTGTGCAGCCAAGACATGATTTTAGAACATCCTTACCTTTTATCCTGAATATTAGGAAAAACATGAACTAATCTTTGTCCAATGACTGAACCTTGAGGAGTGTCTCTAGTAACTGCTGGATAATTTTTCTCATTAATATAAAAATATCATTTTCCTTCCCATATAAGGATTGTTCTCAGTTAGCACGACTTATTATACTCTTCCCTTTTAGAATACCTTTCTTAGTTTTGTACTAATGCCAATCTTCCCAGTTGTAAAAGTTTCATGAGGGCATGTAAAGATTAAGGGAAGTTTGTATTGAAGATTATTTGGTTGAAGTCTTTTTCAAGACTTCTGCATCAATCCTTACAGTAATTTATTTTTTGTAAAGGAAAATTTACCCAATAGGTTTTAGCCTCAAAAGGGAAGACTAAGAGGCCATATTCAATCTTCAGTTTTGATATGCCTATTGCTCATTCACAGCTTCTATGAACTGCATAAAGTAATCTAATAATGGCTCTGTCAGAGATCTAAAAGCCCATGTGGAGCTCACACTCTCTCTGGGTTGTCAAACATCCAGAAACGCTGGACAGATGGCCAAAGCCAGAGCAGAAAAAAGCCTGTTTTACATACCATCCTGCTCGACAAGCACACACCTCTCTTAATCTCAAAACCATCCATTTGAAGAATCCCATCACAGTAGATCCAATTTTTTCCCAAAGAGATAATAAATATCACATGCCATGGTATGTTTCCCCTAGCTGTTCCAATGCCCACCCCCTGCCTCTAAGAAGAGGTTGAAAACAGCTTTGCAGATGACAGTGTCAGAAAACACTGCAAGTGACAACACAGAGACATGTGCACTTCTTTTGGCCCCTTGAGACACTTCTCAAAAGTAGCAGAGGAAAATCTCTGCAGGCTGTTAGGAGACACTTGGATGTCACGGGCCCATGTTTTACTCCTCCTCATTCATAGCTTCAGTTCTCTCAGCATGGGATCTCTCACAAGCACTAAAACTTTGATGAAGATTAAATGCCATGGTAAAATTACTTTTCTGGCAGCCAGCTCTGGATGGGAGGATTCCTCTATCCGTCGAAGTGCTGGGTGGAAATGATTACTTTTAAGTTATTTTTGTGAAGAGATTCAACCTAAACGTGTTTAGCAACAGGACAGAGGTCTGATAAATGATTGCATTTTTAGTTCTAAACTGTCTTACGATCACACAAAATATTCATTTTCACAGCTTTAAAGGGACTTGCTACTTAAGAACAAAGTCTGATTTATCCTTTCTTCAGAACTGTAAAATATGTATTGAACCATTATCCCAAGTGTTTCCTGCTTCTGTTTACTAATGAAACATCTTGACAGTCTTGATTAGAAAGTGTCACTTAGAATTCTTTGATCTGGTAATATAACAATGACACATTTGACACGTAATAAAATGACAGAATATAATCTTGAATGACACTACCTTTTTCAATGAAAAAGGGAACGAACTTACCATGACAACTAAAGCTAATTTCATATAATAAATTACAGAAATGTAAAATCCTTTTAATTTTAAAAGGGTTAGGTTGAAAAAAAAAGATTGTGGAAGAAGTCTCACAGTCTTTCCCATCTTATATTGGTCCTTTATATCAATCATCAACCTAATCTTCTAAACGTTATGTTTCTATGTGATTATTTTTATCATACTTTTCTCTTATTTGCATTTCTGCTTATTTATTTTACAATTTGCTTTAATCTAATGATTTTCATTATTTATGGAAATCAACTGGATTATAATTATCAGACACATAGCTGAGGCCTAGTCTAAGCAACTCTGCACTTATTTTAGTTATACGTGAGGCTTTTTCCTCCCCTTTCTCTTTTATTCACAATTATAGTAGTAGGTAGTAGCATTAGTGAAAAAGTAATTCACAGCATGAAACTTGAGACCTTGCCAACACTCAGAGAGATTTTTTTTGTGTAAACACATTAAATATAACCTGGTGAATAGTCCCAAAGAAAAAGCACAAAAGAAAATTAATTTACCAAAAGACATAAAAAAGTAAAGAACTGAAAAAATGTTACTTCTCCTTCTAAAGACAGTACAAATAAATCCTAGTGCAGGGAAGTGACTTGGGTGGTGATTGTTTATCCCTTCAAGTAACAATTATTTCATTTCTTTAAAACAGATTTTAAAAAATATTTCTCAGTAAAGATGACTGTTCTATCTCTCTGACAAAAATGGATAAATTACCTTCTTTGCACAAACATTTTTAATGCCCCCCTAAAATTTCAACATTTGCTTATATGAATATTGTATTACCTATATTTACTAGTTTATTTGTAAATTTGATTATGACAATTTGATTTGATTCCTTCCCTCATAGGGATATTGAACAAACAGGCACATTACAGATGATAGGATATACAAGTGTTATGATATAGGGAATGTGCATACTAGCTCAAGTTATCAGAAAAATAATAAAGGAAAAACTGATAGATTCAGAATTCCATGGGAACTATAAGCATATTCATAACATCTTCAGATTCTTTTAATTAAATTTTCAAGGCTTTCAAGTTCAAAGTTTCAACTAAAAAGGCATGCTTGTACATCTGCAGCAATTCCTAGGTAATGCTTGATTACAAGTTTTAGTTCCCATTAACTTGCATGCTCCAAGCAGTCATTCAGAGCAGAAGAAGTTGTTTTCTCAACAAACTAAACTGCATGTCAAGATTTCTGTTTATACAAAATACAGTCTTAGAAAGAAAACAAGATTGTCCCTAGACAGGCTTCCACACCTAAGTTTCCATGTGTATCTTCCTTAGACATGAAGGAAAACCTTGGGAAGGAGAGTAATGGCCATTACTATTAATCACCCCGTTATGCCATAACTCAATCCAATAGTGTCAGGTTCTACATGATGTATTTAAGTAAATTAAAAAAACAACCACCATGACCTCTTCATTTATCTAGTGGCTTCTTTCCACCTTTACACATTGCTCACATACTGAATCAGGAAAAAAGGCATGGGATCTCATGGCAAACTGAATGGAGATACTCATGTGATTAAGAAACATTTTCATTTTCTGAACTCTTTTTTCCTTCTAAATGGTTTTCAAGTGTATCTGTCTACTGCTCAAACTGCCGAATCTTTGTAGCAATACAGAAGACAGAGAAAGAACTCTTCAAATTGTGCCTTTCACAGAATCATGCCTTAAGTCATGGAGCCTTAAAACAAAACAAACAAAAAAAAAAAAACAACAAAAAAAGAAAAAAAAGTTGTAACAGGCCATATTTTAAATTCAAGTCAAATTACTAGTATTTTCACTAGCTTTCTATTAAATTATGTTTATAGACTTTTACATATCACTCAACATGGCCTGCAGACTTCATAAATACAGAAAGAATGAATATTAATATTTTGATTCACAACAATCTTGAAAGACTCACACTGTATCCACAGCAATGGAGTCATTAAACTGTTTGCCTTGTGCCATACACAAAAGAAACTGGGAATAAAATCCTGATTGAAGTAGCTAAGAGAAGGTTCTGAGTTTTGTAGAAAAACCTTTGTCCTGTATAAAATTGTAGATGTTCTAATGATATTTTTATTTCATTTTCTTGAAAGGAAAAAGTTATTTTAGTTTGATGTGATCTAAAATTATTTATTTCAGGCCAATTGAATTTACCATTTCTTTCCTGCCTAGAGATTTGTAATTTAAAGCCCATCCTCTCATGCTGAGGAGGTTTCCATGGAGGTCTTGCCATTGGTTTAGTGAGAGAAGAACCACACTGCTCCTGTCCCCAGGGCTCAGGTTGTGACCAAGGACTCCCAGTGTCACTCCCTGCTTGGTCCTCTACCATCACAAGAGGGATGATTTCACAGAAGGGAATCTAGAGACAACATTTACCACTTGTAAAAGCAGTCTAGAGGCAGAGGGGGTGGGACTGGTGACAGCAGGAGGAAACCATAAACTTTTTGCCTGGTCTTGTCACTGCATTAAGTGGCTTTGGTGTCACTGGGGGTAAGTTAGCATTATAGAGCCAGCTTCATGCACAGATCTGCCTAGCCTGAGGGCTGCAGGCACACTTACCAAACCAGGAAGGCATTTTCTTAATCCAAAGAGAAGAAAAATTTTAAAAACCTGTTTTTTTAATAAGTTGATAAGAAAATTCTTGCAAACTGATTTTTAGGAGCAAAAAGAGGAAGGCATAATATGTTATGATGCTTTTAATTTTTCTGCATTTCTACATGTAACATCATTTGTGCATGTAAATGTGGCACATTTTGGATTGTTAATGGGAACCAATTTATTTTGGGTTTTGGACTCAGCGTCCACACAGGTTTGCAAAACCTTATTGATCACCATGCCTGAGGAACACCCAAAGGATTTTTTCTTGCCTTCACATGAGAGACACCCAGATAACAGCCGGCTATGCCTATAAAGTGGCAGAATAAGAAAGTGAGAGTGCTCCTTGCATGCCCTATATTTGTGAGGGAAGACAGATCATCCACTGGGTCTTATCGATTGGTCCCTGCCATGGGGACTCCAGGGTCCTCAGCAGTGTTTATGATATTTTACGCCACATTAACTGTTGAGATGATATGCTATGACAGATCTTTTAAAAAGTGTACTCCTGAGCTCTAAATTGCTCCAATTATGCCTTTAGCATAACAGTTGCCTACCAAGGGGCACCATAGCTCAGTGCCTTAGGAAAAGGAGGAGAGGAGCCAATAATCATCACATATGCTGACCTCACTCTACCCTCACCCAGCAGAAGCCTGTCATTGCTTTCATTCACTGTAGCTTTTCATAATCCTTAACATATGGCCTTTGTTTTGATAGGCATGAAATTACATCAAGGTCATTTTTAATAACTGTCAATAGCCCCAGAACAGCGGTCAGCTTTATTGACACCTTAGTTGAAGGGCTCAGAGAGCTGTAAGTAGTGCAGAGACTTTGCTTGAGAAAGCTGATCCACTGGGAAACAGATTATTATTGATATTAGTAAATTAGTATTGATAGAAATTTGATGGGTATCGTGCATCTGGATCCCTACACAATACACTAATGTCAACTAAAGCCCACAGCTCCCTCCATTTCAGACAGGCAATTTATTTGCATTTGCTACATCTCTTTGTTAGAGGGTGGGAAAAGGGAATAACAGGGGGAAGAGGAAAGCCCGCATGAAAACAGCAACTTATGCTTTCAGGCTCATATGAAAGAGCCTCTGGAAAACAGAAGCTTCTATGGAAGCATCTGTTTTCTCTTAATTCGAGAAGAAAATTCCTTCCCATGCACATTCTTTCACCCTCTCATTGCCCCGTCTCTTCCCACTAACAAGTGGCAAATATAAAGTGTTGCATCTTGTATACATGCTAAACTTTTTGGAGATTTTTGTGACAATGTCCAATACTGTCTGTACACTCTTATGTCTGTCTGCATCATATAACATCAGCACACAAATAGTGCAAAGCACCCTACTCCAATTCTGGTTGTCACGCTTGTTGTCATGAAGGAAAGACAGGGAGAGGGCAGTTCACCACCAGTTTCTGTCATTTTACCACAGTAACCATACCATATGCCAGTGGTTGCTGGCATGTCAATTTTATTAAACAAATATTTAGAAACTCCAAAGAAAGAGATCAAGCATGCCTTCAAATATCAAGAGAAGCAAAATGGAAACTCTGACAGAGTTGGAAATCAAAAGAAAAAAAATATACCAACAGCTTTGCTTATACATGAGTTACCTAAAAGGCATTCTAACCCTGCATAAGGGAGGATGGTTTCAATCTTCCCCATGTAAAACACAAGAAAGGAAGCATTTGAAACCAATACAAGTTGCACAAGTTTACTTTTTTTACTTATAGTATTGTCAGATAAATAGATAGATGATAGATAGATAGATAGATAGATAGATAGATAGATAGACAGAAAAAAATCAATTCTTAGTCTGGTGTTCAGTCCTATCTATATAGTACGTTATTATCCAAAATTATGTACAGCAATTGAGGATCCTGCCTGACAACTCTATCTGTTTGACAACTTCCTTGAAACATATTTTCTTACTTCTAGTGAAATGTTTTAGTCCTTTTATGACTAGTAATCCACACAGGGGTAGGACATGAGCCCTTCCTGTGTCACATCAAACTCAGCTACTTTCATTTTCCTAAATGGAAGCAGGTATTTACTACACCAATAAAACAGTAAAACTATATCTAGATAAAGCATCCTTGTTCAGCTGATTAATATTTCTCTTCATATCAGGCATTGAAAGTTTATAAATCACATGAATATCATAAAATCAGATGTATTGCTAAACAGTCTAATCCTAAGAGAGCCCTGTTGTCAGACACTGCAGTCGGGAAAAA